>CM045492.1:8960264-9513127 GCA_024704745.1 Rosa lucieae
AATTAACCATATCCGCCGTCATTTCGACATGAAATAAATCGGTCAACCCTTAAAAATCTTATACTTCCCTAAGGGAAGCCGACCATTGAGGAGATAAATTCCCAAAATTTTTACATCATTTGATATAGCTCATACCCACAAGAGCGTGAGAGCTGATAGATAGAAAAAATAAGTTACGAGTGAGCGGTTATGAGCATATTAGTTTTATGTGGTATTTAAGGTTTAGGGTTGACCAACTAGATCGACACTCAAACGACGACAAAAATAGCCGAAAATTTGACCATAACCATTTCTTCTTGTTATGATAATAACATTCTATTTCCTACACATTGTTGCTCATGGAATGTATACTTTTCATTACAACTAATAAGGTAGTTATACCACATTAGTAGACATATAAGAATTTTTAGATTGCACAAAAATCAAAATATAAAATCGATAAATTTGACTTTACCCATCTATTTATAGCGTATTAGTAGGCATTGTGTAAAAAAATTAACCTAATCCGCCGTCATTTTAACATGAAATAAATCGGTAAATCCTTTAAAAGCTTCTACTTCCCTAAGGGGAGCCGATCATTGAGGAGATAAAATTCCCTAAATTTTTACATTATTTGATATAGCTCCTACCCACGAGAGTGTGATAGCTGACAGATTGAAATTCAGACAATTTCGTAATAGTAATGACGTAGATCCACTTGGTCAACCGATTAAGGCTTAATAACCCTATATTTTTTCACTATAAGATTCAAAGAGCAAGGGTGTCATCGGATCGTACACTTGAGACACCGTCCGTTAGATATGACAAGTACATCATTTTAGGCATCGGGTTCAAAATTATTTATGTATTATTCTTAAAAGGGTTAATTCCTGTTTACCCAGAATTCACAAGTTTTTTGTCCACTTGTATCAACAAGTTTGTATTGTGCCCAATTACACAACTTTTATGGGGAAAAGACCTATAATGGTAGTCTTTTCTAAACTAGTGCCTAATATGTCATATGCTGACTTTTAGGTTCAACTCTTGCTTTTCTTAAGAAATCTTGTTCACACTCTTAACAAAACAAATCTAGCCTTCAACATGCCCAAGTTTTTCACCTAACGGCTCCCTACCTAGCGGTTACTTTAACAGGCGGAATCACTGCTGCTTGCTTCTATCTTAAGCTGAGGCAATTTTTCTTTTTGGAAAAGGAAGATTTAGACCTTAAAATAGTATAGGAATCAAGGCAGAAACAGATACACTTGTTTTAAACATCAAACAACAAACACTTAAAAATAAAGACAAGGTGGATGAGCAATCTAGAATTATTTATTTAAACATAATTACAGACTGAAGAGGTATTCAGAGCCTCATTCTCAGGTAAACAGCAAAAAGACTGTTTAGCTCTCCATAAGAATGAGAATAGATACTTACTTGTAATGAAAGCACACTACTTCACACTTAGACAGGAAGGGAAGCACACTGCTACTACTACTTGAGCGAAGACTCTTCTGCTCAATTTCTAAGAAAGTTTTTTCGAATCTATAACTGATGTCGAAATTTTCGGCTCCCCTCTAAGAGAAGCTAAAGCTCCTTATATAGGGAGTGGAACTCAAATTACAATTGAAAACAACAAAATGTACAGGACGACTCCGTGACTTCCTGCTTTCCTGAGTGCTCCTGCTGGTGGAGGTCGGACGTGGGAAAAACAGATTCCTTAGGTGAAATGTTTTTCACCTGCTTTTTGAAAAGCAAAAGTAACTTTTGGGAAAAGTCCAAAAGTACTTTCGGTTTTTTCTACACCTGCTGCTTCACATGTTTTCATCAGTTTCTGAATTGTGATCAAGGACAAACGAGTCGTTGTCTGCCTGGGCCATTCGAGCAGTTGTTGCATTGTCTTCGACATCTGTATCAACATACATTTTGTAGTGGTTGTCTGGTTCAAGTCTTTCCACCTACTATAAGCATGCCAGTGTCAAATCTATCTCCTTTCTGGTAAGAGATAGGAACAGGTCACTGCTGACTACGTCAGGATGATCGTAAGCAGTGATAATCGTTTTTTCTCCTGCTGCCAGGAAGGTATTGTTGACATCTTCAGATATGATCTTTTTTATATACTCCAGGGTCATGGCTTTCATCCATGGGATGCTTGAGTTTGGCTGGCCATTGTATCCAACACAGGCTGGTTGAAGATATTTTCTTTGAATAATTCTCACATAATGATATGGAGAAATATACTCAACCTCACCGTTTGTCTTCTGGATCCATTCTGGAGGAGTAGATCTGAACTTCAGACGAAGCATACAGTCATTTTTTCTGATGTTTTTGACTGTGTTGACAATGATAGGCAGCAAACCTTTTAGATCATCATTTGTTTTAGTCCATAGATTATGGACAAAACCATTTTCAACAAGCCAGAGCTTGTGTTCTTGAGGATGTTCACTCTGAACATTAACTAAGTATCTTCCAACATAAGGTCCTGCAATGATAAAGAGGGTTGGAGGAACTCGATCTTCAGAATTATGACTTCCTATCAGACTATGGAATTCATGCCAGTCTGATTCATTAAGTGCCATGATAGGGACCGTAGCACTTTCTGGACTTTCAAGGAAGTAAATTTTTTCTTTTCTTACAGCACTCTGCTGTGTATGTATTTCTTCAAACTGTGGTCTAGCATTCTCATAAAGTTCTTCAGCAAGTGCAAAGAGTGCTGGAAACATCAGACCACTGCTTCTTTCTTGAAAAGCAAATAGGAGATTATCCAGGATTGCTTTCTGATGATAAGCTAGTCTCCTGCCAGTTCTAAACACAGGAGCATCCAAAGTTCTTAATTCATAATTAAAAACATTTATAACTCCAGTTGGAGTTGGTTTGCTTTTTGGCAAAGCAGCAGCAGTCAACGGTCTTGATGAGCCTTTATCGTCTGCCGTTTGAGACGGGCTAGCCAATCCTTTACCCTGGGATTGATAAGTTGTGGCTAGTCCTTTTGGACTTAGCAGAAACCTTTTGAGGATTTTTTCTTTGGTTTCTTTGGGATCCTCTTCAGGCTCATGTTCTTTCCCAGTTCTTCTGCTTCTGGGATTATAACCTTCGTCGTCATCTCTTTGGCTGAACATTGTCATTTCTCTACTCAATGCGTCTGGAAGATAATTCTTATTTCCTGCAATTAATTCAACATTATAATCATATTGGTTAAGAAATAGTTGCCAATTTGCTAATCTTCCTCTATCAGCAGCTTTGTCAAGTTTAAAATTTTTGAAATTCTTTACTCTAGCACAATCGGTGCGGACAGTAAAGGGTTTTCCAAGAAAAGCTGGTGAATTTAAAATTGTTTTCTTGACAGCCAAAATTTCTTTTTCCCCTGTGGGATAATTTAGTTCTGCAGGGCTGAACTTGCCACTACAAAATTTGCAGATCTTTTCAATGTTAGTTCCAGGCATTTTTGCCAGAACTACACCAGACCAATAATTATCACTCACATCTGTTTGGAGGATAATTTCATCATTTTCCTCTGGTTGTTGAAGAGGAGGGAGATTTTTGCAGACATTTTTTATTTGCTTCACAATTTTCTTATCATCTTCTGTGAAGTTCCATTTTCTTTTGGAACTTGTCTTAGGAGATAACATTGCTGTTAACCCTGAGATTTTTGGGATAAAATCTCTCCCATAATTTATGACACCAAGGAATCTCTCTAGACTCTTAGCATCAGGAATTCTATCTGGGAATTTCCAGATCTTCTCAAGAATATGAGGTTGAAGTTTTATCACTCCATTCTTGATATTTATTCCTAGAAAATCAACTTCATTGAGGATAAAGAAGATTTTCTTTTATCCTAGGATAATTCCATGCTGAACTATCAGGTTTACAACCTCGTGGAGGTGTTTCATATGTTCTTCTCTATTTTTGGAGAAGACTAGAATGTCATCTATATAGACAACGCAGAACTCCGCCACATGTTTGAAGATGTTGTCCATTTTTCTCTAGAAGATTGAGGGAGCTTGCTTGAGACCAAAAGGCATTACCAGCCATTCGTAATGTCCTTGAGGTGTTCCAAATGCAGTGAGAGGTACACTCTCAGGATGCATCTTGACTTGCCAAAAACCCGACTTTGCATCTAATTTTGAAAAGACTTTAGCTCCTCTGAGCTGGTTGATCAATACTCTTACTTGAGCAATTTGATAACCGTCTTTGAAAGTCTTTTTGTTGACATCTCTGTAGTCAATCACCATTCTAGCTTTTCTTCTTAGATTTTCTGCATGATTTCTCACGTAGAATGCTGGAGCATGATGAGGGCTAGTGGAAGGTTGAATTAGTCTCTTGTTCAGGAGATCTTCAATATCTTTTCTGAATTCTTTCTGATCTTCCTCTTTGTACTGAGGAATGGCTTTGACATAACAGATTGCATTCATATCATGTAATCTCAATTCATAGACCACTGGGTCCTTTTCCCAAAACTTCAGAGGGTCTACATCGATATTCTGGTCAAGTAATTTCTTGATTTTTTCATGAGTGGGAATTTTCTGAGACTCAAGCTTGTTCTGAAAGTGCTTGAGGTTATGCTCATGGATGAAGCTAGCTTCTTCATCTTCACTAGTTTTTTCTTTTTCTTCTTCAGAAGATTCTTCAACAAGTAATTCTTTTTGTTGCTTGATTTGGAGTATGGGCTTGAATTTGGGTTTGTAGGGGGTAAGATCACCACTATTCTGTTGCGATCTTTGATACTGAGTAGTAAAACCAGGACCTACTACACTTTTTGCTTGTGTATGTCGGTCTGCCCAGAACACTCGTTCTCTTTTTCTGAAGCCTATCGCCTCTTCATCCTGAATGAATCTCTGTTGGAGAATACAATCATTTCCCAACAGGAAATCTGATCCTTGGCCTTCAGATTTCCAAACATTATGGATGATAAATGTTCCTCCACCAATGGTGATGAACATTTTTTGCTACCTTTTTCATGGTGAGATGGCTTCCATCAAATGTCACACCAGTAACGGTTCTTTTCTTTTCTTCTTTCCAGAGTTAATCTGGAATTGGAAATCTCTTTGCAACAGTAAATCCCGATCCATTATCTACAAAGGCATGTAGATGATATTTTTTGTGATCAGGGAATTTTAGTCCAATCTCTATGTAGTTGCTGTATCTACTAGTAGAGACGACCTGCGATTGTTGAACCTCATTTTCTTGAGCTTGTTCTTTTGGAATGAATGGTTTACATTCTTCTGGAACAATTTCTGGTGGTTCAACCAGTTCGATATCTTCATCGATTTTTTCTTCACCGATGATTTCTTCCTTTATTTTTGAGGAAGATGGTTCCATAATTTCTTGGAACAAGGCTTCTACCTTTTTCTCTCTTTGTTCAGAGAAATATTCTTCATATTCTTGTTCTACCAATTAGCTGACAAGGCCATTCTTGGTTTTCCTTCTTGCTTCAGCTATGGAGCATTCTTTGTGATAAGTCTTTTTTGACTCTTCACAAAACATAGGGAGACCATTCTTTTCGTGACATAAGCAGTAGTCACAAACGAATGTACCAAGGTTCACCTGATAAGAAGACATTAAAGATTCTGTCTTACTTTCTTCCCAATTTTTGATTCGTAGAACATTCATTTGTCTTGATTCGAAGTACTCTACTTCAGAATCTGATTCAGATTCAGATGAATCTTCTTCTTCAGACCAGACAGAGTACACTGACCTGTCATCTTCTTCATCATCAGAATAGGCTATTTCATAGCCTTTCATATTTGTTGTTTCTACTATCTGCTCATATTCTTCAAAGAGAGCTTTAGTAGATCTTTTACCCTTTTCCGGGCATTCATTGGCATAGTGCCCTTCGGCTTTACATAACCAACATCTGCAAGCTTTCTTGCTTGGCTGTTTTTGCTGATGATTATTCTTCTTTTTCTTGAAGAATTTCTTTTTAAGATCTTCATCCTGCTGTTTCTTGTAATTGGAACTTTTCTTGAATTTCCAATCTTTTTTCTGATTACTCTTTTTGAATTTTTTAGAGTAATATTTTTCTTTCTTTTTCCTGTGGAATTTGGATTCATGACATCCCCAGTTGGTTGGCATATCCAGTATTCCATAACAGAAATTCTCAACTCCTTTGAGTTGTTTCTTGGCCATCTTAGCTCTAAGATTGGCTTTGCATTGCTCTTTCAATAATTGCCGAATTTTGTCAGCAATTCTGCCAATTGAAAATCTTTCAATTGGTTTTTCAGCTATGTTTTCTCTCACAGCTGTTCTCCATGGTTCAGGGAGTTTTCTGTGCAACAGATTAACTAGATCTGTATTCTCTAGTTCACCAATTGTACAGTAATATTCTTGAAATTCATTCCAGTATTCTTCGAAATATCTCATGTCACAGATTTTGAGAGCATAGATATTTGATTTGGCCGTTTCTTTAGCCTTCTCACTCAGATTTGAGAGATCTCCACAGAACTGATCATACAAGGGTACTGCAAAATAATACGGAGATTTTGAATTTTTGATTTCTTCTAGCCAGTCTCTTCCTCTGGTAGTTTCTTTGAAAGACATATAATACTTTTTTGCTACTCCGGTAAGAGTAGTTTCATAGTACACCTGCAAATCTGGTGCTTCAAATTTTCCAAGGGTAAGTGCAGAAGCCATCATCAGGCTATCTACCCGTTGGTCAATGGTTTTTCTTTTATCTAGACTCTTGTCTAGATTTAGCCATATGCCATAGTTCGTGATTGGACTCTAGGCAGATTGTCCTCTGTGACAAATCTTTGGGAATTTCTTTCCCCTTTTTTACCCGTGGGGGCTTTCTGAGCTGGGAGTTTTATTTTCCCTTTTTCCCTGCTAATGAAAGTTCTGGAGCTTTCTCCTTCTTCCATTTCAATATCTTGGTAAGGAAAGACTTTTCTCGTCTTTCTGATTTTGAATTTCTTCATTTCTTCGATTAGTTTCTCTAATCGTTCAGGATTTTCATAAGATTCTACTTCTTCATAGAGTTCATAGAGCCTTTCTGCTCTAAACATATTAACTGGTCTGTTTAGATCAGCTTCTAATTCTTCTTCAGATATTGGTTATTCAACAGTGGGTTTTGTACCACTAACACTAGCTTCTCTAGTGCTATAGCTTCTTTTGAGAAGATTTTTATTTATCCTGAGGTTGTGAGGACAGACATCACTTTTTCTGTGATTGTCAAAATTGAGACTGATTTCTCCAGTCTTTCTACTTTCATAAATTTTTGCTTTTGCTCTTTCCGGTGGCTTTTTTGGACCGGATAATTTCCATTTAAGAGGAAAAGTCACTTCATTCCAAGTAACTTTATGAATCTGTTGTGAATGGTTCTTCTGATTGGTGAGGAAACCAGTAGTAAGACCTGGAATATTTGTTATTCTTGTCTTGGGGGCTACTGTAGTGCTCATCAATTTATAGTATATTCTGTATACTATGGCGAGTTCTTGCATATCTTCTTTCATCGATATGCCATCCGTCTTGACTCTCAGTCGTAGACAGTGAGCTACATCTTTCAAGCTGGTTGTGAAATTTGGGAAGCAGTTGAAATATGCTACTTGATCACATAGAGATGCTTCAAGAGTTCCCAACAGACTAGCTCGGAAGTCTGTTAATCTATTGTCTTGTAGAACACATAGAACCGAACAGTCTATGCCTTCTCGAGCAAGCAGATTTATGCCTACTTGGACTGCTCCAATATGCATAAATTGGTATTTTTTTGCTTGAGCTCTTGCAACTTCTGAAGGAGTGATCATTACAAGATCAGTCTCTCCTCCTGCTATAGCGGGGGTTGTAATTTCCAGTAGTTTAAAATAATGTCTATCCATTAGATCAAACGTTCCCCTTTTGTAGATTTGTTTAAAATCTAATTTTGGGATTGATGAGTTTTTTACCTCCTGTTCAATTTCGTTGAATTCGAATTCTTCAGCATTTAGGAGCTGTACTCCTTTCTTTTTTCCAAAGATGCTGAACATCTTGATATCTCTTTTTTTTCGGGTTTTCATACCGGATACTAGTCTGACTAGTAGATGGTTCCAGAAAAATCATGTTGGGAACAAGATTCTTGTCTGGTTTCTCTAATGGTTTGAATCCATTAGCTTTCTTTGTTTTTACTGTAGACACTTTCTTGTCCTTCAGTATAGTTTTCATAGAATCCAGCGTTTTTTGCTGTTCATTGATTTTTCTACTAACGACTGTTAGCTTATCTTCTTCCGTTTTTGGAAGTTCTTTGATATACACTAGGCCAAAAAAGCTAACAGACAACGGAGCAAATTCGTTGTGTGATTTGGACGGTCTCCGTTGTGTATCGGAGCGTTGTGTGATGAAAAATGGCACAACGGTGGAAACCCGTTGTGTGAAACACAAACAGTCAACACTTATTTGTTAAAAGTGTTGTGCCTTCTCTTGGCAGATGGCAGCCACAGTTGCCGGGCAGTCATGCTGTGCGTGGCATGTGCATCCTTCAGACAACAGAACTTGTTCCAAAACTGTTGTTGGAAAGCCTAGTCAGACAACAGTTTTTTTAATTTCACCGTCGTCTGATATACCATCACACTTCAGTTGTGTAGTATGCTTGTTGTGTGAATTGGTTTTGGACAATAGAGTTTAATTTTTACCGTTGTGTGATTGTAATGAATGCATTGTGTGAATGGCCTAATTTTGTGTATTCAAACAATGTTGAATTGCCGCACTATAAAACTGTTGTACAATCATTTTCATTTTCTATATTTTGTGCACAATGATCCATTTTACCTAATGAACGCAATCAATTGGAAAGAAAACACATTACAAACCATCAAATGATTAATCCAACCCATTCTATATACATCAAATGTTAAAAGGGAGCATTTCTCAATCATCCAAGCCAACATTAAAAGAAAAAAAGTATTCTAATACATGCCCATCTACTTGGGATATCCAAAACTGATACAAATTATTCCAAAACAAGATAGCATTCTAGTGCCATGCCATTATCAATATCAATAAACCATCAAAAATTAATATGATTATTGACAAAAATATGAGCAGCTGCTGCATGTGAATATTATATGCCAGCAGACGCAGAAAATGATGCGTCTATCAATATTTTCCCTCTCTTTTGCAGAATCTAGAATGGGTCTGTAAAGCCTTCTTACTAGCTTGAGGATCTCAGTTATCTGCAAAAGCAAGAGGATAGGCTGGATTAATATAGAACTTTAATCTGTACATGTACGCACAATTGGGACTTTCAAAGTGATACTACTATGTTAGTTAAGTCCACAACCTATGTTATTAGCTGAAGCAAAAGAAAATACAAATGTCCAAAAACAACTGTAAGATGCATCCTAGCAAAATTTTATACATTATGCAAAAACTTACCAGAAATTTGACCCTTTATATCCTGGTATTGGAGATCTCACAGAATGTGAGCAGATGATTATCACATTGCAAAATATATAATCTCATGTTAATCTAAAAATGCAGCAAGTAGAATACATAATACAATATGCTGGAACAATTTAAAGTCGAACTCAATTCATGTGGTCATTTTAGAGCTGAAGACACTAAGGGAAAACAATAAAGGGCTCTAAAACGACCTCTTTATATTGCAAGCAGAGATATAATACAATCTCCTCATAATACTTGCTTTCATGTCCTTATACTAACTCATGAGTTATGTGTAAGGAGACTGTACATTATCAATATAGCAGCAATAACACAAGGAGACTGCAAATTTCCAGAAATTGAAGCAACTTACACCAAACACTGCTCTTCTCATGGGCCCATTGTATTTGATTTGGACGTTGACTGTTGTAGCTAGTCACAACTACTATACAAGAAACATCAACAGATAGTACCCTGCCCACCTCAAGATTTTTCTGTACAACTAGCATCAATGGAGAAAGCCAAAAAAATTCTAAGATTAGTCCAAGTCCAACTAAGGGATCACTAGCTAGATTGGCCAAGAAAGAAACATTATTCCAATAGTTTTCAACAAAAGTTGCTGCAACTAAAATAAGACATAAATGAAAAACTGATTTGCTATATTTTTCTAGTGAAATTAATGTTACTTCATAAGCTCAACTTCAAACTCACAACCAATTCAAATCAAGCAAAAACTAACTCTTAACAGGTTCTTATGTTGTCTTCAGAGATAAAGACTTGAAAACTAATCACCCACACACAACTTGCACAAACGGAAAAGAGAATGATCAAACTAAACTAATAAATAAAGAAGTTCAGAACTTTATCACTATGAGAATTGAGGTCAACAAGTTGGTTGGGTGTTAAGGTCAAGGACACGCATATAAGCTACATAAAAAGAATATACAAACCCGTATCATCTTGTTCATAGTGTCATGAATTGTTGTTTTGATGATCAAGACCTCCTTCCTGGACTCTGCAAAATTTGTATATACTTAGAGCTCTTGTCATAAAAATGCCATATTTTTAAAAGTGGACCAGTTCTTATACCATCTAACTCCACAACTTTATCAAGAGCTTTAGCGGATCCTCTATTAAGAAGCCAAAATGTACATTTCTTGCCCACATGATTAGTATAGTTCTGTAATAGAACAAAAAAGGTCAGAAGACTTCTTTTTAAGTCATAAACATTACTATTTTAACTCTTAATAAGCAGTCAACTTGACCTGAATTGGTGCACCATTTTCTCTAAGAACTGCATCATAGCCATCTATCTCTCTCCCAAACTTTGTTTTTAAAAGATCGCTCAAGTTTCCGATAACAGCACAACGGCCAATAAATAAATAAAAAAGGTAGATGCTGCAAGCACTTGTTTTCTATTTTCTTCTAAATACAACTCGTCTCTTTTCAGTGAATGTATATTGGTGTTGCAAATTGTCCACACCTAAAGCTATTTCTCAGCACAGGGGGATTGATAAAAGAACACTCATTCACATGCAACTTCATATCCAAGAAGAGCATCAATAATATTGTTTCAGGAAATAGATTAATTCTGCAGTGATAGAAGCCAATAAAAGAAGAGATCCTTATAATTTAATTGAAATAAGGGAAAGAGAATAAATGCTTCTCATGTGTTGATAAGTCAGAAACATTGATTGACTGGAAAAAAGGAAGCTGCTGCAAAAGGCATTCATTTTATATGGATCAAATGTCAAAGCAATCAACAAACACATGCTATAGTACATAAAAAATGTCAAAGCATCATAGCCATCTATCTCTCTCCCATCTATCAACTCACTGAATAACAAATCAATTGTAAAGCATAAAACGAAATCAAATTTGACAGCTGAAAGAGAGATCAGAGCAGACAGAATAAAATACATTTGACATGCATGGCTGGATGTTTGATTTGAAGACACAGTTACGACATATATCAGTTCTCAAGTCTTGTGCACATATCTAAGAATGATACATGCGTCAGCTAGTAGACATAACACAGTACTCACCTGTTCCCAAGTAGCCAAAGCATCACACAGATTAAACTCATACGATAAACCTTCAAGCTCATTGGTTTTGGGATCTTTCTGTTTGTACATAAAAATTCAGACAATTTATGAGTCATCAACTTACGTAAATCATCAACCACAAATAGCACACAATAAACAAGTAAACACAAATTTTTCCAGAGTATTGCTTGATGAGATTGTAAGTCAATACAAAAATGCGCTCAACATTGGCTCTTGTCGGTAAACTAAATCATTAAGCAGCTACACTGATTTTCGGATAAAGTGTAATTCAGAAGTGCTCACCCATTTAGGAATGGTGTCACTAGGAAATTTCATGGTGACTCCGCAGTAAATTTTACCAAAGCGACACACACAATTTAGACTAAAAAGAATGAAGAAGATGAGACTCACCACACATTTCTGGAAACGGCCCTGCAGATTTTGCAGCGCTTCCAAATCATCATCGGTGAGCCGATTGATCTCATCTGCATCACACAATTCAAACCATTATACACATCATGCATATATATTTATATAGTGACACAGAGAGAGAGAGATGCTTATAGAGATCGAAGACTCCGGTGATGTAGATGAGGATGGCGACCAATCCAAACGGTAAAGCGATGACGAACGCTAACAGCAACAGCTTCATTGACTGCGACTCAGAGAGAGAGAGAGAGCGAGAGAGAGAGAGAGAGAGAGAGATTGAGGAAGAAGCTGGTAGAGAATTGAAGAAGCTCTCGATTTCACTTTTTCTGGATCGGACACGCTTGCTTTGCTCTATACTTGCTCCACTTCAGAGAAAGGAGGGTGCCTCGCCGGAGACTTCTTCAGAGCGACACCAGGTTAATTGAAATAAAACTGGAGGTTTGATGAGAGTTTGTTTCTGAGAATTGGGGGAAAGGGTGGATCAAATCAGAAATCCTAAATTGGAGATTGAAAGGAGATGGAGATGGAGAATTTGAGAAGGGAGAAATTTTGAAAATTACAGGAGGTGGTGGTGACTTCTATAAGGTGGAAGATCGGTGGCCATGACGAGTGTTGTGGGGCGGAAGAAATACCCAATTTGGAGCTCGCAGCCATGGAGATGGGGAGAGAGAAATCTCAGATCTGTTTTCTCTCTCATCAAAGTGAGAGTGCTGCGATGATAGGTCGAACAAAATTGTTGAAAAAGACTCCAAGCCAGCCTAACTCCATGCCATCGATGGTGTTTTCAGGAGAAATCGATGGTTTTGAGGAGATGCGAAGAAAAGACTGCCCAAGTATTGGAAATAGCTATTTTGTCTAAGCGGGAGACAAAGTCGCTAGTGCTAATTAAGTTATGAAAAGCAGGCATTTGGTTCTTTTTATTTTGTATTCATGAATCAGACAACATATAAATGGAGTTGTGTTGTCTGAACATGTAGGGATTAAATTTGAGTGAATGGAGTAAGGAGGGAAAGTTCCCGCCTATATGTAATCAAAGTATTAGTTTTGGTGTGAGAGATAGGCATTTGTCATTCAGACAACATAAATAAGTAATTCCGTTGTAGGAGTACAGATATATGTAACCTACATGTCAATTAAAATTTGTTCATTTTGGGGGGAATAAGTGGCATTTGGGGGTGCATCCATACCTTCCCAATATATATTCCTTGATCATACAACACAAGGTAAAAAACTGTTGTATGACATTCTGCAAGCTACTCTCATACAACAAATATAACTATTCTGTTGTGTAATGTAGTACATATTTGGACCCAAATTTGTGTCAAGTTAGGGGGAAATCTGCCGCTCTTTTTTTTATCATTCACACAACAAAATATTCTTGTCAGTGTTGTGCAATCACCTTCTAGATAAAAACTTCAAAATTTTTATGGCCTTATACAACGGAAGGTTCTTAAACGTGTTGCATGATTGACTTTTCACCATCAGACAACAACTTCTTTTTTTTCGTTGTGTAAAAAGTGTTGTATATTGACGTTATTGGCCTAGTGATAATCCATTTTATTTTCCAATCTTTCCAATTGGTGGATTATAGCAGGTAATTTTTCTAGATGAGTTTGATATCTAGATAATTCTAGTAACAGCCTCTGATATTTCTCATCAGAGGAATTTAATAGAGAATTTATTTTCTCTAATAGCAATTCTGACATTGTCCCCATTAAGGGGGACTCCCCTTTGAGCTATTTTACAAGCTCTGATACCATTTATTTGCGGATCTAACCAATGCTCAAATAATTAAGAGATTTTTGTTCATCTTCTAGAACATATAAGAGATTATCAATATCTTGTTCTATCTTATAAATTCTAGTTTGAAGTCTGTAGATGATATCCCAATAGTTGGGAGTTCCTCTGTTAAGACTTTCTCTATATTCTTTCAATTTTCTCAAATTTTCTCTCTCTTTTTGTAATTTTTTGCTAGTACTTTTACAGATAACAAGTAATTCAAGCATGGAAAATATATTGGTGGATTTGGGGTGTATGAGAATTTTCCCTTCTTAAAAACACATAAATTATTTGTTAAAAAATAATTTCTAAGAGG
The DNA here is from genome assembly GCA_024704745.1 of Rosa lucieae. Lineage (NCBI taxonomy): Eukaryota > Viridiplantae > Streptophyta > Magnoliopsida > Rosales > Rosaceae > Rosa > Rosa lucieae. The sequence continues at coordinate 8,974,158 of CM045492.1, forward strand.
TGCGATCTGGACCGTCTACTCTCCACTGTTTGATCTGAACCGTTGATCGAAACTATTTATCTGGGCTCCAAAGATTCCAGAAGAGTTCTCGATCTGAACACCATCAAGGATGACCCGACCGGAACTCCGGCGCCAGGCGGCGTCACGACGGCCCACTAGCGAGGACAACGATGTCTTCTTTCTCACGCATTTCGTCAAGTCCGTCGAGGAACTCCCCTACAACAACTCCGTCATCCATATCAACGCCGTCCTGGCCTCCGCCGTCAATCTCATCAGGTTCATGTCGGCTCACGGCTGCAAGGTCTTCGCTGGAGATGAAGGTGGTGCTGCCGCCGATGTCGGAGTCCAAGGGGGCACGTCGGGGATTATAATGCCAGAGAGCTTCGAGCAGTCGCCGCTACAGTCACCTCCGACTCCATTGAAGAGGAGAGCTAACGCCCTGAGCAGGTGGAGCTTCCACGTTGCTCGTATTTCTCTCTGCGATTCATTCCCTTTTTCATGCTTCAGCAGACAAAAAGTGAAAACCGAAGCAAATATAACTGTGTTAAAAGTGAAACTGTAGGGAATATAAATGCAAATGAACCCATGAGCGAATTTTATAGCAGAGAATATCTAAATGCCAACGAACCATTTAACAAATGTAATTTCAAAATGCTGGGACAAATGATAGAAAGGTTGAAACATGAAGTTCAATTAATAGAGAAGTTGAAATACAGATCATGCTTGTGAACAGAAAGAAACAGAAAAACAAAGCAAATGGAACTGTCTGAAATGTTCAGGATCATTCAGTAAATGAACTGAACAATAAGGAAGAAAGAAATGTTTAATACAAATGGACGTAGAAAGAACTTTACCTGGAATGAATTTCCCAGTGACTTGTATCTACCTGTCCTGCTTATTTCCCTTGTGTGGTCCCTTGGGAACACCAAAAGCATTTCTACTTCATCAGGCTCAAGCGGGGCCACCTTTTTCTTTCCTACCCAAACAAGATTCCACTTGTGGCATTCATAAGAAAATAGCAACAGACACTTTCAGGTGGGATTACATCCTCGTCAGTCTTTGAGAGCCTTCATGATCCTCTCAGTAATTGTTGCACTGGCAATGCAAGTCTGTAAGCAATTTAGCTTTGTCCGATCATCTCCTTGTCATGGGAAATGCATCAAATATAGTTTGTGGTGGAAGGAGAACGAAAGGAAATCTGTTTTTGATTGGAAGATTGTGAACATAACCCCTTTTTCTTGCAGCAGCACAAAAATACTTCGAATCAATAAAATTAAGGCTTCACGTCATACAAAAAGCAGGATATTGTGTTTCAAACTCCATTAGGAGTCAATGCCACATTCTCATAGTAAAAATAAGGAGGTCTTGCAGCTGCCTCTGGAAGACTTCTGTGGATTTGACAGAGATCAGCGGGAGTCCCAAATCCAATGGAGATGAATTGCATCAGCATCTTCCCCTATGATCTGGTTTCCATATCCCATAATCCTTTTCCTTTTCAGCAATGAAGATTCACAAAGTTTCCTTTTACTTCTTCTCAAGATACTCACTCTGCAGATGTGTACGCTGTATTAGTTGAACCAGCAGTTATGATCTACCAGACAAGGAATATGCAGATAAACTGATTCTTAGTCCGGAAATTAACAGAGAATATCAGCAAGAAGGACAAATAATACCATTTCTTGAGGGGGAAATGGCCATATTCTGCCTTTGAAATTTGATTAGCTGATATGAAATCAGTCAAATCAACAAGTGACGAGTCAATACCTGCAAGGTTTGAATGAGAAAAAACAAACTGGAGCAAGTAAAAAGAGACAGGTAACAACATATATAGAATTGAAAAAGAGACTGAGGATGGATGGCATCACCAACTGACTGAACTAGCAGAAAGTGGTTTATTGTCCAAGTCAAAGAAACTAGTAAACCTGGTTGGATTTCTTACTAAACAACAGATAATATCAGGAAGGAGTTTTGTGGCCTCAAAATCACTGGCCTTTTTTATGCTATGAAAAACACTGTAGCCTAGTTCGACGAGATTCTCCTGCTATACAGTTCCAGTTACATGATTTTGATCCTGATTCCTGAATACCCAGAAAGGAGGCAATATATTTTTTGGATGCGTTGAAGATGAAATATGAGTGTTAGACCCTAAATGAAATTGTTCTAGTTATACTTCTGGAGTTTGGTTTGGAGCTAAAGATATGTATATACCTAAAGCAAGTAAATAACAGTTTACAGAATATCAACATAATCATCAAAAAGAATTAAAGCATAGAGATAAATCTGTACATGAGAATTCTCAAATAAAAAAAATAAAATAAAAATAAAAAAGTTATACCGCATCTTTCTGCGGAGAGTCTTCAGTACACGGCCGTTGATGTACACGGCGCATGTGCTGGGCACGTGATATCAAAGCTGATGAACGGCGTTAGTGAATTGGGGTTAGAGCAACTCCAACAGATTCCCTATATTTTGATTTTTCTCTACTTTAGAGAAAAATAAGCCTCTTTTGCTCCAACAGATTCCCTATAACTATCTCTATTTTAGGGAAAGTGAGGAGAGAGAAAACCAAATTCCCTATATTTACAGCAAACTCCAAAATTTAAGGAAGAATTATGGAGATTTTAGAGATTGCTGCAAAATAAGGAATCTGTTGGAGTTAGAGAAGAAAAAATAGCTAAAGCTTTGACTTTTGCTTCCCTATAATACAAAAATTATAGAGAAGCTGTTGGAGTTGCTCTTAGTGAACAAGAAAAATGCGGAAGACCAAAAAATGAGAACGCAGTAAAACAAAGTTTTACCATACACCTTCGAATTCGATCTGGACCCTCTCTGCCCAAAAAGAACAGTCATTCGCCTTCGACGCTCTCTCCCACTCCTGCTTCCTCGGCTTCTTCCTCAAGCGCTCTTAGCGGCGCACCTCGCCTCTCCACTTCTCGCGCATCTCGGCTGAGTTCCCGACTCTAGATTAGTGGCAGCTCGGTCCTCCTCTCCCTCTCGCTAACCCGGACAACCCCAATGTCATAGAAAGGTTCTAAGTTCCTGGTGTTAATTTTGTATTCAATTTTACATTTTAATTCGAAATTGGTTGTTTCGATCATTTATGTCGCTCACTACTTAAGCATCCACTCAGAATAGCACGAGTCTTCGCCTTTCATGGCGACCCATTTCTCTCCTGCGACTCCTGCACGGTCCATCCTCCAACCAAAGCTAAACCCTCCCAAAGCCCTCCTCTCCATTCGAGGTACCCATCACCCATTTTGTAGAGTTATTGCATTCTTATACTAGAAAGTTACGATTTTTATGCTATTGGTTCAATCTCGGAGGGACCCTTTTGGAGTTCAGTGTTGTAATCGTTTTGTGGCTTCGTTTTGGATTGGTGGGTCTTGTTATTTCAGATACTAAATGCTGTACAATTTCTTTCTTTTTTTACAGATTCTTATGGCGGTGCACGGGTTTGGAAGAAATGCCAGCCCAGTGCTGTTAATATGTGCTCTTCGAGCTCAGCTGCTAGTTATGTGACACCTCCTGGTGGCGTTGCTAAGTTTTCTGGCAATCCCATTGTCGTGAAGGAGCAATTGTTGCAAAAGAGGCAAGTTATTATTGCCGCAGAATTGTACTCTCGGCTGTTGCAGAATTGTTGTTCATGTTGTAATGGACTTGAAATTGGGTTATAAATGCATATGTTGGTTTAGCATAGATTGAATTGACATTAGTAGCCATCTTCTCTGACTCTTACCCGTCTTTTACTGCAAAGAGACCATAAAGAAAAGAAAAAAATGAAGAAAATGTACCTAAATGCAGCTATCACTTAAAGCAAGAAGCAAAGAAATAATTCCAAATAGATCAACTTCTGGCTGCACGAATGAACACACAGATACACAAAGATAGCTTCCAATAAATGTTTATAAACAGAAGCTAACCATAAGCAATGAAGAAAATGTACCTAAATGCAGCTATCACTTGTCAAAGCAAGAAGCAAAGAAATTAATGTGGTCTAACTTGTTTATTAGTTGTATCAAATAATATACATTCAATGAGAAACAATGTAGAGGAAATATATTTAAATAAAATTGACCGTTGGATGTTATCATGATAAGAATATATGATTATGGTCAAAATTTCTGCTATTTTCACCATTGGGTCTCGATCTATCAGGTCAACCCTAAACCCTAAAAAACACATAAAATTAATATGCTCATAACCGCTCATCTACAACTTATTTTTTTGATATGTCGGCTCTCACACTCTCCTGGGTATGAGCTATATCAACTAATGTAAAAATTTTGGAAAGTTTATCTCCTCGTGGTTCAGCTCCCCTTAGGGAAGTAGAAGCGTATAAATGGTTGACCGCTTTATTTAATGACGAAATTATGCAAATCAGGTTAATTTTTGTACAAAATACCTATTAATATGCTATAAAGATATGAGTAATGTCAAAATTATCGATTTCCAATTTTGATTATTTGGATCACACAAAATCCTTGTATGTCTACTAATGTTGTCTAACTTGATTATTAGTTGTATCAAATAGTATACCTTCCATGAGGAACAATGTAGAGAAAACATATTTTATTAAAATCGACCGTTGGATGTTATCATGATAAGAATATATGATTATGGTCAAAATTTCAGCTATTTTCACCATTGTTTGCTCCTCGATCAACTAGGTCAACCCTAAACCCTAAATAACACATAAAATTAATATGCTCATAACCGCTCATTCGCAACTTATTTTTTTGATCTGTCAGCTCTCACACTCTCCTGGGTATGAGCTATATCAGCTAATGTAAAAATCTCGAAAAGTTTATCTCCTCGTGGTTCAGCTCCTCTTAGGGAAGTAGAAGCGTATAAAGGGTTGACCGCTTTATTTAATGACGAAATGACTGCGAATCAGGTTAATTTTTTTACAAAATACCTATTAACATGCTATATACATATGGGTAATGTCAAAATTATCGATTTCCAATTTTGATTATTTGGATCACACAAAATCCTTGTATGTCTACTAATGTCGTCTAAATCTAGTTGTATCAAATAGTATACCTTCCATGAGGAACAATGTAGAGGAAACATATTTTATTAAAATCGACCATTGGATGTTATCATGATAAGAATATATGATTATGGTCAAAATTTCAGCTATTTTCACAATTGTTTGGGCCTCGATCTACTATGTCAACCCTAAACCCTAAATAACACATAAAATTAATATGCTCATAACCGCTCATTCGCAATTTATTTTTTTGATCTGTCAGCTCTCACACTCTCCTGGGTATGAGCTATATCAGCTAATGTAAAAATCTCAGAAAGTTTATCTCCTCGTGGTTCAGCTCCCCTTAGGGAAGTAGAAGTGTATAAAGGGTTGACCGCTTAATTTAATGTCGAAATGACGGCGAATCAGGTTAATTTTTTTTACAAAATACCTATTAATATGCTACAAACAGATGGGCAATGTCAAATTTATCCATTTCCAATTTCGATTATTTGGATCGCACAAAATCTTTGTATGTCTACTAATGCTTGATTATTAGTTGTATCAATTAGTATACCTTCCATGAGGAACAATGTAGAGGAAATATATTTTATTAAAATCGACCGTTGGATGTTATCATGATAAGAATATATGATTATGGTAAAAATTTCAGCTATTTTCATCGTTGTTTGGGTCTCGATCTACTAGGTCAACCCTAAGTACCATATAAAACTAATATGCTCATAACCGCTCATTCACAACTTCTTTTTTCGATTTTTCAGCTCTCACACTCTCGTGGGCATAAGCTATATCAACCAATGTAAAAAAATTTCAAAGTTTATACTCTCATGATTCAGCTCCCTTTAGGGAAGTATAAGCGTATAAACAGATGGGGTACTGTCTAATTTATACATGTCTAATTTTTATTTTTTGGGTTCGCACTATGTACACAAATTACTTTTTTTTTTATTACAAATATTTCAATGACCACTTTGTCTCCACTCTTATTGATGCATTGTTCAACCCCGCACGCTCGTATGCCTAAACTATATCACTGATGCAAAATAAGTTTTGAAAATGACTTTAATCATTAAAACATTGAATTAAATGTAAATAAACTTCAAATATTTTCAATTATCATATGTTTTTATTGGGGTCGTGACCACTTACCCAATTTTAACCAAAAAATTGCCCACTTGCTCCACTAAGAGTTTTTTGACCCCATTTACCCAATCTAACTTCTACTGACATAATTACCCTCCTTTTAATCTCTCTCTCTCTCTCCCCCCCCCCCTCACCGATCTCTCTCTCTCTCTCTCTCTCTCTCACTGAACTCCGTCACGCTCGACGAATCCGGCGACCCAGACCGCAACGACTTCTCTCTCTCTCTCACTGATGCTCAACCCAGGCCTCCGGCGACCTAGGCTTCTGACGAATCAGATCGTCGAACTTCCAGTGCCACTGGAGCATCTCCACTGGTTGTACATGTCCAGGTCCATCGGGTTGTCAGAGACCCGAACCGTCAGGACAAACTGCTCCTCCTCGCCGGGCACGTCGGGTGCTATCATCGTTCTCCTCCTCGCCATGGACGACGTCGATCCGCGTCAGAGCTTTCTCCAATGACCAGTCGAAAGAGGTCGTCAAGCTTCTGGAGAAGCAGTCGACGTGCACCGCCGATGAGCTCCACCATCAACCTTGTCCCAAATCCAATCGATTCTGGAGCTTCAAGGTCCGGCCATTTGCACCTGCAATTTCACAGTTCCGGCCGGCCAATCAGACAGCAAATAGTGCGCCGGTGCCTCCATCCCTTGTCCTTCAGATCCGGTGCCCAGAGCAATTTATGGGTGCCAGAAGCATTTTTATTTTTTTTTTGTACACTGTGAACCCTGAGAATGAGGAAGGAATTGCAATGTAACTGTGGGGTTTGTTTGATGGTCTACTGGGGGCAGTAGACACATTATTGGCCCCCAGTAGACTTCGATATGAGGGACAGGGATCACTATAGTGTGGTGTTTTGATAAGTTATATGTTGTTTTCTGTGTATTAAAGTCAAATTATCTGTGAATCCTACAAAAAGGTGCATTTTGTTGGTCTATTGGGAGGCAGTAGAAACATTAGACTTTGTATTGGGGGGCAATAATATGATTACTGGGGGGCAGTAATATGATTATAAATTGATCAATTGTTCCTGTAGTGTATTCATTTTGGTTTTGGGAGTTCATACAATTCACTGGACGTCAATAATATGATTTTTGGGAGGCAATAATATGATTACTGGGGGGCAGTAATATGATTACTGGGGGGCAATAATAGCCGAATTCTGGAATCCGGTCATCGGTCGTCGGAATCCGGTCATCGTTCGCCGGAATCCGGTCACCGTTCGCCGGAGTCCGGTCACCGGTCGCCGGAGTCTGGTCGCCGGAGACCGCGCCGGCCACTAGTCACCGTAGCACAGCAAGGTGGAAGGTGACTTCTCTCTCTAAGTGAGAAAGAAGGAGAGGGCAAAAAAGTCTAAAAAAAAAGAAAAAAGAATTAATTGGGTAAAGGGGAAATAATCCCTTAGAGTGTTTTGGGTAAATGGGGTTAAAAAACAGTTGGTGGAGCAAGTGGGCAATTTTTAGCCTAAAATCGGGTAAATGATCATTTTCCCTAAAATATTTATATTATTATTATTAACAGAAGAGACTTGTTCACTAAAGCTAAATTTTTACTCTAACTAGTAAGTAATTAAAATACCTTGCTTTGAGATCTAGTTTTTTTGGTGTGATAGATCTTCCTTCAGTTCTAGTCAAGTATGGCAGCTTGATCAGGATAAATGGAAAATGAGAATTGAAGAATTCATACTAGCATTTTTGATGGCGGTTATGCGCAGAAAGATTATGTCTACACCTTCCTGCGCCCTCAATCTTTTATATATTTATCTAATTGTCACGAATAAAAATATTTACAAAATATATATTATTTTATAAAAATTACCTACTCACTTCTAGACTGTTGACCACCCACTTCTACATATGGATACACGCAGAGGATGTAGGCAGTTTCCAGTGTTTATTAAAATGGCTATGCAAAACAACGCTCTTAATCATTAATTTCCAGAATTTAATTTTTTTTTTTTTTTTGAGAATAAAGGACCAATTCTGATTAATAAAATTTAACTTTAATTAAATAAATTTCGTACTGACATTCAATGTCCATAAACTAAAAATATTTTCAATTCTCATGCATTCTTTCGCTCAAAAACCGAAAACTTCTCATGTGTTCTTCTTTCATAATAGTTGGGCCCATATCCAAGCCGAAATCAATGGTCAGCTCTAGACGCGGCCCAAACAAAGGCCCAAAACCCGCTCCAACCATCCAATCACTCCCGGTACCTTTCCCAGACCTGTGTTGCTTCCCGTCCGGCCGCACGCCGTGTTGGGCCGTTTGAGCCAATCGCTGGTGCCTCTTCGCCTTCCTCATGTTGTTCTTCAACACCTCGAACCTGTAGTCCTGCTCCTCATCGCTCGCGTATGACTTGCAGAATTTGCGCTTCAACAGCGAGAAGTGGTGCTTGGCTCTGTGCATCCGCTCGCCGTCGTGACCGTGGTGGTGGCCTTCATTGTCGCCGTCCACGACTTGACGGATCAATGGATTCCCGCCATCCACTTCAGCACGAGCGAGGAAGACGAGGAGAGAGAAGAACAGGAAGAGAGAGTTTGATCCATCCTTCTATTCTTCCCAACTTTGACAATCACTCCGACTTCCAAAACCAAAGAAGACCAAGAGGCACGAGAACCAGAATCGATGAGCCAACCCTCCAGATTCTGGTCACAATAGAGTACGTTAGTACTCACTTCTCAGGGTCTGAGCAACAGGGTCGGATTGCCCATTTAGCTCTTTGGTTTTTACCATCTACAATTTTTTACCTGCAGAGAACATTATCTCTTTTTTGTTCACAGTCCACGTTGACTGTCAAAAGAAAAGTCATTTTAATCAATGACCCAGATGACTTAAGTGCTGACCCCACGTATTGTACGTCTCAGATTGAACCACGTGTCTATCAAGATTGTATGTGCAGTTCCACCACCGTGCACTGAAGAATTTTCGTACATATTAAAAAGGGCCAATGGCATCTACAGTATTCAAGAAATTAACTACCTCATCATCAGAGCTATCGAGATCTGAAAAACTATCTAACAAGCTCCCATCATAATCTGAAGAAAAGAGATCCGAGTCAATTTGTTGCTGTGCTTGATGAGAGCACTGTTCTGGATGAGAATGCAGCTCTGGCAGAGAATGTTGCTCCGGAGGACTACCCTCAAGAGCCTGCAAAATAATAGCAAGAAAGAAGAATGTAAAATTTTATTTCTTTTTATTGCAAGTCATCAACCTGGGACAAACTCAACTTGCAAAAACAATAAATTTGTGCATTATACTACCATGAAATGACAGATGAATCTGAACAATTGGTTAACAATCTAACAAGATAGCAATTGATTATGTACTCACAAGACAATGCAAATTGAACACCATTGCTTAATTTAGAAATCTTAACCAGGAATTTTGATGCCGGTGTAATGTTTTTTTTTTTTTCCCCTCTTATCCTCATCAATTTCATTTTGAATTTACAGGGATAGGTAAGAAAGAGAGAAGAAGGGCACAATGCTGAACACTAAAGCAAAAGCAAGAGTAGTGCTTCCATGTAGTGGAAATGAAAACATATGGATTATAAGATTTTTAGAGAAGACAATATCAATATGTACATGACAAACAATTAAAGTGAAACAATTTGTGATATGATATGAAAATTAGGCTTAAATGATGTAGAAATATATGACGCAGATAACCAGAGACACCTGTAATAAAAAATAAAAAAAGACTAGCTAGAGTAGAAGCTAAGGACCAACAGGCTGTCTAAAACAATCATGCATGATTATTATTCCTGGATACACATTACTATGCAATACAGCTTTGACAATGAATGAATACAAACTACATGGTTATACTCCCCAGATTAATTATCTACCGACCTAGTCCAATATACCATAGGCAAACACAAAACTGCGAATAATTGACAAAAGAGGATGATAGTGTGCTCAGGGAAACCAAATTAGTCAAACACAATTAGCTGAACAGCAACAAGGCACTGTACAAACAATGATGGGGAAAAGAAAGTGTAGAAGTTGATATTCCTTGATTAATTTAAGCTATTATATAGCTGTGAGTATTTTACAGTTACAAGTATTACATTAACAACAGAATCAAAACTGATGCATAATCCTAGGAAAAAGTAAATCAGCAGTAGACAAACTATTTAGACAAACTAATCAATGGAGGAGATCCTGGGAGTGATTGAAGGAGGAGATTGATTCTGTTTAACAGAAAGTAATCATTATGAATTCCATAGGGTGCTACAGCTCGGTTAGGTAGAATAAAATGCAATACTTCTAGTTCAAATTGGGATGCAACCTTCCCATACCTTAATTCCACTCATGCAGTCTCAGCACTTTGAACCATAGCATGAGATTACAAGATGCCAGAGTGAATTTTGAAATCCTTCAGCTAAAACCGAAAAGGTGGATAACTAAATTTTCTGAAAGCAAAAGCACTAAAACATACATCTTTGATATTTGATATATTCAATCACTGCTTTTCAAGGAACAAGAATTAAAAGCAAAAAGTCAATAATCTACAGATAAGAAACTTCGTCAGGACACCTAATGAGCCATAGTTGTACCTTGGAATGATCAAATATCTATAAAAAAAAAGGGGAAGAAACCTGAATATCATCCATATGCATTTTTACTAGTTAATTAGATGCAGAGTTTTCAAGAATATCCAGTGAAGAAACACTTTGCACAGTTGATAACTTACAAAGCAAGCCAGTATTTCATCTGCCCCAATGAACTTATCACATAATGGATTCATATATTCAATCTCCAAAGAAATATGAATCTGTGCGTCAGACATAAGGTTTACCTCCCCAGAGCCTGGATTAGCTGAAGAAGATAAAGTGAAGTTTTCAATCTCAAGCTCATCATCGGTATCCCGGTCAACATCATCACCATCTACCCGAGATGTATTTCCATCCTTAACAGGATATATAAACATAAATGAGAAATAAAGAAGTACATGAACTTGCAAATACTATAAATTTTACATACACAAAGCTCAAAAATTTAGTCCAATGAGGGTTCACTCAAGCATTATAACTAGAGTGAACCAGCAATACAATTAACAAATATAGCTAGGCAGACCTTATACCAAAGAGCCAAAGAAACGCTACCTCCAGTCCACATTCAGAAGAAAAGGCAATTTAAATTTAAAAGATACCAAAGCCAACAAGGGCCACAACAATGCCTATTATGGAATCTCCCTGCAAGCACCGCCTACCCACCTTCACCCTAAAAGTCCTGGTTTTCATTACATTCAATCAACCTCAAAAATTGCCAACACACTACAATTTCACAAAACGTTGTCATTAAGCATGTCATTGCCACAACTCCACAAACTAATCATTTATTTCAGTTTCTTATTACTAGAAGAATATTCTTTAATCAGAACAATATAGTAAATTTCAAATTGAAGAGTGAGCACCTAAATATTAACCAGGGACTGAAATAAATGAATGAATACAAGAACTTGAACAAAAAACAAGTACCATTTCTCTGTATGTATGTTCAGCCCAGTGCAAAAGTTTCCAAGCTGTCCAAGTTCAACACAAAATTAATGAATAAGTACCATAATAAAGAAAACCTTTAACTGTAAACAGCAAGAAATGATTTAATTCCTTGACTTGCATAAAATACTTTCTGATACCAGGATTACAGAATATTTTTTTTGCAACCATGTAAAAGAAATTCTTGAAGATTTAAGATCTAGTAAAAGTTGTTGAACCATGGAAAAATGACTAAACTACGCTATTTTGGCTGTGGCATACAGAGTTTATCATATGGAGATTGATGATGCAAACTTACGTGCGTGGAAGATTTATCTGATGCCAGAATGAATATCAACCCAGCTACAGATCTATCCCTAGCTAGCAGTGTCGCTGCTGAGATTTTTCAATAATTATCGTAGTGTTAATAAAGGAATGATAAATAATTATAAACACATTACATTACACGTACGAGTTCATATAACATAACAATTCCTCAATTAGAAAGCTGTACTACAGAGTACAGACAGAGTAGCATAAAATTCATAATGAATCAGTTCATCGGTTGGAGAGATACCGTCACAGGAAAACACACTTGGCGTCTATGGTTTACAGCAAACAAGTAAGATTATTTAAATATAAATTTCTATTCTTATTGTATCTTGAATCACTCTAAAATACATGCAACCTTTTTTTTAGAAAATTTATCACTGAAATTGTGAGCACCTGAATTCACTATCACCATGATCATTGTATCTTGCAAGAGTATAAACGCTGAAATTATCTGGAAGCTACCATGCTTAAGGGAGCTTACTTTTACAAACAGTAGATAATTATATGCATGAACAATCCATGAAGTTTATCAACTATGTCCAAATACTGTGCAAGGTAAAGGGAAACCGTAATATGCCAAATTGCTTCCAGCAGACAAGGTCTGGCAGAATGCAATATTTCCTTTATGTTTTGGTATATGTCAAGTATGTCAAGTTATGAACTCCATGACTGGAACACAACACGAAGTTAGTGCAGTTGGATTCATCAGTACTTGAAATGCACCCATAAATGACTTTACCTTGTACCCAAAACAGTAAAAAAGTTGGATTAAAATCACAAATAACCCAATGATCATGTTTCACAATGTATACCTTGAACAGAATGCTATGAATGAAGTGACTATAATATGATAATGTATGAAATCCAAGCAGTATTATAGGACTATTGTACGAATACTCGACTCGATTCTGAAATGCCACAACAGCAGCCTGAAATAAGCAAATAGCCACCCTATTAGGAAGGGGAGCCGTCTGTTGAAAACAAACTCAAGAATCCGAAACAGGACAGGGCATACGTAAAGCCAGAAATTGAAAAGGCAGACATTTCTGTTGCATAAAAATCCTTTAGAAAACTTATTCATATCATACTCTTTAACCATAAATTATCAAAGTTTTTGGATTTCAATTCCTCCTTTAGCCTCATTCTCTCCCATGTCAGAGAAAAAAAAAAAAAAAAACCAGTGGTCTCACCTTATTACAAGACAGAGTGTATTACATTAGAAAAACTTGGAATCAGTACCAAACGAAACGTTAACCTGCCGTAAACGGTGAATGCAAACAAGAACACGAACAGAAAGCAATTACATACAAGTTATATATAATGGAGAAACAATGCAAGGTTACTTAAAAGTCTCTGTAACAGCACACCGTTCTACATGAGTACACGGTATAAAAGTATAATACTAATGGTGCAAGCCTACAAGTGTACTGATAGCTTGTAGACTATAATCAATATGAGAAGCTTTATATGCTTTTCGTATCAAACTAACTACACAGAGGCAATTCAGTTTATTTTAAAACTACTTCAATAATATCAGTTATGCAAGCAAGATTATAGTGTCATTTAGAAATAACTTGGGGAGTCCACTAATAACTAGGCAAAATATCGAAACTAGAGTGATCAAGACTCACCTAACCATAAAAGATGAAGGCAAGAGAGCTCCAAAAAGTAATTACTGCAGAAATTCAAATGAGAGAAGAGGAGGCATTGGCCATTCATGATCTGCAACTCATTTCCAACCATGAGATCAGAAAGTCCTTAATTATGATCTTTCAAAGTGGCCAGTGGTGGATCCCTACATTTCTGCCAGTCTTATAATTCTTCAAGCGTGCAAGTTCCGCCACCACTGCCACTGGTTTCCCCTGCAACTGGATTGTCAAAACCAATCAGCATATCCTCATAAGGAGACATCCCACTGCTTGATTGAGTGGTTGTTTGGTTGAACTCTTGCACATCTTGCTCATATATCAGACGGACTCCACACTCCTTCACCTTCAGACCTGGCCCTCTGGTTTCAAATAAGAACTCAAACTGATTGCAACTGTTATGCCACCACTCTGTACCAAAGTATTTATCACGAGATACATAGAATAGCCACAGGTGATCTGACTTAACCTTGCAAAATTCTTCACTAAAGCGAAATGCAGGCTGTCTGCCATATACTTCCAATTCTCTTCCATCAAGCTTCAGGCAACATACAAGATGATGTGTTGCATTAAAAGTCTTGAATTCATCTATATAAAGCTCATCCACCTGATGGTGCTCATGCAGTACAAAAACAGCACACAGAGCAAATCCCAAAACCCGACTGTTATTCCAATGTGCAGGTAGAGATACACTTACAGAACACCCTACACTCTGATGGCTGAACCACTCAAGAATATTACTTCCAGGAATTACAATTTGAAAAGTTTCCCTGCTATTAGAGATTCCCTGTGCAAGAAAAGGTAGGTTGTTAGGTGATTAATGTCTATAAGTATATGAGCAGAAATGCGTAATCACGCGCGCACACACACTTAGGGAGTACCTGATACATGAATGTCTTCAGCATTTTGAATGCTATGTCATTGCATCCTTGATTGCTGTTTAGATTGAAGCAATTGATGAAATTGAAATATGATCTGTTTAATCTGTTCAAATTTGATGCATCAAACAAGTATTTCAGTGAAGTACAACCATCTGCCCTTAAATCTAGTATACTATTTGATGGAAGGTCTGACAACTCTTGAAGTCTCTTGCAATTCTCCAAGTTAAAGTTCTCAAGCTTAGAAAGCAATCCAATGCCTGAAGGAAGATGAACAAAATTGTTCCCACTTAGATTCAAGGTCACCAAAGAGGGAAAGTAACCAAATTCGTTGGCAAATGCTCCTTCACCAAGATTGCAATTACTCAGGTTCAGATTTATTAAATTACACAGACCAGATACAGACAAGGGGAAGCTCTTTAGCTCTGCATTCACGTTTTGTGATATAGGCGAGTGGAAGCTCTTTGGCTCTGTATTCACTTCTAGCACCAATCCAGAAGGCAAGAACTTTTTGAAAGATCGCCAAACTACTTTGCATCCTTGAAAGATTGAACCTCTCCCTTTTTTCTTGCGATCATGGGTAGACGACATTTCTATTGCGGACCCACTATTCACATAAGTTTCTTTCTTGTGATCATGGGTAGATGACATTTCTATTGTAGACACACTATTCACATCAGTTTCCTCAAAACAGTCCATCACCCCCACATTTACCTGAGGTTTGCCCAGTTTCAAGCATCCAGAAAGATTAAGATCTTTAATAGACCTCAATTTATTGATGGTGCTTGGAAGACAAACAAGATTTCTGCAGTTGCGTAGATTCAATGACACAAGGCCACTCAGCCGTTCAATTGAAACAGGCAGTTCCTCAATGGCAGTCTCATCAAGATAAAGCACCAACAAACATTCCATATTTCCAACAAACTCGGGAATCTTCTTAACTTTTGAACAGTTAGAAAGAATTAATGATTCAAGAGACTCCATTTCAATTCTACTTGGCAGACTCTCGAGACTTTTGCAGTCTTTAAGATTCAGCACAATAAGTTTTTTGAGAAATGCAAGGGATTGATGGATTCTTACCAAACGAGAACATCCTTCAAGATCTAAACTCTCAAGATTTTGAACACCTGCGAGGTCTGGGGTCTCCACAATGTTTGGAGAATGGCAGAGTTTGATGAACTTTAACTTGTCAAAATTCTGCTCATAAAATCGAAATAGTGAGCCACCACACAGAACAGACAATTTGATTCATAGAGATAAACAAGTAGACTATTAACTAATAGCCATACCTTTGTTCCCTTCCAAAGCTGTTCAATGTTGCTGTGGCACAAGTTAAGTTCAACAAGTTCATCTGCATCAAAGTTTTGTGGGAGAGATCTTAAGGGGCACCCAGTCCATTCAAGAAGTCTCAAGGAATTAGAAAGACAGGTGAGGCCTTTGGGAAGGTCCACGTTACGAATATGGAGAAGACTAAGTTGAGACAAATTTGAGAAGGCTTCTGGCTTCCAATGAGCCACTTGTAATTTAGTCAACTCTATTACCATGCCTTGGATTGAATCTGTTCCCTGATAATGAAAAACAAGAATAATAACTCGAGTGCAGAACACAAAGAATACCAAGACCTAAGCAGATTACAAGTAAATCTGCCTTATTTCTTTTTTTACACAATAATTGAAGTGCAGAACACAAATAATAATATGCTTAGCTTCTTTTTTTCATTATCAAACTCTTACCATATTTTTCTTCAGCACATTGTTGATGTCTTCATGAGACCATAATCTACTACGTTTGCCTGGCTCTTTACGAGACTGTTCACGAACAATTTCCCAGCCCAATTCTTGTAGCAAATCATGCATCCACAGTGCATTGTTGGAGATAGTTATGAGAGATCTATCAGCAAGAACACTCAAACCAATGACAGGGTTTAGCTGGCAATAGTCTAGTATTTGTGTCACACGATCCTTACCCTTCCCCTTGTAAAAGCAAGCAATATGTAGGAATATTTCTTTGTCTTTTTCATCCAACCCATCAAAACTAATCCGAAGCACATCAATAATGCGTTTGTCTGGTGTGTTCTTTAGCCTATCTATTGCACTTGCCCATTCATCAGTTCTTCTACCAAATAGAAAATAACCTAAAACCACGAGAGCCAAGGGAAGCCCCTTAGCATACCCTATAATATGGTAGCACAGATCCAAATAATCTTCTGGTGGGGGGAATTTCTTAAAAGCCTTCAAACTCAAAAGTTGAAGTGCTTCATCACCGTTTAACCCGTTAGCCTTGTATGTAGCATCAACATCATGTGCCTTTAACAACTGAACATCTGTGGTGGTTATGACAATTCTACTCCCTCGACCAAACCACTTGTGACTTCCAGCCAATTTCTCTAATTGTGTCAACTGATCCACATCATCAATAACAACAAGCACCTTTATTCTACACAACCGCCTTTGAATCATAGCAGCTCCTGCGTATTCATCCTCTATATTTTTAATTTTTGCCATCAGGATTTTGGAAAGAAGTTTTTCTTGGAGAGAAACTAGGCCATTGTTTTTAGACAGTTCTCTAACATTGGGAAGAAAGCAGGTTCGGTCAAAATTCTGACAAATTTCATCATAGATAGCTCGGGCAAGTGTTGTCTTACCTATGCCCCGCATGCCATGGATCCCTATAAAACGCACCTCATCAAGCTGCGGACATATGTAATTGCTTAATAAATCATGAATGCGGGAATCCATTCCTATGAAGCCCTTGGCAACACTTGAAGATGTATACATGGACTTCTTTAGTATATGATTAACAATTTCGTCAATTATTTTTGTTCTTTGATATCTGAGAAAATTTGGATAAAATTGTGAGTTAGAAACTTAGTAATGTAACGTAAGCGGCAAAAACAATATTAGCATTGGCAAGATTAAGTAAATGCAAATTGCTAAACCAGTCTCTCGAAAGTTGTGTTCTGGGAAGATAAGAAGATCGAGATGGAAGAGAAAAAGAGAGAGGAGATCTTCGTATGGTCATAAATAGGTAGGAGCCGTTAGATGTGTTTTTAGGCACGTGGCGGAATAAGATGAAAAGGTCAGGAAGCACAGCTAGAAAACTAGCTCAGGAGAGGATCCTCTCCCGAATAGGTTTATCTACTTTAGCAAGGAAACATATTAAGGTATGAGTAGTATGTAGGAAGGAGACTTACGAATACTTCTTGTAATCCCAGCCAGAAAGACTGGCGACCTCAGTCAAAGCAGCTCTCCAGGCATTTAGTCTGCCCTCAGTATTCTTCCCATAAACTTCTTCATGTTCCCTTACTTCTACTTGGAGTTCCCTTACTTTGAGCTCAAAATTTCCCGTTTGGTGCCGCACATCAGAAGGATCCACGCCGTAGAAGAAGACGGGGAGGACTTGTTGGCCTATCTCTTTCATGCATTGAATAATCTTGACGAGTTCATCCAAGCACCATGATGAAGAAGCATAGTTCCGTGAGAGAATGACAATCGCAGATCTAGACTCCTCAATTGCACTTAAAAGTTCAGGCCTAATGGATTTTCCTTTCTCAAGCTCTCGGTCATCCATAAAGGTGAGAATTCCTCTCTGAGTTAGTGCATGATACAGATAATGGATATAACGATGGCGCGTATCTTCCCCCCTGAAATTTAGGAACACATCGTATTTCCATTGACGACGAGAAGAGGTTGACGCCATCGATCTCCGGAATTTAGAATCAGAGTAGAGTCCAGTTGTCCAGGATAACCTGACTTGACCTGTTGTTGACGGAAATACTCTCTTTCTAGTCAATACCCGCACTTGATTCCACTCTGCAGCTAAAAGGGTCGTCACATTCTAGCACAAAAAAAAAAAGGGTCCTCACATTCCACTCTACAGCTTAAAGGTGAGAATTCCTCTCTGAGTTAGTGCATAATACAGATTACTGGCAAAATTCCTGGTATCTAACCCCCTGAAATTGAGAAACACATCGTATTTCCATTGACGACGAAAAGAGGTTGACGCCATCGACGGAATTGAATCAGAGTCGCCTGTTGTCGACGGAAATACTCTCTTTCTAGTTAATGGGTGGACTTGATTCCACTCTCCAGCTAAAAAGGCCTCACATTCCACTTTTTTTTTTTTTTTTCGTTCGAAAATGTAACCATTCATTGATTGATGATAAGAAGATAAGAAGGGGTACAAGCCTCACATTCTAAATATACGAAAACTAAACAACGCTTTCACTGTTCATTTCGCAACAGACAAAATGAATGAATAGTGTACTACCTGTTTTGCCGCTGTCTCATGTCTTCTATTACGGAATTGCCCCGACACCTGTACCTTTTCTATGACTTTGAGTCCCATGAGCTGTTAGCTTCTCCCGCCACCGATTAGTGTTGGCGTGGCTACGTGTCCTTAGAGAGAGAGAGAGAGAGGTAGACAGCGATGGTGATCGAGGGTTTGTTATTTAGAAAGCTAAACAACGCTTTCACTGTTCATTTCGCAACAGACAAAATGAATGAATAGTGTACTACCTGTTTTGCCGCTGCCTCATGTCTTCTATTACGGAATTGCCCCGACACCTGTACCTTTTCTATGACTTTGAGTCCCATGAGCTGTTAGCTTCTCCCGCCACCGATTAGTGTTGGCGTGGCTACGTGTCCTTAGAGAGAGAGAGAGGTAGACAGCGATGGTGATCGAGGGTTTGCTTAATTCTTTCCTGCGCACAAAGAGATGGACAGAGCAAAGGGAGTAAGAGGAAGAAGAAGAGATTTAGCAGTAAGCAAGTAAACTATGGAAAGAGGGAAGAACTTCCTGCGGTATGTTCCTATGCAGAATCAAATCCGATTGAACCAAGGTTTGATTTCGAATTGGAGAATAAGACGATTGCTCATGCATGTTTTTTTTTTTTTTTTGGTTCTCTAATTGGGGATTGATTTGGGTCCTCGTCAATTTTTCTGATGCAGATTCTTGCTGGGTTTTCTTATTTGTTCCTATAAATAGAAGCAATTGTTGGGGCAAAATCGATTTTGGGGATGTCATTATCTTCTGAGAGATTCAAGTTGTTGAAGCTCCTGAATTTTCAAGGAGGACTTTTGATGGGTATTGATGAATTTCCCACTGTTCTCGGGTATTATTTGCTTGATGGTATTTGTTTTGAGATGTTTTATTAGTTTGACAAAGGTGTAGGTTAGCTTTTGGTGTTCTATGTTTGAATTGTTTTAGTTAAACTTAACTTGCCATGCATTTGCAATTGAAGTTTACATTGGGTGAAATCTTTGTCTCCTTTTTTCGTTTTCTTTTTTGTAGTCTGATCATATTGTCAATGAAATCATATAACTAGCAGTGGTTCAATCATGCATGTTTACATAGATTACTATTAGATTGTCATGATAGTATCAATTTGCATATTAACATGTAAAATATCCTTTCTTCTTTGAACAAAATCTGATTGGTACTAAAGAAAGATTGTCATCATAGTATTTTACAAAATCTCCCAACACGTCCTTTCTTCTTTGAACAAAATCTGATTGATACTTGACCAGATTTATTTTTCGGTTTGGACTGCTCATATCATCGTATATATCGGTGGTTTTGGGTTTTAAACAAACCTGAGTTCTCTGCTATGTGCCTCTTTCTGATTTGAAATTTACAATTAGATAGTATCTACCTTTTGAGTTTTATATGTAAATTTTATCATTGTTTTCTTTAGTTCTTTCAGTTCCTATCCCACAAAAATAAAGAATATATTTGTTTGACAAAATTTTTAGGCAATTGTGTTTCCAATAGTGTTTCCACCTTTATTTAATTTTCATGTTTGCTTAATCTGACTTACAAAGCTCTGATCTTTTGTTGCTTTTGGTTTTGCCTGCAGCAACTTTGTCTTCGATTGGATCAATTTACGAGTAGAGTGCCTTCTGTGTGATGTTCAGGTTCCTGGTCAATATAGCTGTGTTGATATCTGCCATTGGGTTTTTGTGGTTTTATTTCTAGATATAGCAAGTAGTCAAAATAAATCTCATTGTTCTCTCTGTTTTGGCTCTTCAGTTTTCTTTTATATGTTTGAAGTTGGCTGCTTTGGGATTGTTGAATTGAGGTTAAGTTTGATTCGGTGTCATTGCTATGA
This sequence comes from Rosa lucieae, assembly GCA_024704745.1. NCBI lineage: Eukaryota > Viridiplantae > Streptophyta > Magnoliopsida > Rosales > Rosaceae > Rosa > Rosa lucieae. The sequence goes on from CM045492.1 coordinate 8,994,736, forward strand.
AAAGTATGGATTTCTAAATAAGGAGGTCACTGCTGTGATATGTATAGTCCAATTGATTGAATTATCTCAATGAATCTGGTATCATTATTTGGTCATCAGTATTGGAATTTGTGCTTCTTTAGCAATGCTTAAGGATTGGAGGTCAGGGCTCATAGAATCTGTAATTGTTCAGGATGAATGTTGTATTGAGAATTCATTCTAAACATTTGGTCCTTTGGTTTTTCGTATTATTGGGAAATTGTAGTAGATAAATAGTGTAGATAAGCATGTCAATTTACTAAAATTAGTTGAAGTTATGAGTTTTATGAATCTCACTCTGAGAAAGACTTCGCTGAATTGCAACTAAGCCATAGCATACACTGTTGATTTCACTGTGTGTTCTTCTATTGTGAAAAATCTTTCTAGATGCTTTTGGAAGATATTAGCCCTATCATATGCTCTCAGATTGCGAAAGCTTCTCTGAATCAACTCAAACTGTTCCTAAGGTAGCTTTTCAATTTCAATTTCATCTTCTTATTCATGCTCGGTTGTGTTCAATATAATTATGAATTGTTTTGTTTTGCATTTTTTGTTTGAGCTGGATTTTTCGTGGGTGGGAATTCAATGAAGGAATTGACTTCTTGGGATTTAAACCCTCAGAGGTTGCAGCAGCAGTGGCCATTTCTGTGGTGAGAGGAATCAAAGCATTATATCACACTGACAATACAGTCTCTGTGCTCATCCAACATGTAGACTTGGAAAAGGTGCATAAGTCATTGATGACTTTTGCTTTTGCATTTGCTCTTATCATATTGGTGTTGATTACAAATTTACACAATCAAATACAAACATCAAACATGATTACTGCAGACATGTTGGTTTTTACTTTTGTGAGGCAACTCTTTTGTGTTTTGAATTGAGGGAAATTTAAGCTACAATCATCCACTTTTAAGTTTCAAGGCATGCACCGATGTCCTGACCATTTGCATATGTATAAACCTCCATGGCTCCATTCAATTTAGTAGCAATTTTCTTCACCTCCATGGCTCCATTCAATTTATTAGCAATTTTCTTCCCCACAGCATCGCGCGGGACTACTTCCTAGTTCTACTTTATACATATATAAAAGATGCATCACTGTTCATTCCGCATCACTGTTCATTCTAGGGCTAGGATTTAAAACCGAAAAACCGGCTAAACCGCACCGAACCGGACAGAAAAATCTGATTCGGTTCGGTTCTTCAAAATATTAACATGCATGTTTTTCGATTCGGTTCTTTATATGGTAATAACGGTTCAGTTCCGGGTTTCATTTTTTAAACTTGTGTGGAACCGAACTACTAGATATCAAATAATAGGTATGCAACTATGCATTATTATCCACTAGACCACCACTCAATATCCTATCTTTTATCCTCTCAAGACCTTCTTTTTTGTCTGCTCCACTCAGTCTTGTCCCCTCCCAATGATCCATTAAAAATATGAATCCTAAAAAACTCACACACTCTCTCCCCCCCCCCCCCCCCCCCCCCCCTTCTCCTCTCGAGTCGTGATGAAAACCCACATATTCACCTACCTATTGTTTATTAATCTCTTCTTTTCTTCTCCTCTTTTTGAGAAAACTATTCTTTTTCTTTCTTTCTTTTCTTCATTCTCTACAAAGAAAACATTAAAGCAGATTGGTTTCGTCGGTGGGTGGACAAAAGGTGCGGCAGCTTACAGACTATATGTGGAAGAGGTTTGGGCGGCAACTTCTTCTTCAACTCTCTGCTTCAAATCCGATGGCGCCGCCGATGGTTCTCCTTGGCAATAGGCAGTCCGGCGTCTGAGGTCCGAGCTGCAGTGGTTCCAAGGTTCAAGCTGCAGTTCGGTCTGGGTCGAAGGAGGATCTGAGGGTTGAAGTTGCAGTTCGGTCATTGATTGGATCTCTAATTCTTCAATCTCCTCTCTCAATCTCGAGCTTCTTTTGGCTTGAATTCTAATTCTAATTTTGTTTGGGTTTGTTTGATTTCTTTCAGATAAGCATCGAAGGGTGTTGGACTCTTTGCAGACTTGGTGTTTTTAGATTTGTTGTGTTCTTTGATGGAGAATCTGAGAAATTTGCAGAACATGATGTGGCTGGGAAGCTGGATAGCTTTGCAGCTTTGCTGCTGTTTTGTTGTGTGTACAGAAATCGTAACCGAACCGAACAAAACGGTTCCGGTTCCAAGTCGGTTCCGGCAAAAAAAAGTAACAACACCGAACCGGAAAAATATTGTCGGTTCCGGTTCCGGTTCCAACAAAAATGTCCAAAAACAAAACCAATCCCAGCCCTAGTTCATTCGGTGGCAGAAAAACGATTCTGCCCTCATTTGAAATTTTTTTACGGCTCCGCCACTGACCTGTATTTTTACTCCTCCTAGATCGACTTTTTTGCTCTCTCTTTTCTTCCTCCTGCTCAAGGTTTTAAATATTGTATCTTCGTATCTATCGGTACTTTGAAAAATGGAGATATCGGAAATATCGGGGATATAGGATAACAAAATATCGTTTTTGAAAAAAGTCAATTTATTAGAAATTTAGGACTACATATAAATACATATGAATGTTAAGTTCATCTACATCCAAAAAGAGACTCTAGGCGGTTGAAAAGCCGCTCGCTGGTCTATGAAAATGCAATAATCAGACCAAGACATATGACCCATATAGTGCGAATTGTAGTGATGAACATGATAGTTATAGATCTCTTTAGAGCTACCGATTGTTTCCCCTATAAGGAGATAATAAGAATGAACCCAACTGGATGACTGATCATATACTTCTCTATATTGATTATATCCATAAGCATCATAACCAAATTGATTGTTTCTTTCATGAGATTCATTTGAGATCCCACTACGCTCTGTGCCTAAACTGATAGAGTCAAAACTTAAGGCAATTGAAGAAACATCAGATGGGGTACTTTGATCATCAGTTGCACCTCTAGTCCTCCTCCCATATCGGGTCTTCTCTTAAGCACCATGACCAGCTGTTCTCACTCCGTGGTCTTCATCTTGGGTGGTATGATCAAAATTACCTTCATAGGTAAATTGGAATCCTCCATCCACAGAAGATTGTCCATATTCATATTTTTCACCTCCACCACCTGTTCCATTTCCACCCTCTCCACCATCATCAGAACTATCTGGAGTTGCTGTACCACCCCACGCATCATCACTATCTGAATTATCTTTTAGGTTTGTAACAACTTCTTCAAATAAGACTCTCTCTACGTTGATTCAAGCATTAGTTGTAGTTTCTACAACTTGTGGAAGAGGTCTTCCATCTTCATCATCGAGGTGTGCAGGCATAATCCAATCATGAAGTGGATCAATGCCATTATCAAGTGACTCGCTTGCAACATGAAGTAGATCTATATAGTTGTTTTCATTGACCACAATATTCTTTGCCTGTTTATCTCGCAGCCGCAGCTTCATGTTGTAGTAGCAGTATACAAGTTTTTCCAACTTCTGATATGCCAAACAGTTCCATCCTCACTTTTTCAAGATGCATAGCCAAAATTTAATACTCCATACTCTGCACTCTCTTCTCATCATGTCATTCATATATGGTTCCTTGACTTCCTTCTGCAATGTCATTTGGCCTCATTTGAATAATTAAACATTTGAACCTTTATGGCTTTATCTTCTCTTTATTATTCACATAGTCACAGACTACACAGTACAAAATCTCTCCTCACATAGATTTGCATTTAGACTTTTAGAGAATTACTTCTCACCCAAAATCGCTTTGAGGGTATTTCTCTTTACCTAGATTCGCCTTGAGGGGATTTTTTTCCTCACCTAGATTTGCCTTGAGGGGATTCTCTACTCACCTAGATTCACCTGGAGGAGATTTCTCCTCACTCAGATTTGCTTTTAGGAGAACTCTCTTCACACAGATTTTCATTTAGAGAATTACTGAGTTTTTTTTTTTACCTCAAATTTTACAGATATTTCTTCACTTTATTGGGGATATATCGCAAATATCTAATATATCGGGGATATTTGACGATGTCAGAGAAATTTCGCAGATATGGTAAAAGATAAGATATTTACCCCCTAGATATATCGGTCCGTCGAAAAAAGGAGATATCGGGGGATATTCGGAAATATCGCTTTGACGACCTAGATTTTAAATAGGATTTGGTGTTTGTTTATTTTGTGTTGTGGACTACCAATTGTAGTTCAGATTGGATTTTTGTTTTATGTCTCAGTCGGTTATTTAATTTATTTTGTTTTAGACTTTTGTTTGGGTATAGAAAGCTTAGTCACAATCTAAATAGACAACACGTGCTATTCACTCCTTCATTCCTGTGCTTTTCTTTTTCTCAACATTAAGCATCATTCCTACTTCCTCTTCCACCGCTTCTTTGGCCTTACACGTCAAAGATTGACCTCCATTCACTCACCCAAAGATAAAAAACCTGTACTTTTCCAATAGCTTCACAGAGATTGCTGTGAAACCCACTGACCTCGAATTGAAATTCCTTGATTACCTGCAGCTATATCCAGTAAGTCAATTTCTTTTCCATCTTCTAAAACCTATTCATTCTATTTCAGCCTTTCTTTGAATTTGGGTACAATTTTTGTCAAAAACTTGGTTTAGGTGGTTGGAATTGCTGATTATAGAGTGGGTGTTAGCATTTGATTTTGGGTTGCCGCTTGTAGCAGTGGATTAGGGTTTGGTAGCCGCTGAATTAAGTCTTGAGGTAGGGAAGACAAAACTTTCTTATAGCTTAGTTTCTATTCTGGTGTGTACGTAGTGAGTGTGATTGCTTTGGACTGTCTTCTTTATGAATTATTTGAGATTCTTGATTCTGGATATTAATTGATTTGTAAGTGGAATCTTGATTGATAGAACTGCTTTCTCTTCCTTCAACCTTGGTTTCTTTTCATTTTGCATCAAGGATTATACAAAGTATTGATGCCTTGCTTCTTATGATTACTACACCTTGTTTCTAGTTCTATCTGAAATAGTCTTGAAGCAAACGTTTAACAACGATTTTGGAAGCATTACTCTCGCTCTCAATTTTTTTCTCTTGTTGAATAGTCACTGTTTTGAGTAGAGTAGTAGATGTACTCTCCTCTAATTTATGTATATATTATTGGCCTCTTGACGTCAAAACGGAACTAGCTTTGGAGCTATAAGTGCTGGAACTCTTCGAAGTTTACCCAAGAACTATATTATGATTTTATTCTCTTCTTGCAAAGCTTTGCAGCTAAGAATTTACATATAGCTGCTGTATGACCATGTTTATCTATTAAAAGCTAGTGTTTAACATATATTCCACTACAAAAAAAAATTGCAATGGCCACGGCGCAATGCCGTAGCTAAAACTTCATTTGCCGTCGCAAATGACTTTTGGCGACGGCAAAGCTTCTGTCGCCGTTGGTGGCGTCGCCAATGCTATTTGCTACGGAAAATACGCCGTCGTAAGAGTATTAGCGACGGCAAAAGGTTTTCTGTCGCAAGAATAATGCGACTGAAAAATGCTGTCGTCAATACCAATAGCGACGCCAAAAGTCATTTGCGACGGCAAAAACGCCGTCACAAAAGTGTTATTTATGAATATATTTGCATGCCAAATTTTTTTTTTTTGGATAAAAGCTATACAAAAAAAAAAAAGGCTTATACAAAAGGGATACATTTTAATTTTTCTCATGAATGTTACAAAAGGAATGAAGCTTCTACGAAAGTTTACAAGATGATTAAGCTTTACAAGGAAACAGACACTTTTGTTTTAATCTTCCTCGACTTCAAGATTAAAATAGAAGCTGCTCACCAAGCCTGACCGGGAAGAAACATAAGCTTACCAAGCTGCTCACCAAGCTTGAATTGATGCTTTAAAGCCCTACCTATATGACAAATTTTACATAGTCAAAATGTTAAATATATACAACCTTGAAGAAATATATAACAAAGTAGCAGCCAACAATCTTCAATTATATAACAAAGCAGCAGCTAGCTAGAAGCTAATACTACCAAAAGCCTGAACTAGATAAACAAAAGCATAAATGCATCTAGGTATATTTCCAGATGGTGTTACAGTTACTTGGTCAGTGACCATGTAACTGACCAAGTAACTGACCACGATATTACATCAAGAATAGTATTTATGAATTACAGAATTTCAGATCTTTTGGTCTAAAAGGAAAAAGCAACCCAACATGAAATAGAGAAACCACTCACCAATATTGTAATAGCATCTGCAATGCTTTCACTCTTAAGTTCTTCTTCAATGGAACTCTCCGATGAGAAAGCATTTGCAAGTTTTAGATTGCACCATTTGCAACAGCTCATCCTATCACAAATGCAATACAAATCTTAGACTTCAAAACAATAAATTATCTGTTTTCATACTGAACAACCAGGAAAAAACAATTACACAAAGCTAAACTATAACTTAATTACAGAGTGGTAAACCTTTGCCAGCTCAATGAAGGCCTTCTCCCATGCCATTGCTCTTTCAATTTCATTCCCCTCTTTATTAATAGCATTGTTTACAGGATGAGTTATTATAAATGCTGATGCCTATTTTGGAAATATCAAAACGTATGTGTACAATATCCGAAATCAATTACGTATGTGTCTTCTAGGTCGATGAAAGAATGGCTAATATTTATCACAACTCTCAATCATTTAAGTGTCATCAGTAGAACATAAGTATTTATGATAATTATGAATGAATAAAAATGGACTTTCAAAACATATAAAGTATAAATCTGTACAAGTTTTCATAAGAGGGAGGAGGGGGGGGGGGTATTCACATCACTCACCTCCCTTTGATGACCAACTACGAACATGCTTGTTACTGATGTTGTCCCAGAGATTCCAGGTATTTAAGAAGTGACTGATCATCACCAATAGAACCAAATGCACCTTCATGGACCTAGAATTATTCAAAAACAGTAAACATTGAATGTAAGAGGCAGATAAAAGCACAAGTATGCTGGTGTTCTGATTTGATTGTCGAAATTTTGGTATTCTTTTGCAAGTATTCAGGATTAGGGTGAGCTACAGCTACTTGATCAGTTACATGGTCAGTTACTTGGTCAGTTACTTGACCAGTTATAGTTACTTGGTCAGTTACATGGTCAGTTACATGTAACTGACCAAGTAACTGACCACGATATTACATCAAGAACAGTATTCATGACTTACAGAATTTCAGATCTTTTGGTCCAAAAGGAAAAAGCAACCCAACATGAAACAGAGAAACCACTCACCAATATTGTAATATATAGCATCTGCAGTGCTTTCACTCTTAAGTTCTTCTTCAATGGAACTCTCCGATGAGAAAGATAGTGTTAAGTTTTTAGATTGCACCATTTGCAACAGCTCATCCTATCACAAATGCAATACAAATCTTAGACTTCAAAACAATAAATTATCTATTTTCATACTGAACAACCAGGAAAAAACAATTACACAAAGCTAAACTATAACTGAATTACAGAGAGGTAAACCTTTGCCAGCTCAATGAAGGCCTTCTCCCATGCCACTGCTCTTTCAATTTCATTCCCCTCTTTATTAATAGCATTGTTTATAGGATAAGTTATTATAAATGCTGATGCCTGTTTTGGAAATATCAAAATGTTTATCAAAGACTCCAAGACTCAATCTTGCTTTCAACTTGAAATGATTTAAAATACACTCAAGTTCAGGGAAAAAAAAAAATAGGAAAAAAGAAAGGATAAAATCATTACCTCGGAATAGTTTTTCCCAGAGAAACCACCTAAAGCAGTGCTGGGATCAAGAGGAGCTTTATCTGTGCTTTCTTATTTTTTTGAAAATTTATGAGAAACTAGACAGTACAGGTCAAGCATACAACTGATAGCAAAAAAACATATTCTAGATCAAATAGTAAGAGCAGTAACAGATGTGCAGATGGACAAAATATTTGAAATTAGACAAGCCAAGTGAAAATCAAATGAATCATGCCAAACCAGATTCATAAAGCCTTTAAATCAAATTTGGAATCCGAACAGCTGAACTCATCAAACAATTATCATACAACCCTAAATCAGAAAAAATACGAACAAAAAGAAAAAAGAAACCAAATCTGAAATATGGATTAGAAACCCTAGATTAGATAGATACCATAGATCGGCGAGATAGATTCGCAGGTAGTTGAGAGGCTGGTCAAATGCCCACTAAATTGAGTATGAGATCTTGCCCTTCAGGAGGTTCCGGTCGAAATACTAGATATGAAATTTTAGCTGCAGGAACATGATAATGATGGCATGGCGGTGGTCGATCGTCCTGGTGATGACACGTTGTGGTGAAGTGGACGGCGAAGACGCTAATGGTGGATTCCATGGTCATGGTGATATGGATGATGCTTCGGGTTATGGCTATGGAGGGAGAGGAAAGAAAAGAAGAGAGAGAGTGAAGTTTTTCTCTCTTTCGTTGGTCAGAGTTTCATAGAGATAAGATAAAATTTTGCTACTCTCTAATCTCTGCTGTCTCATGCCTTCACACTACAGCAGTCGGTTGCAGTAGCCATATAGTAGTGTTTTGCTACCCTTATTGCCACGACACCTCAATTATGTAGCATAGTTCTTATATTCTTGCTACGGCGGAAGTTTGCCGAAGTTAAAGCATCATCAATGGCGACGGCAAATGCTTGTCGATGCAAACTGCCGTGGCGGTTGCCATTCTTTTTTGTAGTGTTCTCTCACCAAGTTTTTGAGTTAGCTCCTTCTCTACTAACTTTCATAAAAAGCCCTTTGTTTATTCACCTTCTCTTTTAATAGAAATTCTTGTCTGAAAAAGGGATTGGTTCTTTTCAATTATGTTTAAAACAAGTAAGGTCAAGAGATTGTTGTTTTGGATTGATTTCGAATTTGATTTGTTTGGCAAAAGCTATTAAGTTTTGTACAGAAACTGTATTTTAACATGCTTGCTATTAAGTTTTGAGACTACTTTCCATTTATGAGATTATTTGGAAACAAGTTCCATTCTTTGACTATTCTCTCATTTTATCTGAGAGTTCAATTTTAAACCTTATCTTGGCAAAAATCTATTGAATTTGAAAACAAAAGAGATTTGAAGTTCTTATCTGAACTCCTTTGGCTGTTCAGTTTGGTTGGAGAGACAAAAGGTTTCTGGAAAGTTTTGGATTTTAAATCGTTTTAATTGGTTAGGCCCGGGAAAAGTTAAGTAAGGATTGTGCTTCCCTAGGGTGAAACACCCAAAACCTGATCAGGATTTGCTTGTACGGGGTGTGCTCAGTGGCCTTAATACGAGCAATGGGCTCTAACTGGAAAAAGATAGATTTTCAAGGATTTCGTTGGGATTTAAGACGAGTTTTACTTGTCCCAACATATTTGAAGGTTTACCAGGACAGTTTTGGTTTTATGTTTACTTCTCTTCTGGTTCAGTTGTTTATTGAACTGTTTTAAGCTAGTTTGTGTCATTGTTTTCATTCCAAAGATTTTCAGTAGCAACTTTTAAGGTTTAATTCCATTTGCTTCTCACTTTCTAAGTGCTTTCTAAATTAGAATCTTTGCTATACTAATCTTTGGTTGTACCTACTGAGCTTGTGAAGCTCATTCCCTATGTTCTTGTTGTGATTTTCAGGAAAGACGTCCATGAGTGGACATGTTAGTGAGATACCAGAGCTGTCTTGAGCAGAAAATGTTGGAGCTTTGTTTGCTTGTGAAGTGTGTGTTGGACTTTGCTTTCCTTGTTTAATGATTGCGCCTTGGTGCTGGATGTTCATCATTCCAGAATTTTGTTCTTTTTGCTTTTGCATTGTACATATGTTGTAACCGAAGTGTTAACCTGGAGCATTCTTTTGTAGTGGAAAACTTTGTAAGCAAGTTGCTCTTTTGAGCTTGTAAGATGTATCACTTTTCTCTCAAATTTTAGAAAAGATTTTTGAGAAGTGTTCCTTTGGAATTTTTTGGTAAAAAGTCTTGTTCAGTGAAGGATTAGAAATATGCTATTAAGTTAGAGTTTGAAAACGTCTAGTTTGCTTGTGTTTCTTTGGTGCTCACAGATCTGTTCTTACTTCAAAAAAAAAAAAATGCCTTACTCTGATTTCAGTTTTTAACCTCCATATTAGTCATAACTCAAGGTTGGGTTGTGACAATCGCAGAGATTTAAAACCTTGCTCCTGCTTCCTAAACCGCCTCCTTCACTCTCTCAGACGACTACCTCCTCAACTGCGGCTCTTCGTCCAACTCCACCTTCTTCAACTCACTTGGTAAGTTTTCATTTTTCACCGTTTTCGGCTGAGAGTTTTGATTTGGTTGAAAACCCTTTGTTTTCTTTGCTAAAAAGAGTTGTGGGTTTTAGTTTTCTTCGCTATTGCTTATGTATGTGTGTGAAAGTTTGAATCTTTGGGGGTTTTTGATTGAGATGAGCTCAAATTTTGATTGAGATTGGAGATGGATGGGGGTTTTAGTTGGTAAATCTGAAATTTTTCTTTCAAGTAGGTGTTCTATTTGATTTACATATATGTGATTTGGTATGATTACATGCTTGACTTTGGGATTAATTTCAAAATTTCATTGTTGTTCTGTTTACCTTTTGCAGGTTTGATGCGAAAAAGTATGTAGTTGATTGTTTTGGCGCTGTTCCTTTGTCTGTTGGGTTGCACTATTTTATTCCCTTATTTTTATTCAGGTACGCATTCTTTATTATTCTGTGGTTTACTTTCATATAAAGCTCATCTGTTTCTGCCTTTTGTGTTATTGGATATGAATGAAGATCACAAGCACGCTAAATTGTTTTTTTACGTGGGGCTGTATTTCTGGAGCTTATTTATTTAGGGGTTGTCGTCGATATCGTTTTATACTATTTTCAGACATTCATACATATAGACAGAAAAAGATAGGGGTTTAGGCTTATATAAAAGGGGAAATGATCATTTACCCAATTTTAGGGTTAATTAACCCCATTTACCCAAACACTCTAAGAGATTGCCCACTTACACAACAATTTTTATTTTTAAACCCCACTTACCCAAAACTCTAAGAGTTGGACCTGTTTTCTTCATATTTTTGAACTGTTTTGCCCTGATCAATCTCTCTCCTCTCAGTCTCTCTCTCTCTCTCTCTCTCTCTCTCTCTCTCTCTCTCACCGATTTCTCTCTCCAAACAACGTCAGATCTGTCTCTCTCCCTCCCTCCATCCCTCCAGCAGATCACCCACGACGCGGCTCTCCCCATCGCCGCGCCTAAACTCGTCGTCATGCTCTTCGCGGCCAGGCTCGATGCCAAGCCGACTGTCCTCATAGCTGAGAAGCTCGGCGAGGCTGGGTTGGACCTTCTGAAGGAATCGACGACCGCCAGTAGAATCGGGTACGTCTTCGATTTGCTTCTGTCTATCTCGCCGGTGACTGATCATCACGGAAATCGCAACTTGATTGTATCTCCGGTCCCGGGCTGCAACCGGAGTCGTTGCAACCAAAGTCAAATAAGTGTGAAGGCAAATGATCAACCAGAATTGTTGCAAAATTACTGGAATTGTGGGCAAAATCGTCAACCGGAGTCGAGATTATTGGGGGGCAATAATCTTCCTATTGGGAGGCAATAATGTGTCTTAATTGTTATAAAGTCTCTATAATTGTGTTCAGTGATATTTTCCTTTGTGTTTAAAGACTGCTTCTAATGTGTTTTGGTATTTCTGATATATTATTAGGGGGCAATAATCTGTTTATTGCGGGGCAATAATATATTTGTTTTGTTATTTTTTGCAGGAATATGGGTGATCCTTTTGTTGTTAGGTGCATTTATTCTTGTTAAGAGGCCACCCGGGAGGCCTAGGGTGAAGTGGTTCAAGTCAAGTGGAGAGTGTGAAAAAAAAAAGCCAATTCGTTGTGGTCGTTGTGGCAAAATGGGCGCTCATAACCTGATTGTTTGCGGACTTAAATTCACCAAGTATTGAATTTGAATACCTGTACTTTTGTAAACTAATTTAAAACCAAATAGAGTTACTTCTTACCATCTATAAAAAAATTATTGGGGGGCAATAAACTTTTTATGACCCCCCAATAACCCTAATTATTTTGGTTAATGAATCTAGAAGCATTTTGTTGAAATGACCTGTAATAAATGAACCACAGTTAAGACATTATTGCAGGGCAATAATCTGTCTATTGCCTCCCAATAGACCACCCCAAAAATCACCAGTTTCTATCATTGACAGATTATTGTACTTTAATAAACTCAAAACAACATAAGACTTATCAAAACTCTAATTTCAGTGATTAATTAACCACAGTGAAGAAATTATTGGGGGGCAATAATCTGTCTATTGCCCCCCAATAGACCATAGTTTTGACGTCGTCCAAAACCTGCAAGCGAAGCCCAGACCCGATTCCGGCGTGGAGTTTCGGAGCTTCCCGGACATCTGACAAACAAAACCGGCGAAGCCCAGACCCGATTTAGGGGTGGAGAGTTTCCTGGACATCTGATTAACAAAACCGGCGAAGCCCAGAGGGGTTGGGATCGTGTAGTTGGATGGCATCATCCTCTGGTGGTCCGACGGTGGGACAGAGTGGCGGCGGTGGAGGCCAACATCGATGGTGGAGTAAGAGAGAGAGCCTGAGACGAGGTTAGAGAAAGAGAGAGAAATCGATGAGGGGGAGGAGAGAGAGATATGAGTGTAATTTGTAAATTAAAATGAGGGCAATACTGTCAAATAATGTTAGATTGGGTTAAAAAACTTTTGTGAAGTAAGTGGGCAATTTTTGAGCTAAAATTGGGTAAGTGGTCACGGCCCCTATATAAAATGCTCAAGTGCGAGTGTGCAGCTATTGCTTGGGGGTTATCAATGAAAAACTATTTCTTCAACTCATGTGGAATAGTTGTTCTTACAATGAATTGGACACGGATGAGTTTTCTTCGTTGCCAGACTGAATTGAATTCTGTTGTTGTGTTATGGACATTCTTTGTTGTAAATCATAGCCACTTTTGTTTTTAATTTTAGTCAGAAAATTGAGTTTTTATAATGTGAGAAATTTGAATTAATATTATAAATATTATCATAAGCTCCCAGATAGAACATTACGGTTAATTTAATGTATTGGTGTCACTGAATCAGTTTATGATTTGTGATTGTTGTGAATAAGTTTTTTTGAATTATTCTCAATGACTGTTGTTATTCCTGCTGTTGTGACCGATTAGATTTCTATCCTTTTATTTTCTGTTTGTGGATTGATTGTTTTATGTGCTATGTTTATAAATGCTGGAGTTTTTGATTAGTCACTCCTTCTGTTTGCATTCATTAATCATTATTTTCTTTTCTACAGTGTTACGGTTGGTTTCATGGTTTGACCTCTTTTTGTGATGGATTCCATAACTTAATTTTATTTCTTTTGGTTGTTTAGAAACTGTAGGTTCAAAAATGAAATATACTAAGTTTGCATTTTACAAAGCTATAGTTATGTCAAATTTTTTGATCACTTTTTATATCATTATTTTTTTTTTCTGTAGATTTTGGGAATAGCGCCCTGTCAGATTTTCTAATTGCTTCAGATTCAGGTATAGATGTTAAAAGAATGTGGATTCATTTATGCTTGGTTATTGAAATTGATGATCATACTATTTCCTGCTATAGGATATTGCGAACAAATTCATGATAAGCAAGGAGAATGAAATATTTCCAATACAGTAAGAAAAGACTGTACAGTGGTATAGTAACCAACCCCCTACTAGATTGTACAGTAACCACAACACTGTACTGTAGCTCACTTCTTCCTCTCCTAAATTATTATTTCTTACTAGAACAATATCCTAGCTGCTATGCTGATTCAATGCATATCTGTCTTCTACGAAAGAATGTTTTCGCTTTTAAGATTCAACCTACTGTTCTTATGTATTTTTTAAAAGTTTAACTCATCTGCCAGATCCAGGATATCCTGTCTCTGTATTGTTTATAATTTTCTATCTGGTTTTAATTTTGAGTTTAATAGAAAGAAGAAAGGAAAAAAAATTATCTGCAGTTTTTTTTTAAATTTATTTATTTATTATTATTATTATTATTTTGGTTGCAGTTATGGCACTGAAGATTGGAAGGACAGGCAGAAAAAAATTTATGCAGAATGTTCATGCTGAAAATCATGACAGTCAAGGGAAAACACTAGAAATTTGTGATGATCAAACGTTTGCTGCTTCTATGAGCCAGAGTACTTTTCCGGATAGGGACACACAAACATCATATCAGGTCAAAAAGATAGAAACAAGCACTACTACAATTTCCCCCATTACACACTGATTTGAATTAGTGCCTTTTGTCCCAATACACACTGATCAACAGTGGATAATAGCATTACCCACTATGCAGCCACTAATGAGGGATCAGTCCCCTCTATAGCAGGTGCTATTGGGGGCAACACACACTGATAAAACATCAGTGGAATAACTTCATCCAAGGCAAGTCAGAATCTAGATCCACACTGATATTAGTGGCTTTAGAATGCCACTAATATCAGTGGCAAATTTATGAGGTTTGATTAAAAAAAATAAGGTGCCAATTTGGCACCTCTACATTATGTACTGTATTTCATACGGTATTTTAAAATGTATCATACAATAAATATACAATCTAAAAATTTACAAGTGCACCCATTAATTGGCACCTCTACATTATGTATTGTATTTCATACGGTATTTTAAAATATATCATACAGTAAATATACTATCTAAAAAGTTACAAGTGCACCCATCAAAATAAACATCAAAAGTCTTCATCCCACAGCTGCAACCCTTCTTTGATACGGACAACCTGCACATTACACACATAGTTAGTTCTTATTCTAACAATTACACCTTAACATGTTAGACTCACACTTTGCATCTGGGCAGACCATCAATTAGCAAAAACAATTATATTACCCAATACAGAAATTTTAACAACCTATAGCTTACACATGAAACAATTAGCACCACTCACTCACCTTATTCTGGATAGAGAAATTGATAAAGTTGGTATCCACCAAAACCCGGTATAGCGACTCCGTAGCAGTGTTGTATTTACATAAGAGTGCCGAAAAAATATTTGGCCTAAATTACAAACACAATGTAAAATCCAACAAACAAAACTATCGAACTGAACAAAATCTGCCTAAGAAACAGAATCTTACACATTTCTGGGAAGTTCATCTTTGCTGAGATCCTTCTTTGAATTCAAAGCCTCGTCTAATAGCATGACACATCACCCATAAGTGTAAGTTGCATCTGGATTGATGCAGTTAGCCTAATACAATGAGGGAGTAGTTCAATCGATCATGCCAGGAAAAAGCACTATAACATGCAAAATTAGACAGTTTTAAGGAAGATGCCACCTCTTATGGTGACATACCAGCATCTTCAAGCATGCACTTGTAAATCATTGTGTTTGCCTGTCATTGGGGTCCCATTTTCATCAGCAAGAACTTCACTAGTGTCCTTAAAAGAAAATTCCACCCGAGCCTGCCTAGTTTGTCAGAGAAAATGAGTTCCCACATGTCATTGTAATAAAAGACGAAAAACCTAGGTTTGGTAGCAAAGCTGAAATATTGAAATGTTACTTTAAAGAAACTATGCGAGCTAATCATCGGGAGAATCCCAGAGTTAACATTACATAATTTCAACAGAGCTGCAGCAAGACATTCTATAGAGTAATGCATTCCAGAATATAGAAACTTTGATTAGCCGGAGATAAACATTCTCGAGGGCATAGGAATGAACCACAGAGATTCCAACAAGTTGTCCTATCAATCGAGTTATCACCAGTAATGTAGGCCTGACAGTAAGAAGTGAAGAATTTCAAAGCCAAATTATTCTAGTTGTCTGTCAACTAAACCCCAACACAGATTTCAAATAGCTCCCAAATCGAAGTTTCTTCAACTATTTAGTCATTAAAAAGAACTGAAAAAGATTGGCACCAAGACAGAAGCAGAAACAGAGCTTAAATTGATCAATTGCCTGTTGGTCAACTGTTAAATCTCAACTAATGACGTTTTCTCACCTTCCATCAATCACATTCTCTCAATTACTCACAAAAATACTAAAAACCAACCACCAAACAATGAACCAAATTCCAAAACAGAGAAACTAATCACAACTCCAAAAAACACTCATCCTGTTGAGATATTTTCAGCAACAGAGAGAGAGAGGAAAAAGAAAAAAATAGACCTTGGAAAGTGCGATTGTTGGTGGTGGTATCACAGCTACCAAATCAAGAGCAGCTTCCTGCCAAAAAAAAAGAAAAAAATTGTAGATGGACGAAAAAAGTCAAAAAACAACACATACAGCTCTGATATTGAGGTTACCCATGGGGGAAGAATTGTAAGAGAAATCTCTGCACATAAAAGTCTAGAAGTGAGGAGGGGTAAAGCACATGACTATTAAACAACATAATTTCCAACGCACAACAAAAAACAAAAACCCACAAAAACAAAATTCCATCAGACATAAACATTCAAGATCTGCAATATGCAAGTCTAAAGATTGAAACTTAAAAACATAGGAGAAGAGAAACAAGAAAGTTACCGAGAGCACCCAAGCTCTAGGCGAATATATACAAAAGAGGAAAGGTTTGTTGTCTCGGCACCACACCATAAGAGTTCTTTAACACTCGGCCCACCTAGAGCCCGATTATATTATTATTATAATGTATTTGGCACTGTTTCCGTACTAGCATAATCTCTATTCACCTATTAGGCACTGATGTACAGTGAAGGAAAAATTTAAGTCACTGATGTCAGATATCGGTGTGAGACTGTTTGGAAAAGCCACTAATTATTTATAGTGGCTAAAAAGGAGGTGCTAATGGGAGAAATTGTAGTAGTCAAGGTCGGTAGATATTATGTAATTTGAAGTTAGCAGTGATAAAAAGGAACTGCATTTAGAAAGTATTGAAGGATTAAATTTATTGCGATCTTTACTTACTAATTTGTTTTTTAATGTAGATATGAGATAAAAAAAAATTGGAAGAACATGGACAAGAAAGTTTTTACAAGATGATCATGTTGAAAATCATAATAGTCATGAAAAAATACAAGAAATGTCTGGTGATCAAGTTAGGTTAAAAAAGCAGAAACAAAGTGCGTACACAACTCATTTAATGTTTTCAAAAGTTAAATAGTATTTACATTGTATTAATCTGTTTTTTCAATTATTTATATATAGAAGAATCAAATGATTTAGAGACCAGTGCACTTTGCCAATCTGTACAAATTGATCGAGGTAAGCAAAATTTCTATTTAATAATTATATAGTGTTGTAGAGAAATTGAAATTGAGAGAAATTTGTTGTGTATTCACATTGATAATAGGGGCCTCTTTATATAGAGGATTACAAGGCATAGAGTTCGAATCATACAAGGAAAGATAATCTCTAGATTCTTCTAATTAAACCCTATTACCACTAGGTCAAGTAACCTAGAGTTTGGGCCAAACACAAATTAGGGTTTTACTTGAACACTCCCCCTTGTGTTGCCCAAACGCAGTGCTTCTCTTGTTGCCTCATTAAAAACCTTGCCGAGTAACAAAAACCCAGTGGGACAAAAATAAACTCCGTCGAAGGGGAAAAAGAGCACAACACACTCTTCACGTTTCGAGACCATACATGTAAACATCTCCCCTGATCTCTGCATCCCTCCCTGATGACAACAGTCATGGGAGTTCGGATAACTTCCACAAACGATGCTACCAACATGTTTCTCGAAAGTGGAATTGAGGCAATGACTTAGTGAGCAAGCCTGCCACACTGTCCTCAAATTGAATCTAGTTCAAATTGATCTTGAGGAGAGTCTGTTGTTACTGATTATCCTTGGTGTTGTCGCTTTGGATGTACTCTTGCTTCATTTGTTCAAAACAAGCAGCATTATCCTAAATGCTCGTAGGCTCATCTGTGGTAGACTTCAAACCACAATTGTTCGAACATGCGTAATTATGGATCCAATCCATTCACATTCACGAACCTCTTCGTGAAGGGTAATGATCTCTGCATTGTTCGAAGATATAGCGACTAGGGTCTGTTATGTAGACCTTAAAGATATCATGGTCTTTACCCATGGTGACCACTTAACCATTTTGGGAATGACCTTTGTATGGGTCAGAGAGATACCCAATATCAGCAAAACCTTCCAAAACACATGTTGTTTTGGGATGGGGATAATGGATGCAAGCTAGTGTTGGCGGCGTTCCTGGTGTGTGATGGGTCCAAATCCATCATCTTTCTATAGAGATAGAACAAATCCATATCAATCGTACATCTGAAGTACCGAAAGATATCTATTACACCAATCCAATGGCATCGCGTTGGTGCAGAGCTATATCTAGCTAACAAGTTCATGGAAAATGAGATGTCTGGTCTTGTGCATTGAGCTAAGTACAATAATGAGCCTATTGTACTTAACTAGGACATTTTTGTCCCTAGCGCATCTTCGTCATCATCCTCTGAACGAAGAGGATCCGTTTTAGGATCAAGATTACAGACAATCATGGGGGTGCTTGAAGACTTGACCTTGTCAAAATGCCTAAGCATCTATCAACACGATGCTCAAGTTCCAAACCGAGACATAATCGTGTTTTCTCAAAATCATTCATCTCAAACTCAGATTTTAAGTGTTCAGCGGTTTCCCTTAACTCTTTAAGGGCTTCTAATGAAGATCATGTCCAACATGAACCGCGATAAAATCCAAAACTTGTTATGGAAACGCGTGGGCATATCCCTTCCCAATCAAGTAGTCACTTTAGTGAGCGTTTCAACCTATTGTAAACGAGCTCCGTGGTCTAGAGCCACTTGACTTGGGTAAATGAAGTTCACTATGAATCTTCATGTACATTCCATATCTAGATCCCCATAAAGATACGTAGTGACTACATTTGTAAACTGCATTTTTAGTTATTCGGAAACTACCAAACTGGCAGGGTAATGGAGTGCAATGACATCCATTACTAGAGAATATGTGTCATCGTAGTCGATTCCAGGGTGTTTTGTGAGAAGCCTTGCCCCATAAGGCGAGATTGCCATCTCTTTTTCTCACCACGCTTTCTAACGAAGACCCATTAGTCAATAGGTTTTATGTTAGGAGGTGTTGGCATCACTGGCTCAAAAACCTTCATCTTCGTTAGAGAATCCAACTTAACCTAGATCGCATTTTTCCATTTAGACCAAATCTCTCTACGTTGGCATTTATTCATCAATGGAGCGTGGTTCGATATTGTCAGACTCAACAAACTCATGCACAACGAAATGCGCAACTACATCCATTATGATGGAGTTTTTATCCCACGTCTCATATACGCTAGTGTAATTTTCATAGAGCTCTATATTCTCAGGAATAAGTTCTGACATTGAGGCGTCCCCCAACGATAACCATAACCCGGAAGATACTCATGAGATGGATTTTGAGTGTCGATGATCAAAGGATTGGAATGTGCCAAAGTATCATTCGAATCCACTGGCCTTCCACGCATCCTAGCTGGGGCCATGGCCTATAACTCCAGAGTGCCACTCTCATTTGCGTTGGTGCCATGCCTACCTCCGTGTAGGGTGGTGCTATGTCCTCACGTAGGGTCGTCCATCCTTGCAGGCATGTTTGCAGCATATTTTTGTGATCTCGTCACTTTAACAAGGATCGAGATGAGACATAGTGGAGACAGGCCACGACAATTCCTGTCGTTCCTGCTGAACATCCGTGTTCTTATCTCCCCCTAACGACGGGAAGATTGTCTCATCAAAGTGACAACCCGCAAATCTAGTTGTAATAAGATCGCCTTGCAAGGGCATTAAGTGGCGGACGATTGTTGGAGTCTTAAATCCAACATAGTTGCCCATTCGTCTATAAGGACCCATCATAGAGTGTTGTGGCGGCACAATTGGCACATAAATGGCACACTCAAATATGCATAAGTACGATACTTGTACCCAGTCACTAGCTGTAACTCAGAGGTAGATTGAGTGGCGATGGGTCGTAGACGAATTAGCATACCTGCATGCTATATTGCATTACCCCAAGTGGATATAAAGAGATTGGTGCGCATTATCAATGTCCTGACTACCATCGTAGTCGTTTTCGCTCGACCTTTTGGGTGTGTCCATGAGAATATGATGTCCAACATCAATCCCATTGCAATATCCATCGAAAGTCTTCGATGTAAACTCTCTAGCATCGTCAAGTCCAATTGACGAAATAGGATGATCCGGGGAGTGAGCCCATTGTGATATGATATTGGCTGGGAGTGTAGCATAAGTAGCATTACAAGTGGACAATGGCACAACACGTGACCAACATGTTTGCGTGTCAACAAACATCATGAGATATTTAAACGTCCGCAAGTTGGTTGAATTAGTCCACAGAATCTCCATCGATTCTATGTAAGAACATAATGAGTATTTTTATGTCCTTTGCATAGGACGTCTCAGTCCTAATTTTCCTAAGGAATGGGCTTTGTAAAACGAGCGAGAGGCTTTAGAAGCAACCAATGAGAATTTTGGTTAGGCCTGAGCGTCTGAAACGCTATTTGAAGTAAGTTGGTGATTGCAGCATCACCTAGGGCGCCATCACCATGATGGACGCCATCCATGGCGTCATGGATAGGGACTGCGCCAACCCTAGGCTGGTGGTGGACGAAGGCGGTGCCCTAGGCAATTGCATCGGTCGTACTTAGTCCAGAAATCAACTTTTGATTCATGCTTCATTTTGCTCGAAAGAAATGATGTCCATGTGAAGTCTTTAGTAGACGGATCATCATATCATGACTAGGATGATCTATCCTGTCGTGACAAAGCCAATATGTGTCTAAATCCAAGAGATCTTCTCTCATAACTTTTATTGGATTAATAGCTTGAATAGTGACATAGAGTCCACTAGAGAGACACATAAACTTCTCTAAGATGCTCCTTTGTTCACAATCATTAGAGGTATTGCAAAGGATCTCATTTCTGTTCTCTACATGAGTTTTCGCAAGAAATCTGTTGGCTACTCATAGGCGTGATTTGCCCTAGGAGCGTAAAGAGTTTTTGCGACAGTAATCAAGGTGCCATTTGGCAAGGGGAACTTGGGCTATTCCACGTCCTTGAATTAATATTGATGGCCTAGCCATCGTAGTCACAAAGTCATATGCTCAGAATCAAAATGGAGTCATAATGAAAAGAACTTGAAATTTTGTTCATAAGCCAACGGAGTTACATCATTGTCTCTTTGACCAAAGAAAATCTAATCCAAAATGCTAGCTAATGCAAAACAATGGTAGTCGTCTAACTTCTTTCGGTAATTCCAAAATAAATGTGAAAATGTGAGTAGAGAGATGTCTGTGGAGCAATGCTCGCTTAAGTACCACTAATCTCAAAACCTTCCGAGACATCACACGTACTTTGGGTGAGCCTACTTTGAAGAAAGACTAAACCATTGGCATCTACTACAAAGTATATGGCAATTGCCTCTTACATCTCTTGGAAAAATAAAGACTTAAACAGAATTGGCGATTTATTGATCCCAGCCAGATTTGTAGTCTTCAACCCTTCACTCTAGATCATCTTCTTGATCTTCTTGTTCCACATAGTGAGCTTCTCTTGCTTCACAATATGCTTTGTAGGCGGTGACAAGTTCTTCACGAGCTCTACAAATGTGTGCCCAATGATCAGACACTCCACATTGAGAACATACATCTCTTTGCTCAAACTCCATTGATTGAGGCGCTTTGAAAGCGTCATTTAGATGGCTCTTAGCGTTGGTGGCGCCACCAACATGGCCAGAGGCGTTGCCTCTCTCTCTCTCTTTCAACGTTGACCTCTTCGGTTCCGTGTTCGCCTATTTTGGCGGTTACCTTCCCAAGTAGAGCGATTATATGGACCAGAACGTCCAAATGTATCCCTAAGATTAGGGTTTCGCTCTTGGCGCCCTCTCTTTGGAGCGCGACTATAATTGGATTCCGGAATATGCTCTGTTCCCACAGATCTCGAATTATAGTTCTTCACAAGGATGTTGTCATGCTTTTCAGCAACATTCATAGCTCTAATGAGCTCATGAAACCTTGTGATCTGTCTTGCAGTAACATCGATTCGATAGTTCTTAGTAACCATCAATGCAGAGACGGGGAAGGTAGAGAGAGTCTTCTCAATCAACATCACATTTGTGATCTCTTTACCACAGAATTCCATTAAGGATTTAATGAGAAGTGCTTCCGAGTTGTAGTCAAGAACTGACTTGAAATCACAGAAGCGGAGGCTATGCCATCTCACTTCTAGGTCAGGAAGCAGGGAGTCACAGACGTTGCCAAATCTTTCTTCGAGTGAGACCCACAGCATTCTGGGGTCTTCTTCATTCATACACTCGTACTGGAGTGAATCATCCATATGATGAGTCATTAGGATGATGGCTTTCGCCTTATTTGCCTCTGAGCGTAATCGCTTCCAAGAAATTCAATTCCAAGATGTATTGGATTAGATCGAAACAATGACGTAAGTGGTCGATCATAAATTCTCTAAAAACTCTAAGTTTAGAGATCTCAACAAGCTCCAAGCTTGGAGTGAGCACGAACCCCCACAGTTCGTATTAATTAGGTCTCCCCTATGATGAAGAAAGGGGGGTAGAAGAAGGGAGTTTGCAAGTCCCAAAAAAAAAAAGAAATTGAATTAAAAAAATCTAAAAAAACGGGAACGTTTAGTAAAAAATACCTCAAAATAGGTCGCCGGAAAATTTGACAGGAAAAAGTCGTCGGAAAATGGCTAGAAAAGTCGTCGGAAAGTGGCTGGCGGCGGCCGGAATAGTGGCTGGAAAGTTGACCGGAAATGGTCAATCGGCGTTGACCGGTGCTAACATGGCTGCTGACGCACACGCTAGTGCTGACTGGACTTTGACACAGGTAATGACGTGGCAGTGCAGATTGGGTGCTGACATGGCAGGTTTCTTTGCTGACGTCAGTGGGTTGACTGGTTGGGCTTCGGGCCGGTTTCTTCCTTCTGGGTCGTGGGCTGGTCCTTTGCTTCTGGGCTTAGGGCTGCTTTGTTGCTTGGGCTGGGCTTGTTTTTTTTTTTTCTTTTTTTCTTTTTTTTTTTCACTGGATTGGACTGATAGAGGCAGAGAGAAAACTCAAAGGATGAATTTCAAGCGGCGGTTCAACGTTGATGACCTTCTGGTGGCCGGTTTGTAGATTTTCAGGCCGGTTCCGGTAGTTATTTTTCCGGTTCCGGCAATCTGGGTTTGAGGCGCTGCAGGTGATGGAGTACGGATGTCAGAGGTAGAGGAAAAAGCCTTAAACCGGGCAGAGGGGTTTCTGGTACTTCTGAGGACCGGTTCGGTATTTTTTCGGCTGGTTCTGGGTGTGGCGCCGCCGGTTCTGGACTCCTGGGGTTGAGACCTTCAAGGTAGGTGGTGGTGGTTTCTGGGAATTGAAGGCTATGGATTTAGGGTTTCAGGGTTAGGGCTTCGTGCTGATAACGTGTTGTAGAGAAACTGAAATTGAGAGAAATTTGTTGTGTATTCTCATTGATAATAGGGGCCTCTTTATATAGAGGATTACAAGGCATAGAGTTTGAATCATACAAGGAAAGATAATCTCTAGATTCTTCTAATTAAACCCTATTACCACTAGGTCAAGTAACCTAGAGTTTGGGCCAAACACAAATTAGGGTTTTACTTGAACAGATAGTTATTTTTCTTTGTTGAATAACATTACTAACTTTTCTAACTTTTCTGAAACTTCATATACAGTTGAAAGCTCATATCCATTTGGTCAAGCTTTGTACCAAAAAACTAAACAAGGTTATTTTTTTTTTTCAAATTTCATTTGTTACTTTGAAAAAATAATAATTATATCAATTGTTTCATAAAAACAAAAAATTGTGATTGCAGGAACTATCGTGAAATATGAAGACTCTGGTGATAATATTCACACAGGCAGTCATTGTGGCGCATGTTTTTGGGTTGATAAAGCTATCAAAAAATCATCTGCAAATGCACCACTCATTTATACAAACTGTTGCAAAAAAGGACAAGTCAAGCTTGAACAGCCCAAGCCAACACCAGACTTTCTTCAGAAATTATTAGATCCAAATAATGGTCAAGTAAGTAAATCTTTTAGAGAAAATATTAGAATTTATAACTCAATGTTTT
Organism: Rosa lucieae; assembly: GCA_024704745.1. NCBI lineage: Eukaryota > Viridiplantae > Streptophyta > Magnoliopsida > Rosales > Rosaceae > Rosa > Rosa lucieae. The sequence continues at coordinate 9,018,792 of CM045492.1, forward strand.
CTTTTACATCAATGGGAGCAGCAATTGATCATAAGATAAATGACGGATCCGGTCCTTATATTTTTAAAATTAGTGGTCAAGTACATCATTTGATGGGTTCTATATTACCAGTTGACCGTGAATCTCCTAAATATGCACAATTATACGTATATGATACAAAAAATGAGATTTCAAATCGTATTAATGTTGTCGATCCTACTCATGTTAATCAAACTATAAAACCATAAATTGTTGAAGGACTTATCAAAATGTTTGATGAAACTAATGAGTTAGTAAAAAAATTTCGAACTATGAGAGATAAATTTGAAAATCATTGTTTGCCTTATCTTAATATGACTATACCTGATCGTCAACTTACTGATAGTAAACAATACGAAAAACCAATAAGTGAAGACATTGGTGGTCTAATTATTGGTGACATCGGGGAGCATAATTCAAATAAAGACATAATTATTGAATCAAATGACGGACACTTACAGCAAATTTCTAAGATACATCCAAAGTATATGTCATTATAATGTCCAATTCTTTTTCCATATGGTGAAGATGGATATAAATCAGATATACCAATGCAACAAATTTCAGGAAATCAGAAAAGAGAAAAAATATCAATGCGAAATTATATTGTATATCAGATTCAAGATAGACGTAATGACGTAAATACTCTATTAAAAGGCGGACGATTATTTCAACAATTTTTATTTGACTCATATGCAACGATTGAAGAATGTCATTTGGATTGGATTAGAAAAAATCAAAAGAATTTGAGAAGTGAACTTTATAAGGATATTTACACTAAAGCTTCAACTGGAATTAAGAAAGGTCATTAGTTAGGATAAAAAATCATTTTACCAAGCTCTCATACTAGAAGTCCTAGAGATATAATTAATAATTATCAAGATGCCATGACAATTTGTAGACAATATGGCAATCCTGATTTATTTATACTTTTACTTGCAATGTTAAATGGCCAGAAATATTAAGATATACTGAAAATGAACGTAAATGTAAAGCTGAAGATAGACCTGACATAATTTCAAGGATTTTTAAAATAAAAGTGCAAAATATGATTGCTTACATTAAATCTGGAGAACCCTTTGGACAAATTGAGGCAGATGTTTGTACAATAGAATTTCAAAAAAGAGGACTTCCGCATTCTAATATGCTATTCTGGTTTAAAAAAAATTACAAATGTTATACAACAACTGATATAGATTCTATTATTTCAGCAGAATTACCAAACCAAACCATTGATCCAGAACGTTTTGAGATTGTCAGCAAATTTATGATTTATGGATCTTGCGGACTAATAAATCCAAAATCTCCTTGCATGAGAGATGGAAAATGTTCAAAAAATTTTCCAAAATCATATAACACGAACACTATATTTGGAACACATATACCTCCAACATATAGACGACGTGATGATGACACGAAATTCGTAATGAAAAATGGTGTTCATATTGTAAATAATTTTGTTGTACCCTACAATTCAAATTTATTATTAAAATACAATGCTCATATTAATGTTGAATCATGTTTTCAATCTATGTTAATTAAATATTTATTTAAATACATTAATAAAGGTCTAGATTGAGCTCGAAATTTATTCCATGACAATTTAAATGATGAAATTAAAACCTATCTTAATTGTCGTTATTTAACGCCTCATGAATCTGTGTGGAGATTATTTGAATATCCAATTCATTCTCGACATCCAGCAGTCCAACATTTAGATATTCACACACCTTTAGAACAAAATATTGCTTTTCATGAGTCTCAATCTCTTGAATCAATTGTAAGACAAAAATGTACGGAATGTACTATGCTTACTGGATGGTTTAAAGCAAATATGATTGTAAACACGAAAATCTGAAAGCAAACAAGAAGCAGACACGTGTACAAAATAATAGTTTTATTAATTTAAATGCGGGTTACAATCTTTGGTAATCCTCTGATTCGATCTCCGATGATGAATTTCACTCAAGGGCTTGACGCTTGATCTTGAGTTGTACGATGGTCACGAGTGTCGACACGTGACGAACGTTTTGACTTGAGGTTGGTGAGGAACCGGCTATTTGGCAGCTTGAGGGTTCTTCACACGTGCTTGGGAAGCTTCAGAGAGTTTCAGAGTATTTTCTTCTCTTTTTTGGCTGAAGTCCCTCTCTTGATTTGAGAGGGGGTATTTATAGTGTCGGCGTCTCTCTCGATTTGGAATGCCTTGATGACACGTAATTAATTGCATTTTCCTTAATTACGTAATCAAATCAATCAGACTTAATTAACTGATTTAATCACGACTATTAAGGAATTAGCCAATCAATTTGATGGCTGATTTTCATCTTGATTATCAATTGACATCTAATCAGCAGATGAAATTTAATACTTGATTTAATTCAGAATCAATTGATTTAATTTAATCGATCCGCTTTAATATCAGCTGATTAAGTCGGAACAAATTTATTTATTGCCGTCGGACTTTTTGTATGTCGCCACGTGTCATTCCCTGAGTCCGCTGGGTTTTGCTTACTCATCAGCCACGTGCACATTTTGTAGGACCCACATGCCGACTAAATTTGTTCGGTCATAATTTCAAGTGTTGATCGAATTATTTAATGAATTTTATTTTCATTAAATTTTCAGTGCCTACAAATGCCCCCACTTCAAGGTGCGCCGTAAACATGTTGTCATGTGTTGGAGGTGTGACTTGAAGTTTGAATTTTTTTTTTTTGTCGCCTTGAATTTGACGGCTTTTCCATTTTAGCTTGTCGCAACGCTTTGCTTTAACGGAGTTAGCTTGTAGAACTCCAAAATTTTAGAGATTCCTTTGGAATTTTGATTTAATTTTGTAGAGAGTCTCCTAGAATCTTGATTTAATTTAGAGATTCTCTTGCAATATTTAATTTTACAAATATGGCAAGGACTCCGAATAGGCAAGTGATAAAGCTCATAATATAAGAGTATTTTTTTGTTAAATATTTACGGAATAAATCTTTGATTTTTTCTGAATAAAATATTTATTAGCAAAATTTCTGCATTCAAAATATTATTGCCATATATAACAGAAAATTTAGAATTTCTGTCATATTTTCTTAGTCTGAACTAGGAAATTAATGAAGTGAGAAACTCTAGCCTTTTAACATAAAAAGACGCCTTCTTTGTATTCTGAACACAATCGACTTGGCTGTGGCTCTCAATTTCCCTGCTTGGCTGACTTTAGTCCTTGTGCTGCAGAAAAGCTGTCAAGCAATTAAGGTGATTTATTTTTGCTTGTTTCTTCATGTTTCGTTAGGAATATTACTTTTTCCCTTCTATTTTCTGACAGAAGCGCTGCTACAGTAAAGAACCAAAAAAACCTTGATAGGCTGCTCAACTACTCTATCTTCCTTTGTTTATTAGCATTTATTTGATTATTGTTACTTTCATGCATTTCATGACTTCAGCCATGATTCATCCTTTATATATATATATATATATATATATATATATATATATGCGTGCACCTTCTGACATAATTAGGCCTGGGAATTCAAAGCCGAGAAACCGATACCGATCCCGTCCGACCCGCGCCGAAACCGATCGGCTCGGTATTGAAAGGCAGTTCTCCGGCATCCTGATCCGAACCGTACCGAAAACTATGTAAACGGGTCGGCACCGGTATGGGTGTAATACATACCGACTTGTCCAAGCCGAGCCGAAAGCAGATCATGACCTCCGGAGCTCCGCTGCCCGTGGCGGTTCTGTCTCGGATTGAGTCGCTGGGATTCGTGGTGAGCCATGGGTACGGTTTGACGGAGACGGCATGGCTGGTGGTGTCGTGCGCGTGGACATGGTGGAGCTGCCATGATTGGTCTGAGACCAATTATTGAGGCCCATGGGTTGATTCTTCTTCTTCTGCTGCTCCTTCTTCTTCATCTTCTTCTTATTCTTCAACTAATAATTATTAATTCCCACATCTCTGTCCCAATCCACGTCTGCACCTACAGCAGACCCACCTTCTTCCTTGCTCCAACCCACATCTCTTTGTCCCAACCCACCTCTGCACCTACAACAGACCCACCTTATTCCTTGCTCCACCTTCTTCCTTCTGCCTCTCCTTCACCTTCTTCCAATCCACCCTGCACCACCAAACCAGGAACCCAGTTCACGAAGTGAGTTCAATGATAAAAATGTGGAAGATCCAGATCGTGAAAATGAAAATGTGGAAACCGATTTGGACCGAAACTGTACCGAATCAATCGGTTTCGGAACCAATCGGTATCCTCGATAAAATTCAGGCATCCCGAACCGATCTGAGCCGACTATAAAGTCAGTATCGGTCTCGGTATAGCCTCAATCCCGAGACGAGCCAAACCGATCCCAGGCCTAGACATAATGCCATGGTTCATTCTTTATATATATATATATGTGTATATATATATATATATATATATATATATATAGAATCATTCTCAGGTGCGGATATCCGCACCTAAGAAAAAAGGTGCGGATTTCCATTTTTTCCCCACTTTCCGATCACATTTTCACATCTTAGCCGTTCAGTTTTTAGGTTCTAATGTATAGATCATCTCTACAAAATTTCAGCCAAATTGGTGATCGTTAAGGCATCCAAAACTGCAAGTTACACGAACGGACCGAATCTACCGAACCGGAACCGTTCGTGTACATTGTTGTAAATTGCAGTTTTGGATGCCTTAACGATCACCAATTTGGCTGAAATTTTGTAGAGGTGATCTATACATTATGACCTAAAAACTGAACAGTTAAGATGTGAAAATATGATCGGAAAGTGGGTCAAAACTGGAAATCCGCACCAATGAAAAACTGCGGACGTCCGCAGTGGAGAAGGCCTGTATATATATATATATATATGTGCGCACACATGCAGCCAAGCATGAATTTATTTACTTTTTTTTTTTTTGTCAATAACAAGTAAAAGCATGATTGATGATTAATCATTCTTGTTCACATGTGCCTTTCACCTTCTTCCTCTTCTGATCACGTCCAAAGCTTGGCCCACCTTTTTTTTTTTCATTTCTCTCACATGCCTCCTTCACCTTCTTGTCTCATGACGTTGCTATCTTCTTCTTTTTTTTTGCTCGCTTCCCTTTGAATCATTAATATTTAACCATCGAGGAGAAATTGAAGGGAAAGAAGATGAATTTTCACTTTTCACAGCAAAAATAAATAGTTAAAATCCAAAATGATTCAACTGTAAAAGACAGAAAGGAGAAGAACTGACCTTTCCGAAGGGTTTTTGTTTTGAATTTGGTGAAGTGAAGTTGACAAGAGAGCCACAGCCTAAACAGAGTTGACAATGTATACGTGTTCAGTTTGTGGTCAACCTAAAAAAGTTTGAACAAAGGAAACATGAAATGAAACAAACAGCAACAGTGACAATTTGCAGAATTTAGTGATGGAGCCCCTCAATTTCGAAAAGTTATAATTTAATCTGGAAAAAGAAAAAAAACATTTATGAGATTCCGATTCTAATAGGGTGCGGCTATTGTTATCCTATTATTTTTTTTGTTTATCATTTCTACTCATAACACCAGACATTTTAATTTCAATATTAAATTTACTTATCTGACTCATTTTTTATTTCAGACATATCACTTTATGACATATCTAATTAACGAAATCTTTTATTTGATTTATACCAATAAAACGATTAAAATATAGAGATATTGACCATTTACCCAATTTGAGCCCAACAATTGCCTATTTACTCCAGTAAGAGATTAGTGTGCCAATTTAGCCAATTTAAAAGGAAAAAGACTATTTTAGACAAAACTCGACATAAAATTACAAACATATCCAGTTGTTCGGCTCGTCTTCTATTTGTGGTTGCAAACTGTCTCTTTTGAGTGCGCGGGCGTGCCAACACCGTGGGGTGTAGTCATCGGGGTGTCCCTTGACCTGACTTCTTGTTAATGCTCAAAGTCCGGCGGTAGCCGATTCTTCGTTTAACGCTGGTCCAGTGGGCGGACCGCTACTTCGAGGATTTGATGACTTCTGCTTGCTGTAACACGAGAGACAGGGCGTCAGAGGGAGACCGCGTTGGGCGGTCTTCACTTCTCCAATGCCTAAGTCAGTCACTGTATATGGGCAGCATAGCAATAAATGAGTAGTAAATGTGTAATTAATGGAGAGAGGAGAGAACCTTTTATAGGTGATGAGAAGGTTGATCTTCTTCTTGTTTTCGATGTGGGACTGATGTGCTTCGATACCCAGCGTCTGGAGCTTCTGATGCTAACTTGGCGCGGCGTGTGGCGGCGCGTTAGCTGTAATCTGGGGGCGATCCCGGGCTCGGGCGGTAGCCCGCCTGGCTGTGTCTCCGCAGGTCACTTACTTGGTGAGACTCGGTACCTCTGGTGGTACAATGAGCGTGGCTCATTATAGCTAATTATGCTCGCAAACGTACATGTAGGTACAAGTCCCCCAAGTCCCCAGTCAAGGAGGGCAATCTTGGTTGGGGAGTTGATCGGCGGTGTGAAGCGTTTTCTCCGCTTAGACTTGCAAAAAGCATAATTAGTGTCAGTGCGTTGTCAACCATGGACTTACTGAGCGAACGCTTTATACCCTTTCGGGTGGGCCCCTGCTAGGCCCGCCAGGGAGTCCCCCACTCCCTAGCCAAGACGGACCTCCGGATGGTCGGCCAATTGTTTGTTGAGGGGAAGCTGCGCAGAGCAGAGGGTGGTGGGTAGCGAGTCCAATGTTAGTACCCAAGTGACCGGGGTCAACGTACCCGATCAGGGTCGTCGTAGACTGTTGACAAGTCCCCGTGTCCAGTAGGGACGATCTGACGGTAACGCCGCGTGGCGGTCGTTGTCAGAGTGAGGCGTAGCCTCGGGATTCGCCGCTGGCGGATACCCCCCACTAGTTGTAGCAGGAAACAGCGTCGCGTAGACGTGTTTTGCGGTAGCTATTGAGCGAAGTTGCTCTCAGCAAAGCACGGGGTTTGCAAGACGGAGAGAGCTCTGCCGGCAGTGTTGCGTGTAGCAGAGGCTGCCTGTTGCAAGTTGATGAGTGGAAGTTCCGCTTAACAGGGATTCGCTCAGCGGAGACTTCAACAGTCGTAGGGTGTTAAGGGAGAACTCCCGCTGGCCGGGTTTCGCCCAGCGGACCCCATCAGTTGGAAAGTGACGAGAAGCTCCGCTAGCGGGGCTTTCGCTCAGCGAACTTCGATACTTGGAAAGTGACAAGTGAGAAGTTCCGCTAGTGGGGTTTCGCTCAGCGGACTTCGACACTTGGAAAGTGACAAGTGAGAAGTTCCGCTAGCGGGGTTTCGCTCAGCGAACTTCGATACTTAGAAAGTGACAAGTGAGAAGTTCCGCGAAGCGGACTTCGACACTTGGAAAGTGATAAGTGAGAAGTTCCGCTAGCGGGATTTCGCTCAGCCGACTTGGACACTTGGAAAGTGACAAGTGAGAAGTTCCGCTAGCGGGGTTTCGCTCAGCGGACTTCGGTACTTGGAAAGTGACAAGTGAGAAGTTCCGCTAGCGGGGTTTCGCTCAGTGGACTTCGACACTTGGAAAGTGATGAGAAGTTTCGCTCAGCGGATCCTGCCGACGAGTGGCGTGTTCTTCCCAAAAGTGGAGGCTTCCATTAGACGCTTCGTCTGATGGTGGTTGACACGTGGCGAAAGCTTAGTGGGTTAGCGGGAGCCATTGAGCGGGATTTAGAGCGGAACGAACAGTTCTCCAAGTTGGAGCAAGACATGTCCCTGCTGCGGGATAGGGTGGCCTCCAAGGATAAGAAGGTTGAAATCCTTCAACGGGAGTCTGCCGCCAGACAGGCCGAGGTTAAACGGCTAGAGGGTGAAGTTACCCGCCTGAGCGCTGAGGGGAGCCGCGCTGAGGCCGCCGCCGTGGAGTCGTACAAGAAGTCGGCAGACTACAAGAAGGCACTGACTGAAGCGGCGAAGGCCGGTGCCCTTGCTAATGTGGAAATGCTGCAGCAGAAGGGCGCCATCAACAGGGCGAAGGCGTCGATGCCGGTCGTGCCGCCAGCAAAGGAAGCTCCGCCGACAACAAGTACTGCCCCTGCTACCGCCCCTGGTCAGGTTGAAGGTGCCTGCTCGGGTAGTGGGGAGAGTGGCGGACTCCCGGATGGAGACTCTCAGCGGACTCCTACCCAGTCCGAGGCGTCCCGTGCTGGGTTCCTGGCGGCCCACACCCGGGCGGATGGCACAATAGAGACCCCCAGTCCCACAGCCCTAGGGTCCGACCAAACAAGCAGCTCACATCAGCCGCAGGCCGCCGGTGGAGATGCCGAAGGTAGCGGAGCCGACCCCGCCAACCCCTGAAATAGGAGTATAAAAAAAATTTGTAGGCGCTAAGGCATATTTCATCTGATGTAAAGAACAGCGCTAAAGTTAATGAATTTTCAGAGTTTGGTTATTTTGTTTTCAATGTCTTGTACCGCTAGAGTTTTGACAATTTTACTTTTGCCAACAAATGAAACATTAAAGGAATTAAAATTGGTCCAAGTGCACAGTGTATCGGACGTGGTCCGCTGACCGGAGTTTCCAGTTGCCCTTAGTGCTAGACTTGGTAACAATGGTCTGAATAATTCCTCGTTTCATTGATAGCTGACTGATCAGCGTTGTACAAAAGCGGGGTCGTACCCGTTGGGTAGCTTCCCTTAGCTAAATATTGAACAAAAATTTAGCTAAGTCAAGATGCTCTTGGGTAGCGGCATGACTATTTGTAGTAATACCGAAGGTACTCGGTATTCCAAGGGTGGGTCGTAGTGAAGCCATCCTTGTCCATTAAGTAGAAGGTGCCTGGGCTAACGACTTCTACAATTTTGTATGGACCTTCCCAAGTTGGGCGGAGTTTTGTTGGTGGTGGAATGACTTCCTTCATTACCCAGTCCCCCAGTTGGAGGTTGCGGGCTTTGACCCTGGCGTTGTAGAAACGTGAGACCCGTTGCTTGTTCTGAAGGTATGCAAATGGGCTGCATCACGTTTTTCCTCTATGAGATCTCTGTCAAGGTTGACGCCATCGCTGTTAGTCTCGGGGCAGTAGCCTTCGACCCTAGCGGTTGGTTGGGTTACCTCGATAGGTAGGACAGCCTCAGTTCCGAACATCATACAGAAAGGGGTTTCGCCATTGGCGGAGGTTGGGGTTGTCCTGATGGCCCATAGAACTTCCGGGAGCTTCTCCGCCCACAAACCCTTGGCCTTATCGAGCTTCTTCTTTAACATCTTCTTGATTATCTTGTTTGCCGCTTCGACCTGGCCGTTGGTTTGGGGGTGAGCGACTGATGCAAAACGCATCTTGGTGCCCAGGTTGGCGGTGAAAGAGATGAGTTCCTTGTTATTGAACTGTGTGCCGTTGTCTGTGATGATTGTATGTGGAACACCGTAGCTGTAGTAGATGTTCTTCCAGAGGAAGTGAATTACTTTGGCGGTAGTTATTGCCGTCAGGTGCTCCGCCTCTATCCACTAGCTGCTGTAGTCGATAGCGACGATGATGTATTTGAACTGACCTTTGGCGGTTTGGAATTTTCCCATCAAGTCTAGGCCCCACGTTGAGTGAATCCAGGAACCGATGATAACCGACAGTGGTTCCGCCGGGGCATGTGGAAGATCAGCATATTGTTGGCATTTGTGACAAGATTTTGATATCCGCCGGGCGTCATCACCAAGCGTAGGCCAAAAGTAGCCTTGTCGCATTGTGCGATTAGCCCAGGATCTGGCGCCTGAATGATTTCCGCATTCTTCGCCATGTATTGTTGCCAGCACGACCTTCCCCTCCTCTGGGGTTAGGCAGCGGAGGTTGGGGTGAGTGAATCCCTAGCGGTAGAGTTTTCCGTTCTGGATGTTGTAGTGGGTTGCTCTCCGCTGGAGCTGTCGCACTTTGATCTTGTCCTCTGGCAATGTCCCGTTGCGCTTGTACTGAATAATTTCATCCATCCAGCTAGGATTGGCCTCAATGTTGAAGATCTCCGCCAGGGTTTTTGTGATACTTGGCCTGTCCAGACACTCTACCCTTGTGTCCGCTGGACTTTGGTGTGGCAGGGCGGTTGCCAGTCTTGCCAGTGAATCAACCTTGGCGTTCTTTTCCCTGGGGATCTGTGTGATGGTGTGGAACTTGAATTTTTTTAGCAGTGTTTTGACGTACCCTAAGTATGCTGCTAACTGCTGGTCCTTAGCCTAAAAACTGTCGTTGACCTGGTTAACGACCAACTGAGAGTCGCTGAAGATGTTAATGCTGTCCGCCCCTGAATCAATGGCGAGGAGTAGGCCGGCAATGAGTGCTTCATATTCCGCCATGTTGTTAGAAGCTTTGAAGTTGAATTTTAACGCATACCCGACGTTGAGTCCCCCTAGTCCTGTTAAGATGATTCCGGCGTCGCTGGCCTTGGCGCTAGCGGAACCGTCCACGTGTAGGTTCCAGACTGACTGCCGGGGAAATTGTTCCTCAGATACCACCATCTCCATTCCTGATTGTGCTCCGACCTCAGATTCGGGTTGTCGTTCGGTGAGCTCAGCGATAAAGTCTACCACCGCCTGGCCCTTCATGGCGGTTTTCGGTTTGTAATCGATGTCAAATTCACTGAGCTCAATGGCCCACTTGCTGAGGCGCCCCGAATGTTCAAGGTTCTACATTACTTGTCTTAGCGGTTGATTGGTTAACACATGGATTGTGTGGGCCTGGAAGTACTAGCGGAGGCGTCTGGTGGCAACGATTAGTGCGAGAGCGAGTTGTTCCAAGGGAGGGTATCTGGTTTCCTCTCCGTTCATGCCTCGGCAGGCATAGAATACTGGGAGTTCGTCCTGGTTCTCCCACCTAACGATGGCGCAGCTTACCGCCGATTGTGATACCGCTAGGTATATGTATAGTGTCTCGTCTTGCACAGGAATAGAAAGCAGTGGAACTGCCGCTAGGTACTCCTTAAGGCCCTAGAACGCCTCCCGGCACTCTGGGTTCCAATCGATGACTTTCTTGTGGGTTGTTTTAAGGACTTTGAAAAATGGGGAGCACCTGTCGGTCAGTCTGGAGATGAATCGAGACAGGGCGGTTAGTTTTCCCTGGAGGCATTGGACGTGTACCTTCCATTCTGGGTCCTTCAAGTTGAGGATGGCTTGCACCTTGTCAGGGTTGGCCTCGATGCCCCGGTCACTGACAATATACCCCAGAAATTTGCTGGCGGTGACGCCAAAGAAACATTTTTCTGGGTTGAGGCGCATACCGTAGGCCAAGAGGATGGTTATTATGATTTTTAGGTTTGCCACATGTCCGCTGGCCTTTATACTCTTGACCAACATGTCGTCTATGTAGACCTCGATTATCTTGCCCAGATGCTCCGCGAACATGGCGTTCATCAGTCGCTGATAAGTTGCCCCTACGTTCTTCAAACCGAAAGGCATCACATTGTAACAATACAGGCCTTTGTCGGTGGTGAAGGTGGTGCACTCCTGGTCGTCAGGATGCATCCTAATCTGATTATAGCCGGAGAAAGCATCCATCATGTTGAGGAGCTCGTGTCCAGCGGTTGCATCGACCAGTTGATCAATGCGGGGTAGTGGGAAACTATCTTTTGGGCATGCCTTGTTAAGATTTTTGAAGTCGACGCACATCCTCCACCTGCCGCTAGCCTTTTTGACCATAACCAGGTTGGAAATCCACTGGGGATAGATGACCTGGCGGATGAACCCAATGCCCTGCAGCTTGGCAACCTCTTCTCATATAGCACGGTACTTCTCCTCGTCAAAGGCACTGCGCTTCTGCTTGATAGGGTAGAAGGATGGTTTGATGCTCAACTTGTGTGTGATGATTTCAGGGGAGATACCTGGCATGTCTGCATATGACCAGGCAAAGACAGTAGCGTTGTCACGTAGGAACTGAGTGAGCTCCGCCTCCAGCTCTGGGTCTAATTGAGCGCCTACGCGGACTGTCCGCTCAGGGTGCTCGTCAGAGATGCTGACGACCCTTAATGATGTTTCTGGGTTGACCGGCTCCTTCCTTACGTACTTCTTTTCGTCATCCCTGGGGTGCTCAAAAATATTTGGTGGCGGTGCCTGACTGCCTACCGCTAGAATCTCATGGCGGCGGGTTGATTATGCTATAGTAGTTGAATAACACTCGCGTGCCAACTGTTGACTTCCCCTGACACAGCCTGTGCCGTTGGGTGTGGGGAATTTCATGAGTAGCATGTATCCGGCGATGATGCACTTGAGTTTATTGAGCGCTGGCCGACCAATGAGCTAAAACAATCGACAATTATGAACTCCGTATGTATCTCAGCCATACATGGACTAGTACCGATAACTAGCCGCATATAGTCAGAACACAGCGGTTGGGTGACGTCACCGGATAAGCTGAGCAATGGTTCATGATCTTGGAGTAGTTTTCTGTTCCGCTTAAGGTCGTTGTAACAACCACTGAATATAACGTTGACAGCGGATCCGCTATCAACCAGGATTCTTCCCACTGACATTTTGCCGATGATGGCGTCGATTAAGAAAGGATTGTCATGGGGCAGATGCACTCCGCGTTCCTCCTCCTCTGAGAAGGTAATAGGCTCCCAACCAGACCTTGGGAGTTTGGCGGATCTTTCGTAGCGGATGTTGCAGACTTCCTTTGGGTGATTAGCCCGTGCATAACGCTTTCTAGCGCTGTGGGACATGTTGGTGATTTGAGCACCCCCTTCAATGGTGTTGATACGGCTCAAGGGTTCAATGTCAGCGATCACAGGTGGTGGTTGGCGTACCTTGAATTGTTCCATCTTGCCATCACGGTACAAGGTCTCAATGGCGGTTTTGAGAGCGTTGCAGCTGTTGGTATTGTGACCGTTGTCCTCGTGGTATTTGCACTACCTGCCGGTGTTTCTTGGCTTTCCTGTTTTTGGGTATCTTCCAGGGGGCGGCGGTGGGATCTGATCCTTGCACTGATTGTATATTTCTTCATATGAGGCCGTGAGGACTGTTAATACTGCATACCGCTTGGAAGACTCAGTGTGTTTGTCGCTTGTTTTGGTACTGGCCCTGCTGCCACTCCCTCTTTTTGTCAGTTGACCATGTGTTGGAGGTTTTGTTAGTGGTCCCCTGCTGACTGGAGGAGGGTTGTGTCGACTTTGCTAGTGCTGCTGGTGGCGGTGGGGTTTCTCCATATGTGATGAATTCTGCCTGGGCATGAATGACTGCCTCACTCATGAGGTGGTCGTATACCGCATTTGGGTGATTGTAGTTGAGGTGATAGAGGAATGGCCCTTTGAGGAGTCCCTGCTTAAAAGCCGCCGAAGCCATTGTTTTATCAAGATCACGGCATTGAGATGTCGCCGCTCGCCATCTTGTGACGAATGCCTTCAGTGTTTCTTCCGTACCCTGCTTGACGTTGAACAGCTGGCTTGTATTGTGGTGTCCAGTGGATAGTAGGATGAACCGAGAAAGGAAAGCGTGTGACAATGCTTGAAATGAGTCGATGGATCCTGGCGGGCACTCGAAGAACCAATTCATTGCCTCATTGTCCAGCGTTTCGCTGAATAAGTGGCACAGGGTGGCATCATCGAATCCTTTGTTGTTGGTGACCTTCTTGAAGGTGTCCATGTGGATGAAGGGATCAGTCTTACCGCTGTAATGTGACATTTTTGGAGTCTTTGCGTATGCCGGTCTAACAGCCTGCAGAATCGCAGCAGTGAATGGTCCTGGCCTGGACGCAAAAAGTGGATTTGAAATTGGCGCCGGGGTGCCTGACTCCGCTCAGATCAATCTTTGCTCCAACTGCTGCATCCGTTCCAGTATCTGAGCAGTTGCATCGCCGGTGAGATCCAGCCGGGTATCCCGCTGAACTGATCCCCGCCTAGGAGCGGGTGGGTTGCCCTCGGTTCTTGCCCTAGGCCTCGAGCGGTGGGAGCGCAGTGATGACTCTGCCTCCTGTTCCAACATTGGCTGGGGCATAGGGGGCGGTCTGATTCCCGCTAGCTCTGGTGGGCGCAGCGGGACCTGCTTGTGTACGACTGGTGCTGGTATCAATGCTCCGGTACCAGGTCGGCTGTGCCTGGAGCTCCGTGACTGCTCGCTTGGCGCCGGGTTGGTGGTTGCTTCCAGCGTTCTCTTGAGCTCGTCAAACCGTGACACGAGCGTGGCCACCTGCTTTTGGGCCTCGGCATTTTCTTTTCGTTCTTGTTCACGCTCTCTGTTTGCTTTGTGAAGATCAGCCAATGCCAGCTCATATAGAGAGGCGAGGTCTTCGCCTGGCGGGTGGCTGCTACTTAGGTTTGTCTCACCGCCGGGGTTTACCGGGGTGGTGAATAGTGTGCGGTTGACGTTTACCGCTGGGTGGGTGGGTTGGGGAGTGGCTGACTGGTCTGCCTGCTCTTCAGCGTTTCCCCTGCTATCGTTAGCCATGGTGATTGTGGCGGGATGACCTTTTGTTCAAGGTTTCCCACAGACGGCGCCAATGTTAATGCTCAAAGTCCGGCGGTAGCCGATTCTTCGTTTAACTTGGGTCCGGTGGGCGGACCGCTACTCCGAGGATTTGATGACTTCCGCTTGCTGTAACACGAGAGACAGGGCGTCAGAGGGAGACCGCGTTGGGCGGTGTTCACTTCTCTGATGCCTAAGTCAGTCACTGTATATGGGCAGCATAGCAATAAATGTAGTAAATGCGTAATTAATGAGGAGAGAGGAGAGAACCTTTTATAGGTGAGGAGAAGGTTGATCTTCTTCTTATTTTCGATGTGGGACTGATGTGCTTCGATACCCAGCGTCTGGAGTTTCTTATGCTAACTTGGCGCGGCGTGTGGCGGCACGTTAGCCGTGATCTGGGGGCGATCCCGGGCTCGGGCGGTAGCCCGCCTAGCTGTGTCTCCGCAAGTCACCTACTTGGTGAGACTAGGTACTTCTGGCGGTACAATGACCGTGGCTCATTATAGCTTATTATGCTCGCAAACGTACATGTAGGTACACTTCTTCACAAACGCTGTGGACAAGGAGAGCACCAATCTCGTCACAAGGTTGTTTTCTATGACTTACGAATAAGGACTTCTGCCTTACGGATAAAGACTTGTAGTGTGGTCTCTTGCGTCACCAAATCAATATTCAACGTTGTAGGTTTAGTAGAGCAATAACTGGGAAGTAGGAGAAAGCACGGGTTTTGCTAAGGTGTGACTTTAGCTTCGCTAGGTTGCGAGGGCGTTACCCTTGCTTCGCTGATTTCAACTAGGTTGAAGATAGGTTTCCTCCTGAGAGACTTTGTTAATCTGAGAGATTAATTAATTGAGTGTCCGTTGTATTTCGTTTTAGCCTCTATATAAAGGCTACTTGTAGTATATTCACCAGGCCACAGTGATTGGCCTTGAAATAAATCAACACTCTTAATAGTAATAATTATCTGCCGACTTGGATATTGCTAGAATATTGGCAAAGTTGATTGCCCATTGGATGTGAACGGCTGGATATGCTTCTTAAATGTATCTTCGTGATCATTCCGCAATAGTGGCGCACTTATGGAATAATGATGATATATTCTTGTTTTTCTGCAATTAAAGGTGACTGCATGCTCCTGCACACCCAACACATTCCCTTAATTGCACGAGAAACTTAGTCACTCGCATGGCCCGTATGGGGAATCTTGATCATTACTTAGGGTAGTCTGTGCTGTCTCCAAATTGCTTGATATTCAAGTGGGCTTCATTTCCTCTAGATAATACTTTGTTGAGAATATGTAGTTTGGGCCATGGATATTGGCCCTCTATACTTAATCCTCTAAAGGATATTGTCAAAAGTACTTTTGGGCTTAAACACCAATCTCTCTCTCTCTCTCTCTCTCTCTCTCTCTCACTGTCAGGCCTCCGGCAACCCAGACCTCTGGCGAATCAGACCATCAGCCGTCAATTGCAGAACGATGTCAATCAAATCGGTGACTCAAGCTATCGACGAATCAGACCGATGTCAATCTCTTTATCCCCATCACTCCTCTTCTCCCCTTTCAGGTTCACACATCCACTTTCTTCAATTTCAGCTAGGGTTTAGATTCCGATCAATTTTGATTGCCGACCTTTTAATCGTATTAGAGTTTCGATTATCATCGAAATTCTGAAAAAAAAAAAAAAAAAAAAAAAAAAAAAAAAAAAAGAATCTTCCTGGCTTTGCTGTTATACTCCAAGCTGCTGTCAGCACCAATCTCAATTAACAAAAATGAATCAACTGTAAAAGACAAAAAGGAGAAAAACTGCCCTTTTCGAAGGGTTTTTGTTTTGAATTTGGTGAAGTGAGGTCGAGAAGATAGCCACGGCCTAAACAAAGTTGAGAATGTATATATGTTCTGTGAGCCCCCGAAAATATTGTTTAATTTTCGAAGGTAATTTTCGCCAATAAAATTTTTCCGCAAGGTGATTTAAGTGGAGGAAATGGCATTGTAGGTCATTTTGGTCCCAAAATCAAGATTTGGCTATTCGAACCAAGTTTTGACTGAGATTCCTTCATTTGGGCCTAAAAGGTCACATAAGTTGATTGAGGCAATGGTTTGTTGAGGTTTCGAAAACGATAAATTGAGTTGTGACAAAGTTTTGAATTTTTAGTTTTAACGAAATCGAGTTTAGACTCTAGGGATAGTCGAGAAATTACTAAGGACGAGAGAAAGGAAAGTTATGAGCCCAAAACCCAAAGGAAATCAGCTAGGAGAGTTCCGCAATTCATTGCAAGGGCAAAATTGGTATTTCGCGTACACAAGTATAAATAGAAACTTAAGCACCCAAAACCCTTATTCTCTCCTTCCTCTCCCCCTCGGCCACGTTCTCTCTCTCCCAGATCATTCTCTTTATCTTCTTCTTCTTCCTTCTGCTACCACTGGAGGCTCCATCTCCGGCCACTCGCTCTTGTCACCACGACCACCATCGATCCTGCATCCAAATCCGACCCAAGCCTAAGCCTTATCGTCGACATGCATCGCCGGCAACCTCCACGCGCGACAACCCAAGGCTGCGACTCCACTATTGCTCGACCTTCATCGATTTTCGACCATCACCTCGCCACAACGACGCCACCGCCTGACTCAGCAAGCAACAAGGAGCAAAACCCAGGAGTTTCGCCACCCACCGAAGCCGGAAAACCACCAAACGAGCTCGCCGAAACTCGTAGCTAGCTCTGCATGCCTTCGTTCCCCAACCTCCCTTCTAAATCGAGCTAAACTACCTCCGTAGATGTAATCAGCGCCTCACTACCCACCTGTTTCTGAGACGCCGACCTCCGATTCCGACCAGAGACGCCTCACGCGCCGTCGCTGTCGCCTGGACCGCCATAGCTCCGCCGCTCACAGTCACGGGATCGTCTCTGTTAGGTAATTTACGTCATCCTAGACTGGGTTGAAGCCTCTATTCCGATTTAGGCTAAAAACCCTAATTTCTATTGTTCAAATTGGATTGTGTGAGGTTTGGAGAATCTGCGTTTTTGGGTTTGAAGAGGAGAGCCTGGAGCTGAGGTTTCGATTAATTCACCCTTGAAGAAGAAATGGTAAGGACACTCTGCAGTTTCTGTTTTGGATAAGAAAGTTGGTGGTGGATTGATTGTTGATTTTGTTCTACATGTTAGGGGTTCGAATGGTTGATGGTGTTTTGGTGCAGCCATGTTAAATCGACTTCTAGTTTTGGATAGAAGAATGGTAAGGGACTGCATCTTGGATCTGTTTGGCTATGTTCTTTGTAGTGGTCGAAAGTGTGTGGTTATGTTGAGTAAATAGAATGAGATATGGTTATGCTGCTTGTGTATTAAATGTTATGTTGGAATCTTGGCATGAATCGGCTTATTGAATAGAGGAGAATTGTCTTGAGAATTAAAAAGGATGAATTTGTTGTCAACGTCGAAATGTAAAATAAGAATGGAATCGGTGGTTTGGTCAAATGCTTGAGAAAAGTGGTAAATAAGAATGGACCGGTTTTGGATAAGTGAATTATTATGTGGGATGTTCAATTTAAGGTCCATGAATAGAAATATTCCAAACCTATCATATCCCGAATTTATCGTATAATGAAATTATTCGGGAATGGTGGTTGCTATTTAATTTCTTAAGGTTTAAAAGCTAAATGAAATGAGGTCAAATTGATTGACCGAAAACTTTAACATGGAAAAAAGAAAAATGTGATCACCATATCCCGAATGAGCGTTACTACGTTAAGTGAATCGCTCGGGAATGGTAGTCGTCATTTGTTTTCTTATAGTAGTAGTGCTAAACAATTTTTGGGTCAAAGTGCTAAGTATAATCACCATATCCTAAATGATTCAAATGCTACATCATTTGGATTATTTGGGAATGGATGATAAGTTTTAACGACTAAAAGAAAATTCGATGGGTTTCAAGGAAGTTAAATAAATACTTTGGTTGCTCGGTTAATTGAGTTATTGTGTAGTCAATGTACTCATTGATTTAATTTTATTTCAAAGGACTCGAGCGTGTGCACATGGATTTGGACAAATGATCGAAAGTCGGGAACGAACCCGAATGTAGACGAGCACTCCATATCCAGGTAGGGTGAGCTGTCCCTTCCTTGTTAGAGGCTTTTCGATATATGTGGAATGCTATTCTAAGATAGTATGTTGCCTGCAAGAACGTTTTTGGTTGTTCATTAGTTGATGCCTCGTGATACATGTGTTTTCAGAACTGATAATTGCCAATTGCGAAAACCGAGGCTAGACTTGCATGTTGAGATACTGTACCCTTGTGTGTTTAAACTTGTGACCTGAAAGTGAATGGGACCTAGACGCGTAGATTCCTAGGGATTCCACTGTGTCGATAACCGTGAATCTCCGGAGGGGGTCGTGCTCCTATGTTTGTCGAGGAAGAGTGAGTACAGACAGTGAACCAGTCATAGGAGACTTAGAGCCAGGAAATGGACACTTTCGCTACTTGTAGTCACGGGGACTACAGAGTAGTTGGCCGGTTCTCGAAGGATGACTAACTAGGTCGGTCACCGATTTGTTTTATTTTAGCCGGCAGGTAAGTATCTCGGAGCTCCAAATTGTGTGAAGCATACTGCATATGCTTTATAAAAGAAATAAATGTTTGTGGTTGCCTCTTTTTAAAGTATTTTCGATAAACGTGCACAATATTATGTAGTAAATATTTTCAAGTATATTATTATTTTCAAACCTAGCATGGTTGGGTCGTCCCCTACTGGGCATGCGAGGACGAAAGCTCACCCCTACAACAGTGTGCAGGTTTTGAGCATGTGGACGGGAAGCGTATAGGAGAGGCACATGGCTCGGCTTGGCGTATTCCTCTTTGTCTTTACTAAAGTACGGTTTTGGGTCCATTATCGGATTTCGAAGTAACATATTATTTACTTTCTTACTAATTTATTTATTTATTTATTTATTATTTCCTACTCGCTTACAAAAATTCCGGGAGACCCGTAACCCTGGGGCGCGTCTCCCATGCTTGTAATTACTTAGTGTTTTGTTTTATTTTCCAAATTGGGCTCCGATTGCAAGCCCAAAACTCTTAGCCCATTTCAAATTCCGCTTTTGAAAATGTGTTGTTTGGTTGCTAGAACGACTTGTCCAAGGAAGTGTGTTGTAAACCAACAGTTTGAACCCAAAAGGCCTTGCAATTTTGGGTTAATGAGTTATTAGGATGTCATTCGGGACATGTCGGTTTCTCATTGGCTCGGGGTCGTGGCGCGGGACCCGAGAGAAGGGTCCCACATGTTCAGTTTATGGTCGACCTATACAAGTTTAAACAAAGGAAACATGAAATGGAAAAGTTATAATTTAATCTAAAAAAAAAAATTTATGAGATTCCAATTCTGAAAGGATGCAGCTATTGTTACCCTACTTTTTTTGTTTACTCACCTGCTTATTACAATATAAATTTTAATTTCAATATTAAATTTACTTATATAATTCATTTCTTCTTTTAGAAATATCATTTTATGACATATCCAATTAACGAAATCTGTCATTTGATAAAAACCTATAAATCACAAAGAGTTAGGTTTTTCCTCTCTCTCTCCAAAAAACTTGGCCTCTGCCCCTAAGTTTTACGATTTTCTTCTCGTTCGGCGGCGCTCGAGATCAGCGTTGGTTTCGCTGTGGCGGTATTGGGCGGCTGTCGGACGGGTACTTGAAAGCTATGTTGGTAGTCTCATGAGTGCGGTGTGGCTCAAGGCGTTGTGCGGATTGGGTGATGCTTGGGTCAATCGGATTCTGCAGGTACGGTGGTTGTCGACAGGCATCCATGAACTATAGCAATGGGCATCTTTGGCAAGGAATTTCCAGTACCTGTGGCGACGTGGCTATGGCGATTTCTGGCAGATTGGTGTGGTGGTGTGGCTATGGTGAATCTGTTCGGATTGTGGTGGCGGCGTAGCTGAGCGGTTTTTCTGCGCGGTTCTGTGGGGAGGTCGTGACTGTTGTAGGTCGGGCGGTGTTGTAGGCAGCTGGAGGTGGGGATGGTGTGGCTAACTCGGGTCATCCCTTTACTACTGGCCTTGAGCTGGGTCCTTTCTCATGGGACTGCTTTTTATTTGAGCTGGGGTGTTTTTGCCCTCGGCCCATCCTATGCTTTTTAGTTTATCTAAAATTACAATAAATTCCTTATCTTTAGGAAGCTCTATGTAGTGCCTCTGGAGTAGTACCAAATGAGGATTCCCGCTACCGCTACGTACTTCATTGTATAATGAGTAGGTCTATTTCTATGTACCACTGTGGGTACTAACACTAGCTTCTTGTCTGCCGATGCTCTTAAATGGCAACGGAAGGGTATGTAACGGCCTATTCTGGCTTATGTTGAATATAACAATCATTTATCGATTGATTCAAAAATTTGTCATTTGATTTATACCAATAAGAATATATTCAAGTTTCCTTACAAAATCCATGTCAAAAGATTAGTTTTATATATATATATATATATATATATATATTTTTTTTTTTTTTTTTTTTATATAACAAAATCTCTCATTTAATTTTCTCTTTTAGTTCCAGTGGTTGTCTATTTCAATCTATGTCAACAGATTAGCAAGTTAACAACTGTGAGCAATGAAGACGAGAATGATTTTATACCAAACAAAACGAAAATGAGAGGCTGCTCCCTAGAATTTCTCCCTAGGGCACAGCTGTCATCTTCACCTTCTGCTCCGCCCGGCGACGTTGTCGCTAGATGGGTCTGCTTGTGCTCGTTTGGCTTTATAAGATGATGAACTTATCAAATATTATTGCATCTTTGCCTTACAGAGCTATTATTATTTCTTTTTCTGCGCAAATCTCATTATTGCCTTTTAATATGCAAAATATCGAAAGCTCTAGACTTTGGAATTGTATCATGTGCTATTGATTTAGAGAATGATATTATGTCTGCATGATTCACATGGCTCAGACATTTTTATAAGGCAACAACTCTAGGTAGGGTATTTGGAAATCTTGGTGAGAATTTACTACCCAATAAAATTTTAACCAGAGGCATTATTTGCTGCATTATGCCTGCATGACTCATATGACACAGTCCTTTTAACAATTAATGGTTGTTTATTTGACCATGTCGCATTCCTTTTTCAAAAAATGGAAGATAGTGATAAAAATTTAGAACAAAGGAAGCAGAGGAGTGTAATGAATATCGGATCAGGCTTGCATAGCATAATTTAGTCCAGTAAATCATCAGACATGGGATGTCACTATTGTGCTCGTTCTACCTTTTAGTCCTACACAGTACTGAACATGAGTCAGGTATTAGTATAGCATAAGCCAGGCTAGAGGAGTTTTGGACTGTTATAGAAATTAAGGTGGGGCATAAGAGTCCTGTGAAACAAACATGCCCTATATGTATGTATTATAAAATATAACCATTGAGCCACATTTTGAGATAAAAAAATAAAAATAATGTATTTCTTTTTGTTAAACAAATTAAGGCCCATTTTGGCCCTATTCGGAATGCCGACCCGACCCGGCCCTTTCAGCCCTAGTGGCTCGGGCCTTTCGGGTGGGTAAGGGTTAGCATACTTAAGCCCCGATCCGACCTTACCCGACTCTAAATTTTGTTGACTTTGACTAGATCCGGCCCGGTCTGACCCTAAACTCTTAAATTTAGAGTACGGTCGGCCCTAGCCCGGCCCATGATGACCCCTAGACCCACCAAACTCCGTCATAAAGGGAAAAAAAATACACACACACAGAGTAATGGTAAAAGTAAAAAGGTAAAAGTTAAAGTTAAAGTGGTAAAAGTTAAAAGGGCAAAAGTGGAAATATGAAAATATGGTGGAGTTTTTTATCATTACTTGCTCTATTCTGACCTTTTTTGTTCTTTCCCTGAAAATAAATAGACCTCCAGCCTTTTTCAACCTGTAAATAAAACCTTTCTCTCTA
The DNA here is from genome assembly GCA_024704745.1 of Rosa lucieae. Classification (NCBI taxonomy): domain Eukaryota; kingdom Viridiplantae; phylum Streptophyta; class Magnoliopsida; order Rosales; family Rosaceae; genus Rosa; species Rosa lucieae. Next base: position 9,041,098 of record CM045492.1, read on the forward strand.
GTTCTATTCGGACTTGAGACTTGTTTTTGGCTTTGCCTCTGTGCTTTGGGTGAGTTTTCTGCGTGTGCTCGTCAAACTTTTCTCGTTAGAATTATATATTCGCAAGATCATCTCTATTAGATTCCATTTAACTCGAGCCTCAAGAAACCAAATTTCCTATAGAAATCTTGGGCAATCTTCATCAATTAATGGGCTTTTCACCATTCTTCCCAAACCCTCTGTTTCCTCCTGTCAAAAACCCTAACAAGCGTCGTGCTTCACCGCCACCAACTAAGAAGCAAAAGGTAGCTGATGATGAGATCGACACAGATCAAGAAGGCATTGAGCAACTCCGCGACGTCGTTTCTGTCAGTGGAGTCAATCTTGTGGAAGAGCAACAGCGCATGCTGTTGCTTTCGGGGCCCAAGAATCAGCAAGCATCTCGAAAACTTGTGTTTCAAGAAAACCAAGAAGGGCAGGTTTTGCAGAGGATTCCCCTGCAGAAAAAGTTGGCGAGAGTCATGGGGAGGTGCGGTTTGAGAATCGGTGTAGACAAAGATGTGGAGAGATGCTTGTCAATGTGTGTGGAGGAGAGAATGAGGGGGATCATATGCAATTTGATAAGACAGTCGAAGCAGCGGGTTGATTGCGAAAAATTGAGACACCACACTGTTTCTACATCTGATGTGAAGCAAGAGATTATGATTCTCAACAGGAAAGCTAGGGAAGAGTTGCTGGAAAAGGCTCAGAAGCTTAATGAAGCTAAGGTTAGCACTAACGGATTTGAGGGTGTTAAGGATAAACATGACGATGCAGATGACAGAATGAGGAGAAGTACAGCAGCAGCAAATGTTGCTGCCCTTGCTGCTCTTGGAGGACATGACATATTGGCGAAATGGAAACTTAAGGCGGATCAGCTATCCCGGGAGAAGCGTCGAGGTAAAGATGTAAACCCCCAGGCTACATCAACTGTTGGAAGAACAATGAATGGCAATGTAGAAGCGGAGAAAAGGGGCGGTGTAGAAGCTTTGGTGTCTGCAGCTGGGAGTGCTGTTGGAAAGTATGGGAGGAATGCCCAAGTTATCATGATGCCTCAAACAAAGGTGGCTAGTACTCGTAGTATATCTGTCAAGGATGTGATTGCTGTTCTGGAAAAGGAACCTCAGATGTCCAAGTCTACTCTGATATATTTGCTAAGGAACACTGCTAGCCGGTGAATAATCTGAAAGTGCTAAACACTAGTGTGTATGAGAGATTCCTAGAGCTAGGGTCTTTAAATTGTTAATATATATCCGCTCCTCGATCTTCATTCCCTGCAGAATGGCTGTTTGGAGTTGCTAGGATCAACTTCTTTTAAGCAAGAAAATATGTGGGTACTGTGCACACAGATGAGCTAGGCTTTTTGATCCTTGGGTAGATTGAGAATAAGATTTAATAGCTTCTGTGCAAACATTAGTAGGATGAAAGGTGAAGTTGTTGTGTATTTCGAATAATTTTTCTTCAAAGTGCAGACTATTATTATTGTTGCTTTTCCTTTCCTTCCGATTTACCATCCTATCAATTTATATTGGAAAGCTGCAAAGGACATCAACTTTGAAAACCTAGACATACACCTACCAGCCTATGTGTGTAGGCGCAAACACTCTCTACTTTTCTAATTAATTGCTATTCATACCTTCAGTTTTTACGGTTTTACCATATCTCAAGGAGAGAGAAGTAATTTTGGTTAAGGGGGATTCAGACCCAATAAAGAAGAGAACAGAGACATGATTCATACTAATGAACAAAATTTGGTGAACATGTATGTACTTAATAGGACTCTGGTTTGGAATAGGTACATATTGGTATGGCCTTACAGTAGTTACATTTTGTCTTTGTTCATTCAATTTGAGAGACACGAGAAATCACATCAGTTTATGTAGGCAAAACAAAGTGAACACTTTCTAGCTTCGGCTACTATTTCTGGGCTGCATCTATTCTTTCAGCATACAGTCTCCAGATCCTCACAATGAATGAGAGAATAGTGATATAAACTATTAAACTACGAGTTATCAACGCCAGGGCCAACTCTCAGGAAGCCACCATAAGTCCCAGTTCCCGAGCTGACATCTGAGAGAGAAGAAATCTCAAATTGAGAGACACCAAAAGTCCTATACATGAGCTGTGATTGATAGACACAACATGATGGGCAAACACCAAGTGTGAAATGCATGTTGTGTCTGAATAGACATAGAATAACATGTATATGGAATTACTTCCAAGTCAATTTCTTGCTGTTCCAATCTGGTATTCCCCCTGTTGGGAACTCTTCTTAGTATTTGTTTTTGCATATTGGACAACTTACATTACTGGAATGAAATTTCAATTATCTGGTTCTAAATTCTTAAGATTACCCAAGGTATAAGTAGTTTCATATTTTAACTTTCAATTCATAGTAGAAGTCTCTTTTCCATGAATGGTTCACAACAGCCACTGAAAAGAGAAGAGCTAGCTCCTCATATTCATTCTCAGACAAGAGAGGCTGGGAGTAGAAACTATTAAAACATGTAGCACAAGTTGGTTTCTGTTTTGAATCAGGACACAACATAGAGATTCTACATAAGCTTAGAAGGTCCCATGCTAAAACCATTGGAAGAGAAAAAGAAAGAAAAAGCACACGAGAAATGAAGAGATAACAAGCACACGAGAAATGAAGAGATAACAAGAATCACCGCATATTTCGATATCATTTGAACAAAGAACAAGAGATCAAAGTCAGAAACAAAGAGATCCAATGGTTCATTCAACTAAAGTATAGAATTATACATACACTCAATTGTATATTGCCATAATACCCTTGACCAAATCCAATATACAAAAATAGTCATAAAAAAGAGAAGACTCTTTACCCTGAAGCCCATCCTGATGGTGTCTGTTGCTACCCGCAAGATTGTTACATGGACTACCACCAATCACCGGATCAAACCCGCCAATGGAACTGATATAATGCTCTAAGGTCAGCATTCAGCTCTTGCACATCAGCAAGGTGATACAAGTTCCCTCTCTGGTTTGTGTGCTCCCACCAACACCTCACAACATTTCTACTCACATCTGAAATCGCCACTGACACAACATTCTTCATTGGGATACCAACCCGAGAAAGAGCTATTTCTGCACCAACAATCCCAGAGGAGCGAGAAGACATTGATGCCATTGGGAAATCGATTTCAAAACTGACAGGTGGAAAGCCACTGTCTGAATCTGAAGAAGTTGAACCCATAAGTAAAATGTAATAGCACAGCGTGTGATAAAATTGAAAATATACTATAATAGAAATTGTTCAAATACAAAGTTCATTAGATAGAAACAGCAAAATATACAAATCTACTCAAAACTGTCATGCTTTAGCAGACAAAAAGTGAAAACTGAAGCAAATATAACTGAAACTGTAGGAAATATAAATGCAAACGACTCCATGAGCGAATTTATTAGCAGAGAATATCTAAATTCCAATGAACCATAAACAAATGTAATTTCAAAATGCTGGGACAACTGATAGAGAGGTTGAAACGTAAAGGTCAATTATAGAGAAGTCGAAATACAGATCAAGCATGTGAACAGAACAAAAAACCAAAGCAAATGGAACTGTCTGAAATATTCAGGATCATTCAGTACATGAACTGAACAATAAGGAAGAAAGAAATGCTCAATGCAAATGCAAGTAGATAGAACCTTACCTGGAATGAATTTCCCAGTGTCATATCTATCTGTCCTGCTTATTCCCCTTGTGTGGTCCCTTGGGAACCCCAAAAGCATTTCTACTTCATCAGGCTCAAGTGAGGCCACCTTTTTCTTTCCTACCCAAACAAGATTCCACCTGCGGCATTCATAAAGAACATAGTGATGGACACTTTCAGGTGGAGTTTCATCTTTGTCATAGTCTTTAAGAGTCTTCATGATCCTCTCAGTAATTGTTGCACTAGCAATGCAAGTCTGTAAGCACTTAGCTTTGTCCGATCATCCCCTATATTCTGCCAGTCCTATAATTCTTCAAGCGTGCAAGTTCTGCTACCACTGCCACTGGTTTCCCCTGCAACTGGAATGTCAAAACCAATCAATATATCCTCATAAGGAGACATCCCACTGCTTGATTGAGTGGTTGTTTGGTTCAACTCTTGCACATCTTGCTCATATATCAGACGGACTCCACACTCCTTCACCTTCAGACCTGGCCCTCTGGTTTCAAATAAGAACTCAAACTTAGTGCAACTGTTATGCCAGCACTCTGTACCGAAGTATTTATCACGAGATACATAGAATAGCCACAGGTGATCTGACTTAACCTTGCAAAATTCTTCACTGAAGCGAAATGCAGGCTGTCTGCCGTATACTTCCAATTCTCTTCCATCGAGCTTCAGGCAACATACAAGATGATGTGTTGCATTAAAAGTCTTGAATTCATCTATATAAAGATTTTCCACCCGATGTTGCTCATGGAGTACAAAAACAGCACACAGAGCAAATCCCAAAAACCGACTGTTATTCCAATGTGCAGGCAGAGATACACTTACAGAGCGCCCAACACTCCGATGGTTGAACCATTCATGAATATTACTTCCAGGAATTACAATTTGAAAAGTTTCCCTGTTATTAGAGATTCCCTGTGCAAAAAAAGATAGGTTGTTAGTTGATTAATGTCTATAAGACTATGAGCAGAAAAGCGCGCGCACGCACACACCCACCCACACACACACTCTTAGGGAGTACCTGATACATGAATGTCTTCAGCATTTCAAATGCTATGTTATTGCTTCCTTGATTGCCATTTAGATTGAAGCAATTGATGAAATTGAAATATGATTTGTTTAATCTGTTCAAATTTGATGCATCAAACAAGTATTTCAGTGAAGTACAACCATCTGCCCTTAAATCTAGTATACTATTTGATGGAAGGTCTGACAACTCTTGAAGTCTCTTGCAATTCTCCAAGTTAAAGTTCTCAAGCCTAGAAAGCAATCCAATGCCTGAAGGAAGATGAACAAAATTGTTCCCACTTAGATTCAAGGTTACCAAAGAGGGAAAGTAACCAAATTCGTTGGCAAATACTCCTTCATCAAGATTGCAGTTACTCAGGTTCAGATATGTTAAATTACACAGACCAGATATAGGCAAACGGAAACTCATTGGCTTTGTATTCACTTTTTGTGATATAGGCAAGTGGAAACTCATTGGCTCTGTATTCACTTTTTGTGATATAGGCAAGTGAAAACTCTTTGGCTCTGTATTCACTTTTCGCACCAATCCAGAAAGCAAGAACTTTTTTAAAGATCGCCAAACTACTTTGCACCTATGAGAGATTGAACCTCTCACATATTTTCTGCGATCATGGGTAGATGACATTTCTATTGCAGACCCACTATTCACATCAGTTTCCTCAAAACAGTCCATTACTTCCACATTTACCTGTTGTTTGCCGAGTTTCAAGCATCCAGAAAGATTAAGATTTTCAACAGACTTCAACTTATTGATGGTGCTTGGAAGACAAACAAGATTTCTGCAGTTGCTTAGATTCAATGACACAAGGCCGCTCAGCTGTTCGATTGAAACAGGCAGTTCCTCAATGGCAGTCTCATCTAGACAAAGAACCAACAAACGTTCCATATTTCCACCAAACTCGGGAATCTTCATAACATTTGAGCAGTTAGAAAGAATTAATGTTTCAAGAGATTCCATTTCAATTCTACTTGGCAGACTCTCGAGACTTTTGCAGTCTTTAAGATTCAGGACAATAAGCTTTTTGAGAAATCCAAGGGATTGATGGATTCTTACCAAATTGTCACACCCTTCCAGATCTAAACTCTCAAGATTCTGGACGCCTGCGAGGTCTGGAGTCTCCACAATGTTATGAGAATGGCAGAGTTTGATGAACTTCAACTCGACAAAATTCTGCTCATAAAATTGAAATAGTGAGCCACCATACAGAACGGACAATTTGCTTCATAGATATAAACAAGAAGACTATTAACTAATAGCCATACCTTTGTTCCCTTCCAAAGCTGTTTAATGTTGCTGTGGCACAAGTTAAGTTCAATAAGTTCATCTGCTTCAAAATTTTGTGGGAGAGATGTCAAGGGATACCCTGTCCATTCGAGGAGTCTCAAGGAATTAGGAAGACAAGTGAGACCGTCGGGAAGGTCCACATTACAAATATGGAGAAGACTAAGTTGAGACAAATTTGAAAAGGCTTCTGGCTTCCAATGAGCCACTTGTAATTTAGTCAACTCCATTACCATGCCTTGGATTGAATCTGTTCCCTGACAATGAAAAACAAGAATAATAACTCGAGTGCAGAACACAAAGAAAACCAAGACCTAAGCGGATTACAAGTAAATATGCCTTAATTTCTTTTTATTATCAAACTCTTACCTTATTTTTCTTCAGCACATTGTTGATGTCTTTATGAGACCATAATCTACTACGTTTGCCTGGCTCTTTAGGAGACAGTTCACGAACAATTTCCCAGCCCATTTCTTGTAGCAAATCATGCATGGACAGTTCATTGTTGGAGATAGTTATGAGAGACCTATCAACAAGGACACTTAAACCAATGACAGGGTTTAGCTGGCAATAGTCTAGTATTTGTGTCACACGATCCTTATCCTTCCCCTTGTAAAAGCAAGCAATATGTAGGAATATTTCTCTGTCTTTTTCATCCAGTCCATCAAAACTAATCCGAAGCACATCAATAATGCGTTTATCTGGTGTGTTCTTTAGCCTATCTATCGCACTTTCCCATTCATCAGTTCTTCTACCAAATAGAAAAGAACCTAAAACCACGAGAGCCAACGGAAGCCCCTTAGCATACCCTATAATATCATAGCACAGATGCAAATAATCTTCTGGTGGGGGACGTTTCTTAAAAGCCTTCAAACTCAAAAGTTGAAGTGCTTCATCACAGTTTAACCCGCTAGCCTTGTATGTAGCATCAACTTCATGTGCCTTTAACAACTGATAATCTGTGGTGGTTATGATAATTCTACTCCCTGAACCAAACCAGTTGCGACTTCCAGCCAATTTCTCTAATTGTGTCAACTGATCCACATCATCAATAACAACAAGCACCTTTTTTCTACACAACCGCCTTTGTATCATAGCAGCTCCTGTGTATTCATCCTCTATATTTTTAACTTCTGACATCAGGATTCTGGAAAGAAGTTTTTCTTGCAGAGAAACTAGGCCATTCTTTTTAGACATTTCTCTAACATTGGAAAGAAAGCAGGTTCGGTCAAAATCCTGACAAATTTGATCATGGATAGCTCGAGCAAGTGTTGTCTTACCTATGCCCCGCATGCCATGGATCCCTATAAAACACACCCCACCAAGCTGCGGATATATGTAATTGCTTAATATATCATCAATGCGGGAATCCATTCCTATGAAGCCCTTGTCAACACTTGAAGATGTATACACGGACTTCTTTAGCATGTGATTAACAATTTCGTCAACTAGGTTTGTTGGATATCTGAGAAAATTTAGATAAAATTGTGAGTTAGAAACTTAGTAATGTAACATAAGCGGCAAAAACAATATTAGCATTTGGCAACATTACTGGATGTTCATTAGTGTCTCCATTCGTATCCATCCCTCAATCAGAAAAATCAAAACCAATTTAAAATAGTTGATTTTAAAAAGAAGAGATGATCCTGCTCTCAAAAGGATGGGATTGAATATCTATATCTACTTTAGCAAGGAAACATATTAAGGTATGAGTAGTATGGAGGAAGGAGACTTACGGATAATACAAGAAATCCCAGCCAGAAAGATTGGCCACCTCTGTCAAAGCGGCTTTCCAGGCATTTCGTCTGTCCTCATTCTTGCCATAAACTTCTTCATGTTCCCTTACTTCTACTTCGGTTTTCCATTTGATGAGCTCATAACATCCCGTTTGGTGCCGCACATGAGAAGGATCCACCAAGTAGAAGACGGGGAAGACTTCTTGGCCCATGTCTTTCCTGCATTGAATAATCTTGACGAGTTCATCCAAGCACCATGACGACTCAGCATATCTGCATGAGAGAATGACAATGGCAGATCTAGAGTCCTCAATTGCAGCTAAAAGTTCAGGCCTAATGGATTTTCCTTTCTCAAGCTCTGCGTCATCCATAAAGGTCAGAATTCCTTTCCGATTTAGTGCAGAATACAGAAGAGAGGTAAAACTCTTGCGGGTATCTTTCCCCCTGAAACTTAGAAAGACATCGTATTTCCATTGACGACAAGAAGAGGTTGACGCCATCGATCTCCTAATCGGAATTGAATCAGAGTAGGAAATACTCTGTTTCTAGTCAATGCTTGAATCACAGTAGCATAGCCGCGTGTTATCGACGGATACTTAATTTCCACCCACATTGTACTTTGAATAGAATATTCAACTTGTCTCTATCTTTTTGACAAGGGAAATTTTTAACACCAGAACACACGACAAATAGATGACTCCGAACTTCAGTACAATCATTTTGGTATATGACTTTCAAAATCCGACACATTTTTAGTACACCGCGTTATTAACACCTTTGATCTTATGTAATTATTCATTTTTCAAAGGATAATTCAGTATTTTCCTCCCTCTCTCTCCCCACCTTCCTCTGTCTCTGACACGAACTACAACACCATAAATACAATTTACACGAACCCAAAATTGCCAATTCATTGGATTCATGAATCTCTATTCTTCTGGGCTTGATTCTTCACCCAGATTTCAGCCCAGACCTCCGACGCACTGATCGGAGCCGCCTCACTCTCTTCTTCTCCGCTACAATCTCCACAACTCTTCTTCTCCATCTCTCCGATTACCCGAAACCCAGCCCAGAACCAAACACCTTCCTTTTCTTTCTTTTTTACCTCCGCCTTCTGCTTATGCCAGATCACTGTACACCTTACTGCAAAACACATCAAACCCACCTAATTCACAAAAACACAGAAACCAAAACCGAAAACAAACGGAATTAGGGTCTTACATCTTGGACAGCCTGTTGGGTGCTCCACCGGTGACCTTGGCGATGCGGAGGAGGGCGAGCTCCGCCTTGAGATCCTTGAACTTGGCCAAAAGATCGGCCTTCGACTTCTGCCTGAGCTCGTGTACCTTGATTCTGGCTATTACAGATTCAAAGAACAAGAACGAAGATCAATAATTGAAACTGGGTTAACAATGAACGAAATCGAAGAGAGAGAGAGAGAGAGAGAGAGAGATCGGGAGGTACCCATTACTGTGTGTGTGAAAGATCGGGAGGTACGAAATCGAAGAGAACTACTTTGCGGAGGAGATAGCTGAAGAAGAAGAGGTAAAAAGAAAAAGAAAAAAAAGAAAAAGAAAAAGGAGAAAAAACTAGATTTAAAAAAAAAATTCTAAATTAAGAAGTGACTGATTAGCCCCTTAAAGTTTGACGAAAATCACATTGACTAACGGAAAATGTAACGGCATGTATATATTTTCAGTCAAGATTTCAAGTTTATGTACCGAAATGATTGTTTTGAAACTTACTGTACTGAAGTTAAGAGTCACCTATATGTTGTGTACTGTTCTTAAAAATTTCCCTTTTGACAGTTCAATTGGGATATTGAATTTGGGTAAAAAAAAAATTATGAGTTTATTTTTTATTTACACGTAAGGATAAAATTAACATTTTGAATCTATTTATAAAAATAAAATAAAAAAACATGAGTTTTGTGGGTTGATGACCATGAGCCCTAGGTCTTCATCATTTTCTAGGTCCTTTGGGAGCAAATGAACATAAATTAATGGTTTTGAATTATGTTGAAGATGACATAATTGAATATTATTATTAAAAATTTTGGTCGTCGTAATTTGAACACCCACGAGACTGCTTTCGGTGGATTAGACATAGCTTGGATCGGTGAAGTATTCTCGTGGGTATTAAAATCACGACGACTATATTTCTTAAACATAAAATTCGGTTATTTCATCTTCAACATAACCCAAAAGCATTATTGTATCTTCAACTTGGTCATACCTCAGGTACCATAGAAGAAATTTACCCTTTCAATTTTTCATCTCATTTGGAACCAACCGATTTGCCTTTTTACGTCATGGTCTCATGGATGGGTTGGCCATTAAGAAGTAACGTGAGTCGGGGCAAATAGGTCGATTTACTATTCTGAAAGCTTATCATGCTTTTTACATCTTTGAAATACAATCATATATGTCTTTCAACAATCTAAATGCAAGTCCCTTATTTTTACTTTCTATTTCCTATGCTTCCATTAGAGACTCGTCTTGGCTACACTTCTCCTTCACCATTGCATTTGGTTTCTCATCTTAGAATCTCCTTCTATATTTTCAATAATTATTAGAGAAAAAGAAGAAGAAAAACCTGAAAGAGGGAGTACAATCTGCAAAAGAACTAAGCAATCTTCAGGTATTACACACGTATGCTCTAATCAAAAGATTATAAAATAATGCTCTTACCTTATCACAAAACAGAGAGTGTTACACTAGTGAAACTTGGAATTAGAGGTGGCAAACGGCCCGCTAAGCATGAGCACGGCACGAGCCGACTTTAAAAGCTGCCCGACACGGCCCAAGACAGTTAGTGGCCTGACACGACCCGAGCACGTTAGAATAACGGGTCGGGTTGGGCCTAGGAATATTGGCCCAGCCCGAGCACGACGTATTGTGGCCCGGTCCGTTAAAAACACAAAATTTCATTTTGTTTTTAAAAATATTAAAAATTTATAATGATGAGATTTGAATATTAGACATTTTTATTCAAAATCTCATGACAATTCCACCAATTCTATTTCATTAATGTTGTCAAATAGTGAAATAAAACATTATATCCTAGTGTTTGGTTCACTGGGCCAATACCTGCGGCCCAAAATAGACCTACTATTGGTATTGGGTTACAGCTTCACCCAACTCAAGGTTTTCCTTATGCAACTTAGGCAAGATCAATTAGGAATCAATCATTCAATAATAATTTTGTTGCAAGGAATCGCTGAACCCGTAGGTACAAATACAAGGGTTCTAGGGAAAAAAGGAGGCAACTACATCTATACAGATAGTCTCCCTAGAAGCGAAACCTTAACTTTCGTTAAACCCAGAGATAATTAAGGACCGCCTTGACGATGAGAAGCTAAGTACCGCCTTAACAACCTTTGTGCTTTCTCTATCTTCCCAATGATTGCTCTGTTCAACCTACAACTTTAGGTATCGATTTTGTGACGCTAAATATCACACCAAAGTCCTTATTCTGTTAAGGTAAAAGAAGAACCTTGTGACGAGGTTGGTGCTCTTCTCGTCCATAAGGTTGAGCAAGAAGTCAGATCTGGGACAATCCAGATGATTCACACCCCACGGTGTTGGCATGCCTCGCACTATCAAAAGAGACTGTTTGCTAGCCTCCTTGGTGAAGACAAACACAAACAAAACCCTAAGGCGCCCAATCAACAACAAACACGAAGAGAAAGAGAGAGAGAAAGGAATTACAGACAACTTATATATAATGGCGAAGCTATTGGGAATGTAGAGAGAACCATTTTGATCGACGACAATGTACTTGTTCATCACCGTAAGCGGTTTTCTGGTACAGAGAGAATCAACATCGAAAAGAGAAAACTAGCCGAGCAGTGCAAGGACGCGGGGATATAGCAAGTAAGCAGCAAGGTTCTCCCTTTAGGACCTACTACAACAAGCTCGCGCCGAGTGGCCATATAACAGCTTTCCTTAGGACAAGAAATGAGTTACATTAGCATCTCTTCTGGGTAGAAGTGGCCCTCAAACTACAAATTTAATAATAGAATCCGATACCGAACTCATCCTTGTAGGTTCTGCCCTTTCAGCTGACTCAAACATTCCCCCTCCGGGAAGGGATCATTTATTTCATAACCGGCGCATAAGGGTTCTTCTATCGTGTTTTTTAATCTACACAGAGTGAATCGGTCCCTAAGGCAAAAGATGAAATGAGGAAAGCAGCAAAATTCAATTAGAGAATATCACACACACACGCACACTATCTCTTTCTCTCTTTCTCCGACATGGTGTAGATAAGGAGAGAAACTGATTGATGTCAGTCATGTGTGGTGGTATTGTTGGGGTGAAGAGTCAGCAAGAATTGGTGGATTGATTTGTATATAAACATAGAACATAGCACGCTTAAGAGTAAGAGGAGAGTTTAATTAAAGTCTAAAAACTAGGAGAGTGCTTTAACACCACTCCCACATGCGCCATGTCGACCTCACACGCGTGCTTTAACAAACTTCAAATAATCGAAGTAGATAAAAGAAAATGAAATTTTGATTAGTAACATGAGAATACTATATCATGGATTTAATTTAATTACGAACCACAAGTTCATATATATATTTATTATGTCTCCTAAATTTGGCTGTAGTTATTAATTTACATTTTGAACTTATAAGTACAAAAATTTATATGTTTATTTCATATAAATTCTCCCTCTAATAAAAAAATATAACAAAAAGATGAATAAAGTGTGAAAGAAAGAAAAATGGAGTTCTCTTCGTTTGGCATGGACTGATGGGAGAGAGCGAAGTGTGTGAGTGATTATATTCTATGGTTGCGGATCATCACATGGTATTGTTATATGGTGGTCTAAATTAATAATATAATTCGAATTTAGTAGGGACTATTACAGGGATCAACAAAAGTACATGTTATATAGACCAATAACATTAATCCAGATCATCATGTTTATTATAGTCTCAAATCATACAAACTGTGAAAGTGGTTTTTTTTTTTTTTTTTGAAAGGTGTTTGGAACCCAGCCAAGTTGGGAGGCTCAGCCCCACACCTGACTTATTATATTAAAATTATTAGAATACGTCGAGGGGGACATAAAACCTTGACCTCGAGCATCAGTACAAAAGTCCTCGTAGAATACATCCCGAAAAATAACAGGAGACTCATCTAACCAAACATCAAAAAGATAATTAAAACTAGCAAGGTGTGCCAATCTATTTGCAGCACCATTTGCTTCACGGAAGATGTGTCTAATCTGCAAAGAGTGAAAAGAAGTCAAATATAACTTACAATCATCCATAATGCGTCCAATTTCATATCGATCTTCCACATCATGTTGTAGAGCAGTAACCACAAGGGAGCAATCACTCTCAAAATCAAGAGCAGTCATGTTCTGGTGGATAGCTAATAGAAGCTCTGCCCTACATGCTTCCGCTTCCATGTGCAAAGCAGAAGAAGCATGAGAGAAGTAGCGTGCTAGAGCTGCCAAATAGACACCATGTTCATCACGTGAAAGTGGCTTTCTAAAACCAAGGAAAAAGGGTTAACTTTTTATTCAAATGATAATACAGAAATAACTTTAAAGCTTTAATGATCTTCAGCCAAAGAAAAAAAAATTAGAGCTTTAAACCAAAGGGTAAAAGGGTGTAAATCAAAAAGGAGTTGAGAAATTTGGTGTTGGCAACTCCAACAAACCAACACTCCACATTTTCGTTTCCCCAAGCAGAATGCGGCGACACCACCATGGATAATTTATCGGCCGGTGGTTGCACCACCGCTGCTTGAAATTAAAAGATTAAGGAAAAAAACAAGGTCATAGTTTTACACAAGGTTTTAAATGTCGGTATCTTCAAATCTATCGGAACTTTGAAAAATGAAGATATCGGAAATATCGGGGATATAAAAGAAAATATATCGTTTTTGAAACAGTCAATGTATTATAATTACATATAAATACATATGAATGTCAACTTCATCTACATCCAAAAAGAGACTCTAGGTGGTTGAAAAACCGCTCGCTGGTCTACGAAAATGCAATAATCTAACCAAGACATATGACCAATATGGTACGAATTGCAGTGATGAATATGATAGTTATAGACCTCTTTAGAGCTACCGACTGTTTCCCCTATAAGGGGATAATAAGGATGAATCCAACTGGATGTCTGATCATATACTTCTCCATATTAATTATATCCATAAGTGTCATAGTCAAATTGATTGTTGCCTTCATGAGATTCATTTGAGGTCCCACTGTGCTCTGTGCCTAAACTAATAGAGTCAAAACTTAAGGCAATTGAAGAACATCAGATGGGGTACTTTGATCATCAGTTGCACCTCTAGTCCTCCTCCCATATCGAGTCATCTCTTGAGCACTATGACCAGCTATTCTCACTCTGTGGTCTTCATCTTGGGTGGTATGATCAAAATTACCTTCACAGCAAAAGTGGTTTAATCTTCCACCCACAGAAGATTGTCCATACTCATATCTTTCACCTCCACCACCTGTTCTGCTTCCACCCTCTCCACCATCATCAAAACTATCTGGAGTTGCTATATCACCCCACGCATCATCACTATCTGAATTATCTCATGGATTTTTAACAACTTCTTCAAATAAGACCCTGTCTACATTGATTCCAACATTAGTTGCAGTTTCTACAACTTGTGGAAGAGGTTTTCCAACTTCATCATTGAGGTGTGCATGCATAATCCAATCATAAAGTGGATCAATGCCATTATCAAGCGGCTCACTTGCAACATGAAGTAGATCTATATAGTTGTTTTCATTGACCACATTATCATTGTCTGTCTGCCTCGTAGCTGCAGCTTCACGTTGTAGTAGCAGTATACAAGTTTTTCCAACTTCTAATATGCCTGATTTGCCTTGAGGAGATATTTCTTCACACAGATTTGCATTTAGAGAATTAATGAGTCTTTTCTATTTTTTGTTTTTTTATCAGATTTACAGATATTTCTTCATTTTATCAGGTATATATCCCAAATATCTAATATATCGGAGATATTTGACGATGTGGAGAAATTTCGCACAAACGGTAGAAGATAAGGTATTAACCCCTTAAGATATATTGGTCCGTCAAAAAAAGATTATATTTAGAGATATATCGGAAATATCGCAGATATTTCAAATTTCAAACTCTAGTTTTACGTGGCTTAAATTAAAAGATTAAGAAAAAAATACAAGGTCAAAGTTTTACGTGGCATCATTTCATTGGCCTCATATATTCCTGTTGTGCGGAAGCGTAACAAACACAATATTGATATGGAACTAGATGAGCGACCAAACAACGAAAAAGAAAGCAAACACAAGAACACAAGAATTTATAGTGGTTCACTCAATCAATGTGATTGAGCTACGTCCACTTCGGAGCCGGCGAGAAATTCCACTATAATCAATTTGAGAGAATACAATTGGAGTTTGAGAATAAACTCTACCCAAAAAAACCCAATACACCATAACTAGGTTAACTCTCTCTCTCTCTATTTTAATACTGGCAGCAGCAGCATATATATATATATATATATATATATATATATACCCTAGTTAACTTGCCAACGTCACCTTTACAATGGGCTTATCAACTTTTTATCCACCTATTCAATTAAAGCCAAATTCAATAATCTCCACATTGGTGTATATATATATATATATATATATATATATATATATACCCTAGTTAACTTGTCAACGTCACCTTTACAATGGGCTTATCAACTTTTTATCCACCTATTCAATTAAAGCCAAATTCAATAATCTCCACATTGGCTTTACTTGATGTAAATTCTCCAAAATAGAACTTCAAAACCAATCGCTGCTCTGACATCCCCGTAGGGAATTTCAAATTCTACAAATACCAATCAAGTTCAAGCAATGCTTGAACTTGCTCAATGGAACTGACTTTGTCAACATATCAGCAAGATTATCTGCAGTTCCAATTTTGAGGAGTTGAACATCACCATCCTCCACCATCTGACGAATCTTGTGAAATTTGACATTGATATGTTTAGTACGAGCATGAGTAACTTGGTTCTCTGCTAAATGAATAGCACTTTGACTGTCACAAAAAATATCCACATATTCTTGAATAATTCCCAAGTCCTCAAGTAAACCACGAAACCAAACTGCTTCTTTTGCACCCTCTGTTACTGCCATATATTCAGCTTCTGTAGTCGACAAAGCCATTGTAGATTGCAAATTCGACTTCCAACTCACCGGTCCACTAGCAAGAGTAAACACATAAGTTGTAGTAGATCGACACTTATCCAAATCACCTGCGAAATCATAGTCCACATATCCAACAACACATTGACTTGTCTTATCCTGCTGAAAAACTAATCCAACATCCACAGTACCAAGAATATACCGTAGAATCCACTTCACTGCTTGCCAATGACCTTTACCTAGGTTATGCATATATCTGCTCACCACACATAAGGCCTATGAAATATCCGGTCTAGTACACACCATAAAATACATCAAGCTACCAACAGCACTAGCATAAGGAACTTTAGCCATATATTTCATATCATCATCTGTGCTAGGAGACATAGTATATTTAAGCTTAAAGTGAGAGGCAAGAGGTGTACTTACAGGTTTAGATTTATCATTCATGCCAAACCGATGTAGTACCTTCTTCAAATATTGCTTCTGTGACAAACAAACTTTGCCTCTTGATTTATCTCTTTCAATTTCCATGCCCAAAATCTTTTTAGCTTCTCCCAAGTCCTTCATCTCAAATTCACCACTCAATTGTAATTTTAATTTATTTATCCCCACCTTGCTCTTAGATGCAATTAACATATCATCAACATATAAGAGCAAATAAATGAAGGTCCTATCCTGTAGCTTGCGAAAATAAACACATAGATCATAAAGACTCTGAGTGTACTTCTGACCGAACATAAATTTATCAAACCGCTTGTACCACTGCCTTGGAGATTGTTTCAAACCATACAATGATTTATGCAGTTTGCAGACCCAATTTTCTTTACCAGCAATTTTAAATCCTTCTGGTTGAGTCATATATATCTCTTCTTTTAATTCACCATGTAAGAAAGCAGTTTTTACATCAAGCTGTGCTAACTCAAGATCAAACTGTGCAACCAAGGCCAATAAAATACGAATAGAAGAATGCTTAACAACAGGAGAAAATACCTCATTGTAGTCAATTCCTTCTTTTTGTGCGTAGCCTTTTGCTACCAATCTAGCCTTATACCGTGATCCTTCCTTTTTAGCAAACACCACTTGCAACCAATTGCTCTCTTCCCATGAGGTAACTGAACCAACTCCCATGTTTTATTCTTGTGAAGAGACTTCATCTCCTCACCCATAGCTTTTTCTCATTCTACACAATCTGCATGTATGACAGCTTCTTCATAAGTAGTAGGAATTTCTTCTTCAGTAACTGGAAGTGCATAAGTCACCATATCATTAAGCCAAGCTGGCTTTTGAGCATTCCTTTTTCCCTTTGTAGTTGCAATTGGTCCATCTTGCTGTGTAGGCTCTTGGGTTGGAGCCTCTACTTCAATACTCATGTCCTCAATATTTAAATCATCTGAATCAACATTAGGACTCACTGGATCAATTGGAGTTTCAACCATTTTTTTCTTTAACTCCACCTGTTGCAAACACTCTACGGTCATTCTCTGCTCATCAGAATTTTTCTGCTTGTTCTGATAAACCATAATAGCCTCATCAAAAGTCACATCTCTGCTTACAACAACTTTCTTCACATCTGAACACCAAAGTTTAAATCCCTTAACACCCTCATTAAATCCCAAGAATATAGCTTTCTTGGCCCTTGGATCTAGCTTGCTTTCCCTGACATGAAAATAAGCAGGACAACCAAAAATATGTAAATAATGATAATCAGTAGCAAGTTTACCAGACCATACCTCCATGGGAGTTTTTCCCTCAAGTGCAGCAGTAGGTAACCTATTAATGAGGTGGCTTGCATACACAACTGCCTCAGCCCAAAATTCTTTGCCTAATCTAGCATTAGACAACATACACCGAATTTTCTCCAATAAAATCTGATTCATGCGCTCTGCCACCCCATTTTGTTGTGGTGTCTCTCTAACTGTGAAGTGTCTCACAATGCCCTCATCTTGACATAGTTTCAAGAACGGATCAGATTTGTATTCACCACCATTATCTGACCTGAGCCTCTTAATTTTTCGACCGGTCTGAGTCTCAATCATCTTCTTCCACTTCACAAATATATCTAAGACTTCATCTTTATGCTTCATGGTGTACACCCATACTCTTCTAGAGAAGTCATCAACAAAAGAGACATAATAATGCTTACCTCCCAAAGATGCAGTTTTGGTAGGTCCCCATACATCAGTGTGAACATAATCTAGAGTACCTTTAGTCTGATGAACTGCAGTGCCAAATTTAACTCTAGTCTGTTTTCCCAAGACACAATGTTCACAAAATTCTAATTTTCCTGTCTTTGCACCTTTCAATAGACCTTGCTTCACTAATCCCTGCATTGCTTTCTCACCAGCATGTCCAAGACGCATATGCCATAATTTTGTATTGTCTGCATCATCATCATCTGTAGTCTCAGATATTGCTGTTTCACCTGTCACTGTGCTCCCTTTTAGAAAATACAAATTTATAAACCTTTCACCTCTCATCATCACAAGTGAACCAGAGACAACTTTAGCAACTCCACTTTTCAATGTAATTGTGTGCCCTTTTGATTCTAAAGTTCCCAAAGAGATAAGATTTTTCTTCAAATTTGGAACATACCTGACATTAGTTAA
Organism: Rosa lucieae; assembly: GCA_024704745.1. Lineage (NCBI taxonomy): Eukaryota > Viridiplantae > Streptophyta > Magnoliopsida > Rosales > Rosaceae > Rosa > Rosa lucieae. The sequence goes on from CM045492.1 coordinate 9,059,624, forward strand.
TTCTCTGACTACTCCATCATGCATCTTGAGACGAATTGTACCAATCCCTCTTGTTCTGCAAGGACTGTTGTCTCCCATCAAAACTACTCCACCATTCAACTCCTTGAAAGTAGAGAACCATTCCCTATTAGGGCACATATGATGTGAACAACCTGAATCCATAATCCACTTGTCAGAATAACCAACTGCAGATGAACTAGCCAAAGCAAACTCAATCTCATCTTCTTCAAAATCTTCAAAAGCTGATGAACAACTCAAAGCAAAATCAAAGTCGTCATCTTCATCATCTCTTACAACATTCACTTCAGAATCCTTCTTGTCTCTATTCTTCAACTTAGGACAATCTTTCTTCCAATGACCTTTGTTGCGACAAAAAGCACACTCATCTTTTGCAGGAAATTTACTTCTTGACTTGGAACGAGATTTACCTCTTTTTCCAGTAGGTTTTCTCTCATCAGATCTGCCCCTTACTACAAGTGCTTCACCTGAAACATTCTGAAGTTGTTTCTCTTTCTTTCTGCACTCATTATTTATCAATGAATTATACACATCATCAAATTTCACATCATTCTTTCCATGCAACAAAGTTGTAATCAAATGCTCATACTCGTCAGGAAGAGAATTTAGCAAACACAACGCTTTATCCTCATCACTAATTTTCACATCCAAATTAGCCAAATCTGCAAGTATCTTATTGAAATCACTGATGTGTTCAGACACAGAAACACCCTGTCGATAATTAAATCGAAAAAGCCGCCTCTTCAGGTGAAACCGATTTTCAGCACTCTTGATCATATATTGGTCTTCTAATTTCTTCCACAACGCTTTTGCAGAAGTTTCTTTCATGACAAACAATTTCTGAGCTTTAGCAAGGCACATTTTGATAGAACCACAAGCCCACTTGTTAATTCTCGCCCACTCTACATCATCTATGTCTGCAGGTTTATCTTCCAGAGCTATATCCAATTCTTGTTGACACAAGACATCCATCATCTCACACTGCCACATGCCAACATTGTTGGTACGTGCCATTAAACTTTTCAACTTCAAATTTGGCATTACCAATTGATGGCCTGGAAGTCGACCAACGCGAAGAACCTGAAGACTCAGTCCCTTTCTTTTTCTCGTCAACCATGATTTCCAATCAATGAATCAACTCTCAATTCAGAACCAGAGCTCTGAAGCCAGTTTGTTGTGCGGAAGCATAACAAACACAATATTGATATGAAACTAGAAGAGCGACCAAACAACGAAAAAGAAAGCAAACACAAGAACACAAGAATTTATAGTGGTTCACTCAATCAATGTGATTGAACTACGTCCACTTCGGAGCCGGCGAGAAATTTCACTATAATCAATTTGAGAGAATACAATTAGAGTTTGAGAATAAACTCTACCAAAAAAAAACCCAATACACCAATAACTAGGTTAACTCTCTCTCTCTCTCTCTCTATTTTAATACTGGCGGCAGCAGCATATATATATATATATATATATATATATATATATACAGTCCGTCTCAGGTGCGGACGTCCGTACCAAGCGGACAGTACGGATTTCCTGTTTTCGGCCACTTTCCGGCCACATTTTTACATCTTAACCGTTCAGTTTTTAGGTCCTAGTGTATAGATCAGCTCTGCAAAATTTCAGCCAATTTGGTGATCGTGAAGGCATCCAAAACTGCAATTTACTATTATAAATACGAACGGTTCCGGTTCGACAGATTCGGTCCGTTCGTGTAAAATGTAGTTTTGGATGCCTTAACGATCACCAAATTGGCTGAAATTTTGTAGAGGTGATCTATACACTAGGATCTAAAAACTGAACTGTTAAGATGTAAAAATGTGGCCGGAAAGTGGTCGAAAACGAGAAATCCGTACCGAAAATTCGATACGGACGTCCGCACCTGAAAAAATTCCTATATATATATATATATACACACCCTAGTTAACCTAAGCATGTATATATATATCCTAATAAGGTTTCTTGCCAACGTCACCTTTACAATGTGCTTATCAACTTTTTATCCACCTATTCAATTAAAGCCAAATTCAATAATTCCTTCATTTAGTTTGGCATACTCGGCTACGCTGCTCCACATCACTAGACGATAGGCAACTGCTCTCTCTCTCAGAGCTGCCCTGCTGCTTGAGAGTTGGGACTATCTCTCAGTAAGTCCTTTTCTTTAATTTCTGTTTGAATTAATGGGTTTAATCTCAATTCATTGAAAAGGAACCATTTTTGTTTCTGGGTGTTCATCCATATGGAAAATGAAAGTATTTGGAAGTTTGTATCTACCATTTTCTGAATAAGAACCCATTTGAGAGTATTTGGTTGATGTGTTGTGTGTTGGGGGGGGGTGGGTTGTTGGATTATGATGTTAAAAGTTATTACCATAACTGGTTCCATTTGAGAGGAAAGTAAATAAACAAATATTCAAAATTCACAAATTTCTCCACCACTGACAATATTGGAGGTTTTACCAGTTATAGTTTTCTTACTGATGATGGATGATTCTTCGTTGAACTTGGTTGTCGAGTTAATTAACTATTGGTGGGTGGGAGTTAGAATTGTGACCCTTTTCTTGTCCTCTATTTTGCAGGAGTTCTAATCTATCAGACATGGACATAGGCAGTACGAGGTTAGCTTTCTTCACTTTTATACATAATTCCAGTTGATTCCTCCATTTCTGCAAAAAATGTTTTACTTTTACCAACTTTCATGGCATGAACTTATGAATTCTCCATCGTTTTCTCTTAAACTGCAAATCTGCTTAGTTTAGCATTGCTGAATATAATAACATAATCTCGATTTTTAGTCTTTCCAATTTCACTGAATTACTGTTGTAGTTAAGCATTTGTGAATTTTATTTTTATTTCTTTGATTGTCTGGATAGGTGTTGCCTTGACAAACAAGTGTTGTGGTTGTCGAGCAAAAATTCAAGAAAATTGGATTGGAAAAACATCCACCTACCTCAATATACTGTGAATACTTGGAAATTAAAGTTGGGCTTTCAGGGGTTGATAAATTCTCAAGTTTTCACCGGGAAGCATTCCCTGAATCATGTCTTGTGGAGAAGATATTCAATTCCCACTAGTTTGGAGGAATCGTCATCAGAACCAGCAGAAGCTTATGGTAGCAATGATGAACTTAAAGATTCAGGGCAGGAGCTTCTTGCTCAACCTTTAAGAAGTAATGAGGTATAATCATGCACTAATGTGTTGTACACTGTAAATTCAATTACAAAGAGAAGTTGACATCCTTTGTTTCATACTTATATTCTCCACTGCCCTAATCCATCTATCTTTTTAAAATGGTTTGATGAAATCTAGAAATTGGAATAAACTATGGTAATGGATCTTGGAGCTAGTCAGAACAATTAACTGAAAAAAGATCCTTGACAACATTCAAATGCATGGAGTTCCTTTTTCCCTTCGTGTCTCATTCCTAGCTACCCTTTGGCTTATTAAGCATTCTCATATGGTGCTATTTTATAGTAGACACAGAAAAGTTTTAAAGTTTGGTCTGAACTTTGAGTTGTTCACAATTTGGACTCATAACAATTTTGATTGGTCTTGAAGAAAATGAAGTGGCAGTTTGCAGCTTAGCGTGGTTGTTAAAGTTTGACATAGTCCTAGTTCATTCTTCACTTATCAGTGTATTATTATTCTTTTAGGCTTGTTTTCCTGTAGAAGTAGAAGTGTAGAACTTTGTATTACCTTGATTGCGAGGATAAAGCTTGCTCAAGACAGAAAATATGTCCCAGTTTTGGTCAGATGCTGTTTTCATGGTTCAAACCTTCTGTCAAAGTATATGAAAACAAAGACCTCTTTTGCTAAATCAAAAATGGCTTAGCATTTCCTGATATTCACGACACGATTGAAAAGGTGTATTTAACTATATACCGTAGATACTCACAAAGATTGTCATTGTTAATTAACTCAATTTTAATGATTTGATTTTAACAGTAGAAAATGTGGATACAGTTGAGTATCTGTGGGTGAGGAGAGTTTCTTAATTTTACATTTTTTTTTTGGGACAATTTTTACATTTTATTTGAACTGCTCTTATATAGAGATTCTAAGTCGTGCTTCACTTACTGTAATTGCTGCTTTGTTCTGGGTCTACGATGAATGTAAAGTGAAAGGACAGAACAATAGTGGGTGTAAAGCAAGAGTTCTTTCTTCTTCTTTTTTTCTTTTTGAGGGACTCCTTTCAAAAAAAAAAAAGAATTTATGTGAAATATTGAATAAATTGATAAGTTCTCACTCCAGATAAATTATCACTTCTTTTTTCTTCATATTTTGCAAATGCTGTCTTAAGTAGAATTGTTTCAGTAGATGTGAGTGACCAGATGAAGGAATATTATAACTCTTGTAGGATGTTAATGACCAGTTAACTGCAGCTCGAATACTAATGACTATCTCTGACATCGATTTCATTGGTTCCTAATATAACTCTGGAGTAACATGTTAGTTCCTAATTTTTTGATATGCATTATCTGATACTACTGCATGATGCAATATTATATGTTGTGTTGTTTCTTATATGGTCTTAGACTCTTAGCCTGCAGTTCTGATACTAATGATTATTGGTGACGTCGATTTAATTAGTTTTGAACTTTGATACAACACAATCTTGTTGACTAACATATTAGTTTTTAAGATCCCTAAAACTAACTCATGTTACATTTATATATCAGTTGAAGTCCCTACTGGCTGATTCTGAAAGAACAAAGCTCATTACAAAACTAAGTGAAGCCAATCAACAAAACCGATTCCTCAAAAGACAGGTTTGTGTATACTATTTAACAAACACACCAGTGGAACTTCTAGGAGTGCTGAAGTTAGCATTTATTCATTTCCAAATAAAGAGAATATGCTTTAATAGGCGCTATTTAACACGTTATTTTTTAGAAATAAGTTTGGAAATTGACGTTGTTTTTCTTGATTTCTTGTCTGTGCAGTTGCATATAAAGGAGGATGAGTTGGTGAACTTCAAAAGTGAACTTGCTGTCTTGGAACTTGAAATTCAGGTTAGACTTTTTACAATTGACTGCTGTCTGAAATTATTGCATGATTCTAATGTTATCACATGCGACTAATTGAAGTCCCAAGAGATCAATGCTGCTATGACATGTGACTAATCTATGTCTCAAGAAACCACGTCTGGCAGTTTTAATATGATAACAATCCATTTGTTTTGCAATAACGGATGTAGTTCAAGGGCAATTTTGGAAGGAGAAAATAATTATCATCTTGATTTTGATATCATTTTACTCATATCCCGTCGTGAGTACATTTACTTCGATGTCTGTAATTGATTGGTTTCAACACTGGTCTTGCTTGAAGTATTCTCAACTAGTAATCCTTTTTTTTTTTTTAATCTTTCCATATCAAAACATAGGCTCTATATGTTGTGAATATATAACCACTATGTTTACTGTTCCTAATAGCACTCCATCATAGACCCATAGTGCAACAAGGTTAGGTAACTTCGTCCCACAGCCACTCTGCTTTGAGATGGTATATTCTTCATTGTTACGTAAAAGTATCTTATTAGACATGCTAGAACTAGAAAGTCTGGAGGTTCTAGGATATTTTTGGTACAGATAAATTCTTTCAAAATTTAAACTGGTATAAGAGAAGTGTAAGCTGCTGCCTAAGTTGTTGTAGCAGCGTACAGACGTACAGCAGACAGAGATGTCCAACAATAAATATATAGAAACATCCACAATAAATATATAGAAACATCAAACATGAGATGGAAACCAATAGGATCAAGATTGGTGGCCGGGCAGACAAATAATTTGGGTCAATCAGACCTAGAAGAAACAAGCTAATTGTTTGGAGATAACAAATTAGTATTCGGTTGTCTAGAAAGTTATGGGATAATATATTTCTTCAGAAAAGTGAGTAGGAAAATTGGATAGCAGGAAAAGGAATCCTGAAATACCTTAGTTTTGTTGTTTGTTTAGCTAGAAGGTGCTGTGAAGTAGTTTACTATTATGTTTACTTTAATAGTTCTTGTAAGTCAATGGTCCGCAATTTCTGTCAAATAGGGATGATGGGATTTCTGAGGAAGTTTAAAGTCTCTTTCCCTGTGGGGCATAACTATTTTGGTATGCAAACTTACAAAAGAAAAAGAAAAAACAAGCGTAGTTACTTTCTTAAGTTTCACTTTCATCCTTTTTTTTTTGTCCTTGGGCCAACCAAACAGACCCATATGGACCAACTTACACTCATATAACACTTTCATTGAAAAATATTGTGGAGGGTGTTGAGAAGATTAAAGAAAGTCCTGCACTTGAAATACATTCTAGATTAAATGGCTCATGTTAAAGGTTATGTTTTCATGCATCACGTGATTGAATAAAGTACGAGACTTGTGTTGTCATGATTCCTTTAGTTGTTATGATGGCAGGCTTTGGTGAAATTGGCAGAAGAAAACGCAAAATCTGTCATTCCAGTTGGTTCAAGAAAGATTAATGGGAAATACATTCAATCTCATCTTTTTTCCCGTTTAGAAGGTAACTTGCTCAAGCATGACTTTATTCTTTCATCATGAGTCACTAGTTTCTCCTGCTACATTTTTTTCCTTAAGTTGATAAGTTAAGAATATTCTATGTAAAAGCATCTTAGAAGGGGTTGTCTACACATAAAGATAAAAATGTAAAAGAAACAGTATATAGACAACATAAAGTGTAAAGATAGTCATCTACAACATAAATTTTTTCATCAGTTTTGACTCAAAAAGAGAATAGTATTCCTTCTTTTTTTAAAGAGGCACTTCTGATGTCCCTTAAAGTGCATGGGTTATTCCTTCAAATGAATGGAGATAGCTGATTGCATGACGTCTTTTCAGTTGCTTTCTATGTAACTTGCATGGAATTTCTTTGAATTGTAAGGCCACCATATAGTTATTTCTATGTTTAAACTTTCATATTCGCTGACAAAGATACTGCTGCATGTGTCTGTCTGTGCATGAAGCTGTACATGAGAAGTTGACGGAACAAATTAAGGATGTTGATGCTGCACAATCAAAAGAGGTTTCCCTACTTTGGTGTGGTATGGCTGAGGTAAACATACAATCCATACTGTTGTACTTCCTTTGTTCTCATATTGGAGCTTCATAATACCGTAATAGGCATTGACTTACTGAAATTTGATGAGATGGGTCATTTCATTACAAAAGAAAAGGGTTGAAGGATGATCAGGACTTTAAGAAGGTTGTTTATCATAATAACTCAAAAGGACTTTAAGAAGAATTGATAAGAAGGAGATTTAAAAAACTAAACATAAATGATGGCGTACTCTCCAGTCCATTATTTTGAGTTACCGCAAAATACAAGTTTGGACCTATTCTTTAAAGGATAAAGTTATCAAATGGAAGACCTTTCAAAGATGATGATAGCCGACTCATGGATAAAGTTGTCAAGTTGCCATACTGGTTTGCATTTATATTATAAAGATTGGCTAATTTATGGTAAAAGGTCAAGTTTGTAAGACCATGTTTTTGTAATTTACCCAAAGAGTGCCTTGATCAAAAGATGACCAACTCACCAAAAGTTGACCTTGATTATCAAAAGTACATGGTTCAATATGGCATACTGATCCATGAAAGAAAGTCTTTGCATAATTGTACATACATCATGCTAAAATGTAAAAGCAATTACTTTTGTATAAGAACTGTACAGAAAGTGCTTAATCTTAGTGGATCGCTCTCAGTAGATGACTTCATATTTGTTTGTTTAATTTTCTGTTATGAAGCCATTGAGACTGATTAGAATACATGATTTTGACTTGAAAGTAATATTGAAAGGAGTGATTGCACCATTCTTGGACTCCTGGAGACATGTCAAAGAAATTTGAATGTTTGATATGGAGTTCTTCAGCGGACTAAATTTTTTATTTTTTTTCACTATTCATCGATGTTTAGTTTTCTGTGGCTGATATTGGGCCTTGGCTTGTCTTGGGGTGTGAGAAGACTATTGGCTATGGGTTTTGAACGGGGTGTGAATAGATGGAGAGGTTGTCCCAAGTTTCTTTGAGGCTGTTAAGGATGGCAAAGTAGGGTTGATTGACAATCAACTGACTCCAACAAATCCCATTCGCGTAGATTTTCTCAATTTTCAAGGTCCAAAGTGTCATGATCAAATGATTGACTGGTGCCAGCAGCCAAGATCTAAACCTTTTTAGCTGAGCTGAATTTGCAAAAGCAGGCACAATAGAAGCTGAATGAAATTTTAATGTTCAGCTGATTCTTTTCTCTTTTTTTTAGACATTTAGGTATAGAACTTAATTAAGTTGTCTTTATTTTGGCATCAGAGTGTGCAAGTGATGGGCACTTTTGATGGTTGGAGTCAAGGAGAGCATTTATCCGCGGAGTATGCAGGTTCTTTTACCACATTCTCAACAACATTAATGCTTAGACCTGGAAGGTACTAGTCACTTAAATTTCCTCTTCTTCCTCTGTTTATTCCCTCTGACTCATAACTTTATGATTTGAAGGTATGAAATCAAGTTCTTGGTGGATGGAGAATGGAAGCTTTCACCAGAATTTCCTACAGTCGGTGAGGGATTAATGAGAAACAACTTGTTAGTCGTGGAATAGCTCGAGGTCTGTCTGTAATTATGCTTCTGATGTACAGCAGTAAACCATTAACTACCATCCACAGAGAATAGAGCATTGTACTCTTGATAATCTCTCAGATCTGATTAAAGAATGCTGTTTACAAGACTTGGGGCCTGTTTCGTATGTCTGACAATAGTGTACAAATTTGATCTGAAGGCAATGTACTTTACTGTACTGAATTGTAATCTGATGTGTTTGGTCTATTCCTTGCTGTTCCTCCAATTTTTTTTTTAATTTATTATTATTTTTGAAAAGGTGGAGATTGGTTGAAAGAGCGACATACTTTCGTAATCTTGATAGTTTTTCAACAAAAACCTCAAAATAATAAATATATGACTCATCTCATCCATTGATAGTCTTTTAATCTAATGGTTGGTAATTGAAGTATAATTTTAATTATAATTTGTGATGCCAGGGATCCGCCCCCTTTAAGGGATCTCAAATTTAAAAAGAAATTAAAATATAGTCAGGATAACAAAGGAAAAAGAAACGAACTAGTAACTACTAACAAAAAATAATTGATTTATAGCCGAAAATGAGTGGTTGTACTATAAAATTAGACGATTCATATTATTTGTATAAATTAATATTCAAGTGAATGTATTGAAAATACTAACCTTGAATCATATATCAGAAATTACCTTTTTTCTAAGACTTGAAATTGTTATCAACTGCTCATGCCTTCTATTATGATATGGACATTAAAGCTAAAAGAGGCACATGGTTGTTAGCTTGGAAGTCTGTGTTGGTGGTAAACCAATATATAGTGTTTAAAATAACAAAAACCATAAAAATAGAACAAGATAACAACCATGTTCCTAAACCCTAAACATTAAAGGTGTTTGTGCACATGCTTTTTGTTAAATTCATGTCTTGCATATATCTAACATAGTTCTTTTTTCCATGGCAGAAACATAATGATGCTGTAAAGTATCGTTTTAAGACAATTGCTAATTGGGATGATATAGTGGACTTGTGTGCTATGCATAGAGCCACCAGATTTGGGGCTGAAATGCAGAGGATGCAAGTCAATGCCATCCCGAAAAATGAAGATACCACTTGAGAATAAATATGAACTTGTTTTGAAGTCAATTCCACAAGAATTTTGAAATTTGTATGGTTTTGTTGTGACGTTTACGATGTTATCACTATAATGTTATTAGAATGTTGACATTTTAAGTTTATGAATTCAAGTAAGACCAAAATCGAATAGTGATTTTGAAATTTCAGTTGTTGCATTTTTCAAATGTCTAGTGTTTTTCATGATTTTTTTTCATTTTAATAGAAGTTTTGAAATTTAATTGGTGAAGCACAAATTTTTATTTATTTATTACTTTTTGTTTTACCATCTATTTGGTTTTAAAAAAAATTACAATTATAAAAGAAGATTAATTTTGTCAAAAAATAAATATATTTATAAATCCCATAATATGATGATCACCACTGTCATTTAGTCGTTTATGCTAGGCCACCATTATGAAATGATGATTTCTTTTCTTTTTTGAACTGAAATAAAATTAACAATAGGCATTCGTTTGGCAAAATGACTAGAAGGGAGAAATGAAGACGGCAAATTCTTGCTGCAAATTGTCAGCAGCTTTTTGAAGTGTCCATACACAGAGATAGCAATTCGGTGGTTGATACTTGATATGCTAGCCAATTTGGGCTATGGATTTGAGCAATATCCTCCTCCTGATGGCCAAATTTTTCAGGTCACATACTAAAAAATCAGTCTCAGTTTAAGGTACCACACCTGCTATTCAATTTTATATTATAAGGCCACCAAATATAGCTCCCATATATAACTTAACAATTTCCAAAATTGATACTAGAAACCTTAGGTCCTCTGGTTTCATGAAATCACACATTGACGTTGAACATAATTAACTCATCTCTTGATGAGCAAATCAAAAAACAAGAGAGCAAGCCTCTGCTAGGAGCGATAACCTTAGTTGCTGCTGCATTTAGCTAGATATGCATTCCATCCTTGAAGACGGTATTCATGAGCTGCCTCTGCTGGGTTTGCAGCCTTTATAATTCCACGGCCAACAATTATGATGTCGCTACCTCTATCATAGATGACCTGAAACACAACTTGGATCAATCACAAAACTCTGGCCAATATAAGAACAATTACAACAAAGACAAATGCAGGTCAAAATCAATAGAACAGATGCCATAACAGTAGGCTTTCTGGATACATTTGAACATGAAATTTAATGCGCCTGGAAGTCAAGTGTTGATGGTAAACCAGTATCCTTCTCAAATTATTATTTGAAGGCCTCTTTGATAGGAGTATTCAAAATTTTACAGAATAAAGAAAACAATCTACTTATCCCCCAAAGCCTATCAAAAGCAATACTCGCGAGCAAACTTTAAATAACATATCTTTTCTCACTATATGCACTTTCCTTCATTACTTAAATCAACCAACTCTACTACTCAATCAGCAAAAGAAACACGCAAAATGATTTCCCGTTCCTAATTCATATGTTAAGCTTTGTAGCAACTTGCAAGGATAAATATTCCATATTCTATCTAGGCACTAAATCATTTATACCATCTCAACAATTATAAACACAAGAGGGAAAACATAACACAGACCCTGCCAAACGTAAGGTGCACCAATATACTTACAGATTTTGGAGTGTTATATTGCTGTCCAAGAGCATCACCACCGGTCACCATTTGCACTCCAGGGGTTGCCTGGATGAAAGCTGGATTTACTGGTGCGCCTGGCCATGATGCTGGATTAACCGAAATAAAGCCAATGACAAAGTCGGAATGGTCTTCAGCAATCTTCACTGCTGCAGCTGTGTAGTCTCCCTTGGCAAGGTTACCAGCTGAGCTCATTTCGGCAAGCAGCAACAGGCCTCTACCACGAGGCAAACCCTAAGAGAATACGAGTGTTAAAATGTTAAAATATGAATGTACTTCAGCTTTGTACTGAACCGTCAATGCAAGCAAAGTTGCAAACCTTCAACTTGAGTCCATCAACAATCCCTGGACCAGAGATTATGTGAGCATTTACTATATCAGCCCAGTCCAATATATGGAATATACCTCTGCAAAAAGAACCCGAGACTTAAAGAGCATTGACAAAAGGCAAAGTAAGAAGGAAAGAGATGGAAAGAAGAAGCTGAGCCTCACCCTTCATATTGCATTGTTACTGTGTTACCAATGTCTGCAAACTTACGGTCTTCAAATATCAAGAAATTATGTCTTTCTGCAATCTGCAAATGGATAAGGTACATATCAGCTATAACTTGCAGATAATTTCAATCAACCTAAAGCAACTTAACTAAACAATTGAATATAGATTGCTGCTCAGTAAAAGCTGAAAAGGCTTCACATATTCAGTTACTGAGCTTGCTACTGATAATTATATGAAAACTAATAATGAATCTTCAAATTTTAACCCTTTTGAATAAAAGAAGAATCATCTATGCTTGAAAAATGCAGGATTACTAAAATGTTGACAATTCATTCGATCAAATAATGCCAATCAGTGATAAAATGATGAGTTCCATGTTCTTAATGAAAGAAAGACCACAACATTTTTTCTGAAAAACATGATTTAATCTAAAACAAAAGCCGCAATTTAGGGAATACAAGAGGTTTAAATATTACATAACCATCTCAAGCTGTAGCCAAAAGTTGGGCACCATCCTCTACCATTTTTAAAATATGAACAGGGTGCACCAAAAGAAAAGCTCCACTATCTAATCAGTTTAAAGAAAAATAACTTCAAAAGTTAGAAAGCAACTCTATGTAGTGTATGCAAGAGATTTGAAAACATAGGAGGTGGATTGACTCAAGACTGAAAAGAACAGCTATGTTATTGCAAGAAGATGTGAACAAAGAAAATTCCATCAAGCTACGTTACACTTAATGACTCCATATTCACTTCAATAAATGGATATGGTAATGGGAAGTGAAAGTCAAGTTGGATGTACTGAATATCACTGAGGATATTTAAGAGAGCCCTTCCAGAAACAATAATTGTAATATGAACATCTTGCTCATTCACTAAAAACAAAAACAAAAATTAAATGAAGTTCTGCAATATATTGGATGTGGAACTCCATTGAAGTTGTCAGTATCTTAATACCATCAAGAATAATATAACCACATGAACAGCATAACAGTCATTGATCATTATAATTTATCAACACGAAAACAAGGAAAATAAGGATCGAGACTTACCAACCGAAGTTTAGAGCCAAAATCTGGAGTAAAATCAGGCAGTATGTCAACATGAGTTTTCAATAAGCATATCTCAGGCCCAACCTGCATTCAAATGAGGATATTAGTACTCAACAAACCAAATGATCAGATCAATGAATCTAGAGCAAGCAAAGCTTCATTCAATTCTCCACTCATCCATCACTCCAATTGTCAACTTTATCCATTATCCACCAACAATAGATAACTGAAATCTGGTTCCGATTTACAAGGCATCTATTTCCACTAAATTTTATCAAATGTGGCTGCAGTAATAAACTAGCATTTGCAAATCTAGATTACACACACACACCCATACACCCATTTCAGCAAAGCATAACAACAAACTCAGGAAGGACCACCTCCATAAAAGTTTCTAAAACATCACAAGCTTTCCTTTTCCTGTGCAGAGTAGGAAAAGGAGGTCAAGCCTAGCACGTGTAAGAACCACGTGACATCCATCCATAAAAAGTTTAGCTCAACAGGTCAACCTCCAGTCAACATCACTCACTCCTTGAAATTTACTGCCAGTAAAATTTCCAGCCACAAATGTAAAAAATTTCCGGAATTTGAAATGGAATTTTTACCTTTTCAGCAATGTCGAGCAACTCCTTGGCAGTAGCGACATCAGCAGCCAAGCAGAGATTGGTCTTCTTCTTCTCCATGACCTCAAAAAGCTTCTTCCCCGTCTGATTCTTGCTCAGCTTGGCCCTCTCCTCAAACCCTAACCCCTTAACCCTAACCTTCTCCTTCTCCACCTTGGGCACCGCCACTCTCCGATTCTCCTCCAGAAACCTCATCACAGCCGCCACCGTCTCCTCCGCCACCTTCCCCTTCTCCTTCAAAACCCTAACCATCTCGCTCAGCCGGAACAGCGCGTGCAGCCGGATGCCGTTCTCCTCCAGATTCTCCCTCCCCCCCTGCTCCCGGTCGATCAAAACAACGGCGTCGCAGACCTTCAACCCGGCGGCCCGGAGCGGCGCGGCGGTCTCGAGGACGGAGGCGCCGCTGGTGACGAGGTCCTCGATGATGAGGCAGACCTGGCCGGGGGAGAAGCAGCCCTCGATGGCCTTGGCGGTGCCGTAGTCCTTGACCTCCTTGCGGCGCATGAGCATGGGGACGTCGCGGGAGGTGCTGATGCAGGTGGCGATGGGGAGGGCGGTGTAGGGGACGCCGCAGAGGAGGTCGTAGGGGGTGGAGGAGGGGACGGCGGAGATTAGGGTTTGGGAGATTTGGCGGAGGAGGGAAGGGTAGGAGACGATGAGGCGGAGGTCGATGTAGATTGGGGAGGAGATGCCGGATTTCAGTTTGAAGTTGCCGAACTTGACGGCCGAGATTTCGTGGAGCTGTAGGATTAGGGACTCCATCGACGGCGGAGATGATGACATGACGGAGGTGAACGTGGCGGCGACTTGGCTTTGGGCTTTGTACAGAGTAGAGATAGAGAGACTGTAACTGTGACTGTGGCACTCTCTCTCACTATCCTTTGGAAGTGAGCAAATTATTTAAAGGGTTTAATGACTTTAATCGCTAAAATGACCCTACAAACTATAGAATAAAGAATAGTATCAATTTCTCTAAAAAAGGAAAGAAAAGAAGAATAGTATCAATTTGTACTATCTCCATCAAAATAAGAAATATTCATAAGATTTTTAGTGATATTAGAGTGTGTCCGTCTAATTCCGTCAATTTGCACCATTTTGGGTTGAGTTAATAATTTTTTATTCAGTTTTTTTTTTTTCAATTAGATTTTTTATATTTTTGTTGTGAAATTTACTATTTGATTACTCATGTGGTGGATAGCTACATAATGGAACAAATGGAGACTAGAAATGCCGCATATTTATTAATGGAAATGTGTTTGATTTGACAGAGTCGGTTCAAATTTTTTTTTTTTTATTGAAAAAATAATTCATTTATAATCAATGAGACTACGTCAAAAAAATATAATATATAGTGATCTTATTAAACCCACCAATAATAAGTTGGAGAGAGTACCACGCTCTATTTCGTATATATTAATTTTTCGTTACAAGTTCAAAATGCTAATCAATAATCATGACCTAATTCGGGAGGAATATTGGACTTACTTTAAAATAAAACAAAATCTCATTTTTAAGAATATATATATACCATTAAGCGCCCTTTGTTTTTTGGCTTAAAAAAAAAATTCAACGTCATGTCGCGTACTGTTAAGAAAGGGTTGGTGCAGAGAGGAAGAGTGTGTGAGTGGAGAAGTTTTCAAAAAGAGGGTCTGAAGCTATTTATTATGTCTGAATGGAGTTTTTTAATTTGCTTTCAGTAGTGGAGGGGCATGTTATATATTTTTGTAAAACTTTGAAGCAAACAAATCTTTCCAAGAATCAATTCTGATGTTTTGATAGCTCGGCTAGCCACTCCTTTAAAACTTCGGTTCATAAATAAAGTATGCATGTGTAGGTTCAAGTTGGCCTTGGCTTTGTTTCTTACCATCATGATCATAAACAAAGTATATATGTGCGCACAAGCTAACACCGGATTCACACCGCTTACAGCAGGAAAGGCCAGAGAAGATGGAGATTCCAGCATAAACGAAGTTGGCTGTGCTTATTACTCGATCTATACGTATTCCGAATGATTAAGATATTAACGCTGTATAATGAACCTAATTCAATGCAAAATCCTACTGGAATCCAAAAGATCTAGCTGCCAGTTTCATTCAGTTATAAGTAGTAATATAGTTTGTCTAATTAGTCACTCACATACACCTTAATCAGGCAATGCAGTACCTCGCTCGAGATTGTTTTTGATTTCCAAAGTGTACTTACCAAAGGCTCTCTCAATCTTCTTGTTGAAATGCTCATTGCGGTCATTGATCGAGTCAATATCCTTGTCCACATGGAACCTCCTCCTCCTGCTAAATTTCTTTTTCTTCTCTTCGAGTTCCTTGAGCTCCTGCAACATCTTGTCAACTTTCTCCTCCGAGACCTTCGGAGTCTTTCCATTTTCGAGGCAGCTAAAAGCTCCTTCCTGTTTCATCTTATTGTATTCTTCCATGTCAACTTCGATCTTGTTTGTTCGTTTTTTGTGTGCATTGTACAATGTTTTCGAATTAAAAACATCCCAGCCACATGGTGCAGGTTTCTTTTTCCATCTCTTGTATTTTGCCTCGGCCATCTCTTGTGTATCTAGCATGTATGCTCTTTTCAAATCCAAACCATTTGCATCCAAGAGTTTCCCCATCTTTCTCTCCCTCTCTTCAAGCCATTTTTGTTTCGAAATCCCCCTCGACGGTTCTTCTGGAGGCTCCATTCTTTTCTGTTCGGCTTTAACCTGTGTTTGATTCTTATCTATAGCCTCTTTCACCTTCTTCTGCAATTCCTTCAATTTTTTCTTCCTCCCTGTCAACTTTGTGTGGTCAACACCATTATCAGCATCTTCTTTCTGTCGCTGAGGAGCAACCTCTAAGTTTGAGTTGCCACTATTATCTTGTACAGAATCCAGCAGTTGATTTACATCATTTAGATCCATCCCATCTCTGGCTTCTAAAATAGCTTTGAAGCAATATTCACGGCATTCATGATGAACAATCCAATTCAACTACTTCTCGATTTAACTACATTCGATGAACAATCCAATTCAACTGAAGAACTGCCAGAATCATCATTTCCATTCCCATCCAAATCGCACCATATCCATTAAGGCACTACACACTCACTCGAAAGCCTATTGTACTTCAGATTCAAATTCTGGACCCTAACATTCAACCCAAAATCAACACCCCCCAATGACGTCAGCCTATTATGCAACAAGTCCAAATTCCCCAACCCAGCTAATCTGGACAAACCCCTCAGGCAATTCCTCCAATTCAAGTTACCAATCTCTACCGGCGAATTCATCGTCTCGTTGAAGGAAAGATCCAGATGTTCCAAACTCTTCAAGCAGCAAATTTTCGGAGGAAAAAAAAGTTACAGAGAAATAACATACCGATAGCTTTGTGCGGAGGAGCTTGAGTCCGGCGATCTCGCTCAAAATGGGAACCGCCGAGCACCGAGATGTCACCATGGAGAGCTCAAGCTCCTTCATCCTTTTGAATTTGTGCAGCGGCAAACCGTCGAACTCCGGCGACGAGATCCTCACGCATTCTAGCCTTACGAAGCCGCCGATCTCTGGCGACGAGAACAGCTTGATCTCGTTGCTGAAAAACCTCAGCGTCTTCAAGCCTTTTAGTCCGGCGATGGATTTAGGCAGTAAATTGTACGCACCGGAGTTCTCACCGATCGGAAAGTCCAGGCTTTGGCAGGAGACGTCGAGGACCGATTCGGCTCCGGCGCCGGCACCGTCATCAACGACTTCCAATTTGGCATCGCAGGTTTGAGAGAAATCAGGGCTTCCATTGTGAACTAGGGGCTTGGATCAGAGAACTGTTTGGGACCACAGTCAACAAATTGATAAAGCACAATTTTTTCTTTTCTTTTCTTTTGACCAAAGATAAACTAAATTTTTTTTGTTTGAATTAAAAATAAACATGTTTTAGGGAAATGGTAATTGAGAGGAATTTGATGTGTGTTCTCATTGATAATAGGGGCTCTTTATATAGAGGATTACAATGCATAGAATCTGAATCATATAAGGAAAGATAATCCTACAATGAATGGATATCTCTAAGATATTATCCAAGATAAATATCTAAATAAAACTCTATTACCACTAGGTCAAGTAACCTAGAGTTTGGGTCAGACACAATTTGGATTTACTTAAACACTACCCCTTGTGTCGCCCAAACGCAGTGCTTCTCTCGTTGCCTCATTAAAAACCTTACCGAGTAACAAAAACCCTGTGGGACAAAAATAATCTCGGTCGAAGGGGAAAAAGAGCACAACACACCCTTCACGTTTCGAGACCATACATGTAGACAACTCCCCCTGATGTCTGCATCTCCCCCTGATGACTACGGTCATGGGAGTTCGGATAACTACCGCAAACGATGGTACCAACATATTACTCGAAAGTGGAATTTAGGCAATGACTTAGTGAGCAAGTCTACCACATTGTCCTCAAATCGAACTTAGTTCACTTTGATCTTGAGGATAGTCCGTTGTTGCTGATTATGCTTGGTGTTGTCGCTTTTGATGTAGCCTTGCTTCATTTGTTCAAAACAAGCAACATTATCCTAAATGCTCGTAGGCTTAACTGTGGTAGACTTCAAACCACAATGATTCAAACATGCATAATTATGGATCCAATCCATCTGCATTGTCAGAAGATATAGCGACTAGGGTCTATTATGTAGACCTTCAAGATATCGCGGTCTTTACCCATGGTGAACACTTAACTAATTTGGGAATGACCTTTGTGTGGGTCAGAGAGATACCCAACATCAGCAAAACCTTCTAAAACACTTATGTCGTTTTGGGATGGGGATAGTGGACGCAGGCTAGTGTTGGCGGCATTCCTGGTGTGTGATAGGTCCGAATCCATCATCTCTCTGTGGGGATAGAACAAGCCTATATCAATCTTACATCTCAAGTACTGAAAGATATCTTTTACACTAATCCAATGGCGTCGGTTTGGTGCAAAGCTATATCTAGCTAACAAGTTCACAACATATGAGATGTCTGGTCTTGTGCATTGAGCCAAGTACAATAATGCGCCTATTGTACTTAAGTAGGGAACTTTGCCTCTAGCACATCTTCGTCATCATCCTTCGGACGAAGAGGATCCTTTTCAGGATCAAGACTACAGACGATCATGGGGGTGCTTGAAGTCTTGACTTTGTCAAAATGCCTAAGCATCTATCAACACGATGCTCAAGTTCCAAACTGAGACATAATCATGTTCTCCCAAAATCCTTCATCCCAAAATCGGATTTCAAGTGTTCAGCGGTTTCCCTTAAGTCATTAAGGGTTTCCAATGAAGATCATGTCCAACATGAACCGCGATAGAATCTGAAACTTGTTATGGAAACACGTGGGCACATCCCTTCCCAATCAAGTAGTCACTTTAGTGAGCATTTCAACCTTATTGTAAACGCGCTCCGTGGTCTAGAGCCACTTGACTTGGGTAAATGAAGTTCACCATGAACCTTTATATACATTCCGTATCTAGATCCCCATAGAGATACGTAGTGACCACATTTTTAAGTTGCATGATCAGTTATTCAGAAACTACCAAACTGACAAGGTAGTGGAGTGCAATGACATCTATTACGAGAGAATATGTCTCATCGTAGTCGATTTTAGGGCTTTTTGTGAGAAGCCTTGCGCCATAAGGCTAGATTACCATCTCTTTTTCTCAACACGCTTTCTAACAGAGTCCCATTAGTCAATAGGTTTTATGTTAGGAAGTGTTGGCATCACTGGCTCAAAAACCTTCATCTTCGTTAGAGAATTCATCTTAACCAGGATCGCATCTTTCCATTTAGGCCAAATTTCTTTACGTTGGTATTCATTCATCAACAGAGCGTGGTTCGATATCATCGGACTTAACAAATTCATGCGCAACGAAATGCGTGACTACATCATCAATTATGATGGAGTTTCTATCCCACATCTCATGTACACTAGTGTAGGTTTCATAGAGCTCTATATTCTCAGGAATAGGTTCTGACGTTGAGGCGTCCCCCAACGATAACCATAATCCGGAAGATACTCATGAGACTGATTTTGAGTGTCGATGATCCAAGAATTGGGTTGTGCCAAAGTATCTTACCATCTCTTTTTCTCAACACGCTTTCTAATGAAGACCCATTAGTCAATAGGTTTTATGTTAGGAGGTGTTGGCATCACTGGCTCAAAAACCTTCATCTTCGTTAGAGAATCCATCTTAACCTGGATCGCATATTTCCATTTAGGCCAAATTTCTCTACGTTGGTATTCATTCATCAACGGAGCGTGGTTCGATATCATCGGACTCAACAAACTCATGCGCAACGAAATGCGTGACTACATCATCAATTATGATGGAATAGGTTCTGACGTTGAGGCGTCCCCCAACAATAACCATAATCCAGAAGATACTCATGAGATGGATTTTGAGTGTCGATGATCCAAGGATTGGGTTGTACCAAAGTATTCTTCAAACCCATGGGCCTCCCATGCATCCTAGCTGGTGCTATGGCCTGTAACACCAGAGTGCCACTCTCTTTGGCGTTGGCGCCATGCCTACCTTCGTGTAGGGTGGTGCTACGTCCTCTCGTAGGGACGTCCATCCTTGCAGGTATGTTTGCAGCATATTTGTGTGATCTCGTCACTTTAACGCGGATCGAGATAAGACATAGTAGGGACAGGCCACGACAATTCCTGTCGTTCCTGCTGAACATCCGTGTTCTTATCTCCCCCTAACGATGGGAAGACTGTCTCATCAAAGTGACAATCAGCAAATCTAGCGATAAAGAGATCGCCTTGCAAGGGTATTAAGTGGCGGACGATTGTTGGAGTCTCAAATCCAACATAGTTGCCCATTCGTCTGTAAAGACCCATCATAGAGCATTGTGGCGGCACAATTGGCACATAAATGGCACACTCAAATATACGTAAGTACGATACTTGTACCCAGTCACTAGCTGTAACGCAGAGGTAGATGGAGTGGCGGTGGGTCGTAGACGAATTAGCATAGCTGCATGCGATATTGCATCACCCCAAGCGAAAATAAGGAGATTGGTGCGCATTACCAATGTCCTGACTACCATCGTAGTCATTTTCGCGAGACCATTTGGGTGTGTTCATGAGAATATGATGTCCAACATCAGTCCCTTTGCAATATCCATCGAAAGTCTTCGATGTAAACTCTCTAGCATCGTCAAGTCCAATTGACGGAATAGGATGATTCGGGGAGTGAGCCCGTTGTCATATGATATTTGCTAGGAGTGTAGCATAAGCAGCATTACAAGTGGACAATGGCACAACACGTGACCAACGTGTTTGCGTGTCAACTAATATCATGAGATATTTAAACGTCCGCAGGTTAGTTGAACTAGTCCATAGAATCCCCTTGGATTCTATGTAAGAACAAAATGAGTATTCTCGTATCCTTTGCATAGGACGGTCTCAGTCCTAATTTCCCTAAGGAACAAGCTTTGTAAAACGAGTGAGGGGCCTTAGAAGCAACCAATGAGGATTTTTGGTTGGACCTGAGTGTCTGAAACGCTATTTGAAGCAAAGTTTGGTGATTGCATCATCACCTGTGGCGCCATCCATGGTGTCATGGATAAGGACAATGCCAGCCCTAGGCTGGTGGTGGACGGCGGCGGCTACAGAGGCAGCGACGACGGTCACACTTAGTCCAGGAATCAATTTTTGATTCATGCTTCGTTTCGCTCGAAAGAAATGATGTCCCTATGAAGTCTTTAGTAGACGGATCATCATATCATGACCAGGATGAACTATCATGTCCTGACAAAGCCAATATGTGTCTAAATCCAAGAGATCTTCTCTCATAACTTTATTGGATTTAATAGTTTGAATAGTGACATAGAGTCCACTAGAGAGACACATAAACTTTTCTAAGATGCGCCTTTGTTCGCAATCGTTAGAGGTATTGCAAAGGAACTCACTTCCGTTCTCTACATGCATTTTTACATGAAATCCGTTGGCTATTCATAGGTGTGATTTGCCCTAGGAGCATAGAGAGTTTCTGTGACAGTAATCAAGGTGCCATTTGGCAAAGGAAACTTGGGCTATTCCATGTTCTTGAGTTAATACCGATGGCCCAGCCATCGTAGTCACAAAGTCATATGCTCAGAGTCAAAATGGAGTCATAATGAAAAGAACTCGAAATTTTATTTATAAGCCAACGGAGTTACATCATTGTCTCTTTGACCAAAGAAAATCTAATCCAAAATGCTAGCTAATGCAAAACAATGGTAGTCGTCTACCTTCTTTGGTAATTCCAAAATAAATGTGACCACGGAGTAGAGAGATGTCGGTGGAGCAAGGCTCGCTTAAGTACCACTAATCTCAGAACCTTCCTAGACATCACACTTACTTTGGGTGAGCCTTCTTTGAAGAAAGACTAAACCATTGGCATTTACTACAAAAATATATGGCAATTGCCTATTACATCTCTTGGAAAAATAAAGACTTAAACAAAATTGGCGATCTATTGATCCCAGCCAGATTTGTAGTCTTCAACCCTTCACTCTAGATCATCTTCTTGATCTTCTTGTTCCACATAGTGAGCTTCTCTTGCTTCACAATATGCTTTGTAGGCGGTGACAATTTCTTCACGAGCTCTACACATGTGTGCCCAATGACCGGATACTCCACATCGAGAACATGCATCTCTTTGCTTATATTCCATTGATTGAGGCGCTTTGAAAGCATCATTTAAATGGCTTTTAGTGTTGGTGGCGCCACCAACATGGCCAGAGGCGTTGCCTCCCTATCTCTTTCCACGTTGACCTCTTCGGTTCTGTGTTCGCCTATTTTGGCGGTTACCTTCTCAAGTAGAGCGATTATAGAACATCCAGAAGTATCCCTAAGATTAGGGTTTTGCTCTTGGAGCCCTCTCTTAGGGGAGCGACTATAATTGGATTCCGGAATATGCTCTATTTCCAAGAATCTCGAATTATAGTTCTTCACAAGGATGTTGTCATGCTTTTCAGCGACATTCATAGCTCCAATGAGCTCATGAAACCTTGAGATCCGTCTTACAGTAATATCGATTCAACGCCTATTAGCAACCACCAATGCAGAGACGGAAAGGTAGAGAAAGTTTTCTCAATCAACATCGCATCTGTGATCTCTTTACCACAGAACCATTAAGGATTTAATGCGAAATGCTTCCGAGTTGTAGTCAAGAACTGACTTGAAATCACAGAAGCAGAGGCTATGCCATCTCACTTCTAGGTCAGGAAGCAGGGAGTCACGGACGTAGCCAAATCTTTCTTCGAGTGAGACCCACAGCCTTCTAGGGTCTTCTTCATTCATACACTCGTACTGGAGCGAATCATCCATATGAAGAGTCATTAGGATGATGGCTTTCGCCTTATTTGCCTCTAAGGCTGCTCTATTTGCTTCCAAAGCTTGAGCTTGCTCAACAGTTTGTACGTCTTGGCTAGGCTCGAGAATCATATCCAGGATTCTATCGGCCTTGAGATGTTGGCGGACATCACGAACCCACCTGTGATATCCAGAGCCAGTTGTTCCCAATTGAGCAAAGTCCAGTTTGTTCAAGTTACTCATCCTGAAAGAAAACAAGGGAAAATGATTAGTTTCAGAGCGGAAAAAGCTATCACGAAAACAATAGAAATTTCTGAGCGTAGTTGCTTCCAAGAAATTATGAATTTCCGAGCGTAATCGCTTCCAAGAAATTAGGATTTCTGAAAGTAGTCGCTTCCAAGAAATCCAATTCTAAGAGGTATTGGATTATATCAAAACAATGATGTGTGTGGTCGATCGTTTTCTTCTCAACAAACTCTAAGTTTGGAGGAATCTGCAAGCTCCAAGCTTGGAGTGAGCACGAACTCCTACAGTTCGGCTTTTTGGTCTCCCCTATGAAGAAGAAAGAGGGGTAGAAGAAGGGAGGTTGCAAGTCCCCAAGAAAAAGAAGAGAAATTGAATAAAAACTAAAAAAGATAAACTTTTAGTAAAAAATACATCGAAATAGGTCACCGGAAAATTTGGCAGGAAAAAGTCACCGGAAAACTTGCCGAAATAGTGGTTGGAAATATGGCCGGAAGTTGACCGGCAAATGGCCGGAAAAGTCGCTGGCGGTGGTTGACCGACTGTTGACTGAGTTTCTGATGTGGCAGATTAGCTTACGTGGCAGTGGGTCCCTGTGATGACGTGGTGTGGTCCCTTGTTCTGATGTGGCGTAGGTTATCGTGCTGATGTGGCGTGGATCCTCGTGCTGACGTGGTGCGGGTCCGTGATGACGTGGCTGTGGGCCTGCATAAGTGGGCTTGGCTTTGACTTCTTCTGGGCTGGGCTGCTTGTTTCCTCTCTCTTTCTTCTTCTTTTCTTTTTCTTTTCTTTTCTGCTTCTTCCAGTTCTAGGGTGCAGTTTCTTAGGTGACCGGTTCACTTGTTTTTAGACCGGTTCCGGAAAAAAGTTTTCCGGTTCCCGGATTCTGGAATAGCGACGCTACTTCTGGAAAAATATGGTAGCAAGTGGAGGTCTTGAAGGTGGTGAACCGGTGGAATATTTGCTGAGGGCAGTTTAGAGCTTCCGATGGCCGGTTCGGTAGGTTTCCGTCCGGTTCTTGAGGTGGCGTTGCCGGTTCTGGGCTCTTGGGGTCTAGGGCTTCAAGTTGGACGACGGAGGTTTCTGGGATTTGAAGGCTACCAATTTAGGGTTTCAGGATTAGGGCTTCGTGCTGATAAAGTGTTTTAGGGAAACGGTAATTGAGAGGAATTTGTTGTGTGTTCTCATTGATAATAGGGGCATCTTTATATAGAGGATTACAATACATAGAATCTGAATCATACAAAGAAAGATAATCATACAATGAATGGATATCTCTAAGATATTATCCGAGATTATCTTTAAATAAAACCCTATTACCACTAGGTCAAGTAAGTTAGAGTTTGGCCCAGACACAATTTGGATTTAGTTAAATAAAAAAGAGTTTTTTTAAGAAATAAAATTTACCGGATGGGTAATTGGGTAAATATCAGATTTATATGGAACAATCTTGAATTCACTCCCTGGATGAACCTGGTTGTTCACCCCTCTCAACCTACCAATCAGAAATAGTCACATATTTTTTGAGTAAAAAAATAAAACTCTAACTTAACTCTTTATAAAATAAATAATAAAAAATAAAAACAGAGTTCCAACTCAATTAGCTAGGGAACGGACGTAGTTAACGCCGTTCCCAAATTCATACTGTGATTTTGGCGAGGACGAAGAATAGAGAAATTACTATATAAGTATAAAGATGGTAACCATAGTTGTAGCTTTAGTCAGTATGGATTGACTAAGACGTCGCTAGGTTTCAAGACTTTCTCTGTTCTTCGTCCTCACCAAAAGTCACAGTATGGATTTGGGAACGGCGTTAACTAACGTTCGTTCCCTAATTGAGTTAGAACTCTTTTTTTATTTTTTATTATTTCTTTTATAAAGAGTTAAGTTAGAGTTTTATTTTTTTACTCAAAATATATGTGGCTATTTCTGATTGGTAGGTTGGGAGAGGGGTGAACAACCAGGTTCACCCAGGGGGAGAATCCAGGAATTGTTCATTTATATGGGTGAAAATCATTTGCTCGTCCTTCCTTCTTCTCAGTAATTCTTTTTGCTACCTCTTGCACTCTCTGAAACCAAAACCAGCATTTCCTCCTCCTCCTCCTCCTCCTCCTCTTCTTCTTCTTCTTCTTCTTCCTCTTCCTCTCTCTCTCTCCCCCCTCTCATTATCTCAGGGTCGATCAAGATTCTTGATCACCGTCCTCTTCTTCTTCCTAGCAAAATCTTTACGTGTCTTCTTCTTCTTCTTCTTCTGTTCCCTCTCTCTCTCTCATTATCTATCAAGAATAAAGATTCTTGAATCTTGATCACTGATAGCAAAGTGTTTATACATGTCTTTCTTCCCAAGCTCTCTCGTCTCTTCCTCACTCTCTAAGAAAAAAGATCCTTGGATCACTGATCGTCGTCTTCTTTGGGCGTAGCAAACTGTTTACGTGGAATGGAGCCAAGTCAGCCACCTACCAGGTAACGATATGCTCTTCTTTCTCGTGCGCTTTATGATCAAGAAAAGAGTAAGAGCTATACAATGTTGCATTTTCTGTGATTACGTTTCCTGAGATTGGTTTATTATATCAACAGGCGACTGAGACGACGTCGTAGTCATTGGACAAGGACAAGGACATGGGTACAGGATCATCAAGATGGCCCAGCGGTACATTTTCAGCACTGTTTTGTTTTATTATGTTAATTAATTTCCCTATATTATTAAACCACTTTTGATCAAGTTTCTTAACCTGTATGTACCACCATTTCTCATGTCTCAGCATGAACACGATGCAATCGTCCACATGCCACGTGTCCACCACGGCATAGCATATTTTCTGACGTACACTGAAAGGGTTTCAAGGCCTACGCCAATACACGAGGAAGCAAAGGATTATGATGAAGACGAAATCGAACTGCCACAATTCAAGGTAATCCAATACATGGGCCATCTTGATCATTTTTAATGCTAAAAAGAATATGGTACCAACGGAATCGATTGCTAAGGCCCATTTCTTATTGTTATTGATTCAATTAACCGATCAACTTAACTTGTTTTGTTATCGAACATTTATTTATTTTTGATTTCAGTCATTTTCGCAAAAAAATTTCGACATATTTTATTATGAGAATAAATCCTACTACTTCTGGTCCTGGGGTTTCCACACTTGAAAAAAAAAAAAAAAAAACCTGGGGCGTGCTCGGTGTCATTATGTTAATAAAAAATGGCTCGGCGGTATGTTAACGAATTGGTATACTACAGAAACGAGACTTCATAAGTTCAGGGACTTGAGAACGGAACAAAAGGACATAACCATCTCGCCAAAATGATCTAGTAATACTAATAAAAGGCTGCACCATGCTTCTTACATTTTCATTACTATCAATTCGATATGTGTTTAAAAAAGGAGCCTTTTCGTTGTTTTTGATCATTAATAAATCGAATAAACGAAAGCTTGTTTTCATAATTTTAGGTCCTTCTTTACCCCACAAAGACTAGAATTTGAACAGAAACTAAATCCATTTGATAGAAAAACATGCGCAAAGCAAATGGATTATTTATTGAACTTAATCAATAAATTTGCTGTAAAATCAAGTTTGAATTTTAAAAGACCTTTTTAGTTCCTCCAAACGAAGGAGTTCCTCCAAGTCTATGAATTTTTTTAGAATACTCTTTTCTTGAATATCATTCAAAAAAATTTCGGATTGCCTAATATTCCACCAATTAGTAATCCAAGATTCCAGAAGCAAGATACTGTAATGTAACCGGGGAATCCGTCGTTCAGCTACCACAATAGTGTATTCCATTGCCCCCCAATGTAGCCGGGGAATCCGCTGTTTCAGCTACCACAACTAGCTATTAGCATGAACTCTAGGGGAAAGATTTATTGGATCATATATGATGCTATTATAATTCTTCAATCAACAGCAGCTTTAATAGTTTCTATTAGTTAACAAAAACAGATAATTCTAGAAATGACTGCATGTTTGAATCATATAAATACCATCGAGACTGGTATCACATTTTCGATGTAAAATTCTGGTTAACTTACAACAGGTAATTGGGTTTCTTTCAATTCTTGAGTGTACTACTATATGAAAAATAATTTCATCTTTTCATATTCTATTTTTCATTCCCTTAGTCCAGGTGTACTTAAAGTCATAGACTACCTGTCCAATTGAGCTAATCAATCATTTGGTGGTGACTGAGATGTGTAAAAATGGGTTAGTTATTGTGCTAATTCAGTAGTACTGATCCAAACAATTGGTCAACTATTCAAATGCACGGAGGCACGTCACCCCTGTCTTCCGCCGTCCACCACCCGAAGTCAGAGCCTAGTCCCCCCGAATCCCTCACTTTCGAATAGTTCGTAAAAGGCCAATACCCACCTCAGCAACCAACTTTAAACTAAGTTGACTATGGTAAATATCTTGTCCTAGTTTCATTGTATTGCCCTTTCCTGATTTATCTCACTAGCTCTACCATTTATCTCGATGCCTAATACATGTTGGTTCTGATTTATGAATGCCTCTGACAATGACAATGAAGAAGACCAGGCAGCTGCCAGGTACTAGAAGATGCCTTAGATAATGATCGAGATCGAGCAGTTGTTGCTAGCAATCATGCAGTACTAAAGGCACTGCAGGCCTATGACTGAGGCGTTCATCACTTTGGTTTCCTCCAATATTTTGATGGTAACAAAAATTTATTCGAAACTCTGAGATATTTTGTTCTATTAAAAATGGTCTTCCATTGGAAACTACATCTCTCACGTTATCTTGATCTATTATATAAAAGTATAAAACTAACACTAAAAAAAAAAAGTGTGATGATCATGCAAAACTCATAACTCATAAGTATAAAACTAACACTCGTAAAAAACAAAAAAGTGTGATGATGATCATACAAAAGTCATAATTCGTAAGCTTTGCATGAATGAGATTATAATTGAAACAAATAAAATCAAGGGTTTTTGTCCATTTACCCCATTTTTAGAGATTTTTTTCCCACTTACCCCATTAAGTTTTTTTAATTCACTCTTACCCAAAACACTCTAAGGAGGTATTCCCTAATACCCCATTAAGATTTTTTTTTTGTTTTTTATTTTTTTTAATACCATTTTACCCTCACCCCTTTGTTACTTAGAGAGAGAGAGAGAGAGAGACCATAGGAGACTTCGTCGGAGCCCGATCACCGGCAGCCCGAATCCGGCCAACTTTCGCCGGATTCCGGTCACCTGCCGCCGCCCACTGAATTTGCTGTAAATCTTACTGGAAAGGTTTTTTTGCTCCCAATAGACATCTATTGCCCCCTAATAGACGTTTATTGCCCCCAATAGATGACTATCAGCCATGTATTGTCCCCCAATAGACTACTATCAGCCATGTATTGCCCCCCAATAGAACTTTCAGTTGCCGGAATAGGAACTAATCTTACTAAAATTAGATAAATAAAACTTTGATTAAAGAAAAAAACGAAGATGTTATATCAATTCAAAATGTCTATTGCCCTCTAATAGACGTCTATTGCCCCTAATAGACATTTCAAAAAAGAAGAGATTACATTAATTCAAAATATTTATTGCCTCCCAATAGACGTTTATTGGAGCAAGAGAAGTCCATTGGCTCCAATAAACGTCTATTGCCTCCCAATAATTTTTTTTTGTTGTACTTTTCTCTCTCTTTCTGGGCTTCTGCCCTATTTTGCAGCCAAAAAGAAAATTGGCATTCGCTACTTGCAGCTTCACGTGCTAATGCAATTGAAGGTCAATGATAGTGATTTCCCCACTTTTAGCTTCACGTGCTAGTGCAATTTTTTTGACTTGATCAAAAGTTTTGGCATATTCACCATTTTCTTGACCAATTCATAGTACTTCCAGTGCAATCCATCTACTACATCGCCATCCAATTCCAGCAATGCTTAATTTTCTCTTACTCTCGCTTTGAGTCTCTGTCTCAACCCCAAATCCAGCACCTCTTTCAGTGTCCAAATCCAAATCCGACTCTGAATTCGAAACTGAGTCTTGAATTTCAATAAGGACAGTTTACCACTGCAACAGGTACTCCCATTCATTTCTTCTTCTTCTTCTTCAAAATCGATTCATAAATACTCAATTTCGAATCTTCATCTCTGTTCAGGCATGAGTAGGGCGCCTACTTCTACAACGTCTTCACATAGCTCTAGAAATTCTAGCAAGAAAACCGTCAAAAGCTTGTCGAGGCCGGTCACCGACGTTCGGAGATCAGTGAGATTGCGTCACGCAGCTTTACCTGGGGCAATACATGAGGACCAGCGAGGCTAGCTATCTATCTGTACATTTTCTACGAGGTGATTCTGAGCTGATCGATGCTTTTGGAAGAGTGGAGATGGATGATGGGAGCGGTGCGGTGAGCTTGTTTCCGATGAGGTCGAGGATCCAGAGGAAAGGCAAGTTGGAGATGCACCGGGAATCTCGCCGGAGATGATTGATTTGCGGTGGGGCTGAGCGAGGTGCTATTCGAGAGTGGCCAGATATGTCCGGCACTTAATCGGATTTTGGAGGGGGGAGAGAGGTCGAGGTGAGAGAGAGAGTGGAGAGAGAGGCAGTGCTGTAATTCATTAATTGAGTTGAGGGTAAAATGGTCATTTGGTGTTAAATTGGATAGGTGGGAATAAAAATCTGTTGCTGCGGTAAGTGGGATAAATTTTGTTCATTTTGGTGTTTTGGGTCAACGACCCTAAAATCAATGGAATCAATATGGAACCCCATATTAATGCTAAGATTATGAATGTTATTTGGAAGCTGAATATCCGTCGTAAAGCCAAAAATCTTGTTTGGCTGTTGGTGAGGGGTAGGCTAAATACTAAATCAAGAATTGCTCGTTTTAATAATAGTTTTTTTTTTATAAAGTAAAAGTCAACTATTTTATTAATAATAATCATACGAAAAATTACAACTTATAGATGTAGAAACTACATCAAAATATAAAATAACAAGAGTAATACTAGATGCAATAAAACATCGAAAATAAAACCTAACAAGAGTACGAAAGGATGCAATTAAGCATTTGATGGGGCACCGGACATAATCTGGGCTATGTAAAACGGTACCAATAGTATGGCCAACCATACTTCCACGCAAAAATATATGTCGAATAGAGGGTAACCATCTATCAAGGTAACCGGCGGTAGTGTGACCGACCTTGCCTACTCCACGCAAAATAATGCGCTGAATAGAGAGAAATTTTCTACCTAAGTAACCAAAGAAGCAATTCCAACATGTAGATAAATTTAGGGCCTTTAAAAAGTCTCCGGGGTTTAATAATAGCTTTGATACTCTTTGTAAATTATGTGATTGTGGTATTGAGGATATTAATCATCTGTTTTGCTCTTACCCCTTTGCTACAAGAGTGTGGAATTTAGTGAGCAATCCTCATAGTTTTGTTGCCCCTTGTATTTTTAACAAGGGATAATGACCACTTACACAATTTTAGACTAAAAAATGTCTACTTGCTCCACTAACAGTTTTTTACTCCCATTTACCCAATTTAACATTCATTGACAGTATTACCCTCGTTTTAATTAATAAATTCCATTCATCTCTTTCTCTCAGACTCACTCTCTCACCTGGATCTCGCCGGCCCTCCCTCCTCTCACTCTCACCTCGATCTCTCTCTTCTTTCTCTCACCACCGACTCCGACGCCGCCTCGTCTAACCACTCTTCTCCGGCTCCGTCGACAAACCTGATCGCACTGATCCTTCGTTTTCTTCTTCCACCGCCGATCAGGTCCTCGCAATCTTCTTCTTCTTCTGCACCTGCCACTGCAATGTCGACCAAGCCCTCCACCTCCTCGACCACCTCCGCCTCTGTGGCTACCGCCCCGACCCTCTCAACCTCAGCAGCATCATCCACGCTCTCTGCGACTGCAACTGCCTCGAAGAAGCCCACAACTGATTTGCCCACGCCTTAACTCAGATCTACAACTCAGGTCATCGGCTAATCAAACCGCTGCAATCCCTTTCTCTAACGCTGCTCGTCTCTCATCCTTTGGTAAATTCCATTTCTCTTTCTTTCTCTCAGAGATCGGAGCCCAGCCATGTCCGACGAGGAGCGCCATTTCGAGCCCAGCCATGTCCTTTTAATTTTGTGACGGATTGGATAGTGAAGAGAGAAGAGGAGTAGGAGGAAGAAGAAGAAGAAGGCATGGGGTGCATGACGTGGAGAAGACGAAGGCGGTCCTGCCGAAATCGTGCCTGAATCAGGCTGGAGGAGCGCGGGTGTCCACAAGGGAAGCATGGGTGGCTTGAGAAAAATATAGATGATTTTTTTTTCTGATTTTTTTTTTTGGTATACTTTGAACATATAAATTGTGCAATTGAACATATAAATTGTGTTAGTAGTGTGTTCCTTTTTGTTTTGGGTGTCTATGCAATTCTCTTGAGGGCAATAATATGATTATTAGAGGGTAATAATATGATTATTGGGGGCAATAATATGATTTTTGGAGGGCAATAATATGATTTTTGGAGGGCAATAATATGATTTTTGGAGGGCAATAATAAGATTATTTATTTGAATAAATCTACAAAACCTTCAAAATTATAAACATCTTCATTGTTTATTAATTATTGATCCCTAATAAACTTGTTACTGGAGGCAATAATATGTTCATTGGGGGGCAATAATATGATTATTGAGCATTATTAGGGGCAATAAAATCAGACGCCGGAATCCGGTCACCAGTCCGACAGTCGGATTCCGGTTACTGGACGCTGGACTCCGGTCACTTGTCGCCGAACTCCGATCACCGGTCGCCGGAGTCCGCTGCCTGCCATTGGTCACCGGAGCACAGCAAGGTGGAGGATGACTTCTCTCTCTAAGTGAGAAAGAAGGAGATGGCAAAAAAGTCCCAAAAATAAATAAAAAGAATAAAAAAAAGAATTAATTGGGTATTAGGGAAATAATCTTTTAGAGTGTTTTGGGTAAATGTAGTTAAAAAACTGTTAGTGAAGCAAGTAGGCAATTTTTAAGCTGAAATTGAGTAAATGATCATTACCCCTTTTAACAATATCTTGGAATGGATTCATCACTGTTTTAATATTTCAAAGAATCTTTAATTGTTTGTTGGAAAATCTGGGAGTCCAGAAATCACTTAATTTGTCCTGAACATTGGAAATAGTATTTCTATATTTGAATTCTCAAATCTAAGTCGTGCTAAAGATGAAAAATTATAATATTGTCGATCAAATACTTTTTTTTTTTGAACCAAATCAATCATTTCATTCAACTCAAGCCAGAATGGCACGGATACATACCTTCCCTTGCCATCTCTAGACAAGTTTAGGACGTGGTATGATAGCACCACCCATTAGACAACCAGTGCTCACTTATTCAAAGCAAGCCTATAACTATGAAAACTAGAGCATAGTAGATAGGCAAATCCCAACAAAAGAAACACTATCGTAATTAGACAAAAGCTAAAAACATTAGGGTTGGGCCAAATGCCTAAACCCTAGCCCAACATAGCAATGGACTAGGGCAGAACCCTAGCCTACCATAGCAGCCCAAAAAGGACAGCCCCATGAAAAAGGCTCAAAACTCGAGTCCGGCAAAGATTGGTTTGGCCCAAGCCCAAACTTCATCTTCCTCAGCCGACTGGCCGTGCGTACAACTCCTGCATAGTTCTAGTGGTCTCCTCAGCCGCACCCCAACGTCATCCCAATGATCCACGCCTCTACAACCCTCGTCGCCACGCCCTGAGTCGCAAAAGCCCCACACCGAGCTACGCTGCCACAGAAACCACTGCACCACGTCGTGCTCCCCGATCCAGGAACCTCCACCGCCGCCCAGTCACCTTCGACTCGCCGGATATGAAAATCCCTCGATGAGGTGCCCCACCCATGCACACACAAACCACCGGCCTGAGGCTCTGTCGTTCGGACTTGCCGCCAAGCCATCCAGGCCCAAATCCCGAGCCAAAACCTTCTCCAAGAAGCTCCCAGGCATATTTAGAATCCCCGTCCGGCAGCTGCCCTCACCAGCGAGGCGAACCACCGCCGACAAAGAGCGCCACCGGACGAGAACAAGTTTGCAACCCTAGACGCCGACCAGTCTGGATTTTGCGGAGCACTCCCCTCTTTTTTTTTTAAACGTAAAACTAACTATATTACATATTTTGTCGATCAAATACTTGTGATAATATATATCACACAAATTGGTGTTCTTTCTTAAATGATACGCCACAACCCACCAACCACCACAAAAGGCTCCATTCCCAAAGCTGATTTCCAAACCTTGGACTCTCCTCTATTATTGAGAGCCGGACTTTGTTTTTATTATCTTTTCCTTTTAATTAATTAATTTATTTTCGTTTTTTTTTTTGATGTGAGTATAATTATTTTAGTTAGATAAGCCAAGCTGTGGTTTTTTCAGTTTTTTTAGTTAATCATGCCAGACTCTGTTTGTCGTATTTCAGTTTAGAGGCTTCTTTTCTGTAACTAAAAAAGTGTGCATGATTTCATTTTACCAATAAAAAAAACAACCAACTAGTTAAAAATGTTATTGAATGAAAAATCACACACAGAAATCTTAATTAAAGAGAATTTGTCAAAACCCAGATGCAGATTCTTCTTATCATCATTTCTATCTTCTTCCCCTGAATCTCTGTCTTGTTTTTTGCCCAAATTCTATCAGATAACTTCATAATATCCACATTCTTGCCTTACCCACAATTCTCGCAAGATCCTACCTTTGACCTTCAATATTGTCAACCTTGATTCTCAATCTGCAAGAACCCATCTTGTTTCCTTTTCTGGGTAATGACCAATTTCAACAATGTATCAAAAGATTTGATCTTTTTGTCTCTGTACCCAATTATCTGAATTATATGCTTATTGTTTGATGCAGAGAACCAACTGAGAAGGAGCCCTTTTGATTCAGATACAAACCCATCTTCAATAAAAAGCCAAGGGTGGATGGCACCCTAATGTTTTTTATCCTATATTTCCATCTGTAAGATCCCATTTGAATTTGAATTGTTCTATCTGTCATGATTGTCCCGTTACATTTGCTCTTCTTAAAGTTTTGACAATTGAATGCAGAGAAGTTGCTGAGAAAATGGCTATTCTCATAAGGTAGCACCTGTTTCATGATTTGGTCTGAATCATTGGTGGATGAAGATGGCTGCCCATCAAGAAAATTCTGGCAATGTTTCCGGTATAACTATATTTTTTCGTAGGATTTGAAATCCTGTGCTTCATTTTCCATAATACTGCTTCGAGTCAGAATTGTATAAAATGATTTATACAGAAAAACCTCAAACTTGATGAGGGTATATGGATTTGATATTGTAAAAGAAGCAAAGATTTTCGGTGGGAGAGTAGGACAATTCTCTTCAAATGAAAATATGCTCTTGGTTCGCTTAAGTTTAGTTTCCTACGTTAGAAAGTTTCACGTAGTTTCATTGCACTGTGTTGCACAAATTGAATCTGTATTGGCATGTTGGAACTAATTGAATAGGTTGCCTTTGCAGGACAAGGTTCTTGCCTATATGATCTCTTATGTTCAGATGCACCCAATTGGAGAACCCAAAGTGATCGACGGCAATTATCTGGTAAACTATGTTATGTAGCCTTGTTATATAAAAAGGTGTCTTTAATATCTGTTTGTGTTCTGGTTTTGCAAGCTTTAGCCCTTGGTCAGAGATAACATAGTTAGTTATATCTCACAAATCTTGAGTTAAGAGTGCAGTATACCATTTGAAATAAACGAAGCTTTAAATGACCATACATCAGTTATTAATATAGAATAGGAGCCATTCCAAGCATTATTTCAAATCTGATGGTTGATTAGCTAGTTATCAGCAGAAAATGATGTACAGGTAGCAACACGTAAGATCCAATACCTGAATTATATGTTCATCTTCATGGATACCAAACAAAAGACAATATGAACAGAAAATGTATGAAGTTCACATTGGAGACTAACTGTGTCATAAGTGTAACTGGGAATATGCAAGATGTTTCCAGCCTTAATAAGACTTGAGGCAGCCTTTATAAATAGATCAAAATTCATGTACCATGAATTAAAACCTAAACAATGAGCTCTGTACATGCAAGCAGTCCAGTCTATCTAATATACAATTGTTTTTTTTAATTTTGATTTGATCTTGTTAGTCTTAGATCTCTGTCACATTATAATAAGAGCATATTATATCTTTGTCAATTCTTATACTTCATTGAACAGGTCCACAAGAAAGGCTGGAATTTTTGCTGCATCAATCTGCCAACAAGTCCTGTGCTGATTGTGGATCTCCAGATCCAAAATGGGTGTAAGTCTGGCTATGTCTTTTCTGTCTACTGTCAACATACTTTATTTTTACAAGCTTCTTTTTCTTCGTAGCAATTCTACTTTTGATTTTAAGTATATATCAAAATATCTACATTTAATAAGATGTCTATATCACAATGTGGATGTTGGAAATTGACAAAGGTTCACTATCTGGTGGGTCTATACAATAAATAGAAGGAAAATGCATGATGAGTGATGACATGTATTGGTAGTGAGTGGTTCTTAATGTGAAGTAGTGTTGATTGATCTATACATATTGAAGTATTGCTAATTGTGGTATTTTCTGTTCAACCTTATTTGATAAGCATCCATATTATTAATTTTTATTATTATTTATTTTATTTTTTCACAATCATTCCTTTCCAATTCTGTACTGCCTCTACCATAACCTGTGTCATATTTT
The DNA here is from genome assembly GCA_024704745.1 of Rosa lucieae. Lineage (NCBI taxonomy): Eukaryota > Viridiplantae > Streptophyta > Magnoliopsida > Rosales > Rosaceae > Rosa > Rosa lucieae. The sequence continues at coordinate 9,095,360 of CM045492.1, forward strand.
TGTTTCCAATTTCAAAGTCTTTACTTCTCTATCTAGCTAACCAATTCAAGTGCTAATGGATGGGAAAAGTCCTTATCAAGAATAGGAATACATGATTGTGTTCGGATAAGCCTTTTCTTTTTTAGGTCTATGTACTAATGATCATGGTGCACATGATTATGTAAATGACTATCCTATTAAGAACCACTGTTTTTGCTCCATTGCCGGATCATAAACCTGCAACATTTTTATTGCTCTATGGGAAAAATTCTTGGAGCTGACAAGTTCTTAGAATGTAAACAGTTGCCTACTTGGAAAACATATTGATTTGTTTGTGACATTGACCATTACTCCTATCTATGTTTGTTAAAACCTACGTAAGTGTCTCTTAGGAGGGAGATGTTATGCAAGACTTTCCTTTCATTGTCATTCCTCACCACTGCATACCCTCATTGTGTGTCATTGGTGGACACCCACCCAACAGAATACCACAGAAAATGAGACATCACTTTAAACAACATAAATATTATTTTTCAAATTCGCAGACTTTGTGGTGGGATCTATACTTAACATGATCCTGTTTCCCCTGGCTAGTTATAGAACTCAGCTTTACGCAACTTATTGTTTGGGGACATAGAACTAGTTATCATGCAGAACTGCAATAATTTCGAAAGATATTCATTTAGGAGGATGATTGTAGCGGTTAGTTTAGCAGTCCATTGAGAACAAATATCTTTTGAAAAAGATTAGCTTATATGTCATATTCATGCAGATTTCTCTGTCAGTTTTTTTTTCTGGAAGGACTACTCTCCTCCCCTACCCCCTATATTTCTTTTGATTTAATCATTTGTAACATTGGTGCATCTGGTAAATGAAATATCCTCTTGTTCAAAAATAAACTTTTGTGTTGAGTACTTCCTAGATTGCTTCACAGTATGATTATGATATGATTTATTTGATTACTTGCATTGTGTTTTGACTGTATCGATTGGTGTATATCAGATCTTTAAACTTTGGAGTATTTATTTGCATCAAGTGTTCTGGTGTACATAGAAGCCTTGGAGTGCATATTTCAAAGGTATGGCTCTGATCTATGATCCTCTATATTAACAGATTATGCAACCTTGTTCTGGCTTTACCAAAACATTTTATGACCTGAAAGTTTGAGTATAGAGAAGTAAGTGTTGTGTAAAGATCAGAGTGTAGGACGCAGGTTGGCGCCTGCCACAAAGTTTTTGCAAAATCAGTGTATCTCTCATACCAATTTGTCACACCTCGATTATTGGCACACACACACACATATATATTTTATTTTTTCTCTTTCTTTTTTCTTTTTCGAGGTGCGACTCATATTCTAATTATGGAAATAAACGGTAGGGAAACCAATCTTAGCGCTAAAAGAACACATCATATGTCTCTTAAACTTTTCCACCTTCTCAAACCTTATTCTTGAGTTTACTTTACTAATTCTCTGATGGCATTCTAATTTGATTGGAAAACATGGTAGGTTGTTTCAGTGAAGCTAGATGAATGGACAGATGAACAAGTTGATGGCCTGGCAAGTATGGGTGGAAATATTACTGTAAACAAGAAGTATGAAGCTTGCATGCCACAAAATGTTCGAAAACCAAAACCAGATTCTTCTATAGAGGAGCGTTTTTATTTTATTAGGTAATGCAAATACTGTACTTTCTGTGGCTTTGTATGAGAGTTTACTAAATAGTAAATTTACTTCTTGACTACTCAGGAGAAAATATGAGCTGCAAGACTTTTTAAACACAGCTGATCAGATTCAGATGTCCTGCCCTTTCCCGCCTTCTCATAAGAGACATTCTTCTACCAATTCTTCAAGCATTACTTATAGCCAAGACAAGAAACAATGTGAGAAGCAAAATACCAAAAATCGTATCGGGCAGGCATTTCGTAACAGCTGGGGAAGAAAAGACTCTGAACACAAGTCCACAAAGAAGGGCAGCTCAATGTCCATGGTAATGACTTTTCTCTATGTGGAGTGATTTGCTAAGTACCATAAGCTACAAGGATATTTTATATTTTCTGAAATTAGATGCTTAAAGGATTTTTTTTTTTTTTTGTGTAAATTACATTTCACATTGGCACATGGCTTTGTCTTCACAACTTTTTAAGTACTTGTCTCTAATGTAAAATTCCTTAATATTGATGAATTTCAAGCTCCAAATCTACTTGTCTGTGCTCGTGTTGAACTCTTGTATGTACCAATGATATTCTAAAACTGGAAGATAAAAGCTTTTAGATAGACGGATATGCATGTATCAACTTTTCTGATATTCAGAATATATTATTGTTGTTCAAGATGTGATTGTGATAGAAAACTGTAAACGAGAGAGCTTTGATTACTCAAACACATATGCATTCACAATCAACTGGATTGAATCTTACTGCTTCAAGTGTATATTATAGGCAGGTATGGTTGAATTTGTTGGATTAATTAAAGTGAACGTGGTCAGAGGAACAAACCTAGTTGTCCGGGATGTGGTGACAAGTGATCCTTATGTTATCCTTGCATTGGGTCACCAAGTAAGTTTCTTCTGCTTATAGCTATTATAGATGAGATGGATTCAAATTTTTCAGGCTCACAATGAAACTCTTCCACAATGTTTATTGCAGTCAGTGAAGACACGTGTAATAAAGAACAACCTGAATCCAGTGTGGAATGAAAGTCTGATGCTGTCGATTCCTGAACAGATTCCTCCTCTAAAAGTAGTAAGTTATTTTCATTGAAACTTGGATCCTATGTGGAAAACTTATGACTACACCCAATGAACCAATTTTTTACCGATTCAAAGTATGAACTGCAAATTCATCTGTCGCCTGTTGAGATTACTAGTTTGTGCAAGACTGAACAGAGTTAGTTTATGAAGTTTAAATGCTAATGATGTGCTCTCTCTCTCTCTCTGCTGTTTTTTTTCCTTTTCTGGAAAGAACTGATGCTTTTGATGGCGTTTCATGCACCATCAGGACTAAAAGACTAACTTTAGTAGTGTAGTCTAGTACCCAAATCAAGGAAGTTTTTACACAGAACAACCTTCTGGTGTTACAGTTAACGGATTTGAAATTAGAAAACAAATCCAGTGGAATTGTGTCATGATTCATGAACAGTAAATGTATTGATCCGTCCTTTCATTGAGCACTGCTTGATGTCCAAAGGAAGTTTAAGTTTCAAGAATCATAGTTTCTTTTCTGGGACTGTTGTAAAATTGAATTGCCACACTGCTGGGAATTTCCTCCCCTTTCATAGGAAAGAAATTGTAAGCATTTGCAAAGGTTAAACTTTAGCAAGAAACATAATTCTTTGTGGATTTGATTTATTCTTAGCTATGTACAGTGTAGGAATCAGTCTCCAGCTATTAATAATGATGTTTGCATGCTTTGCATCTTGGTCTTCAATATGTTTGCTTAACATAATATTTGGATGGTTACATTCAGCTGGTGTATGACAAGGATACATTCACAACTGATGATTATATGGGTGAGGCTGAGATTGACATTCAGCCTCTGGTCACTGCTGCTGTAGCCTTTGAGAAGTCTTCCCTCAATGAGTCAATGCAGCTGGGAAAGTGGGTAGCCAGCAAAGATAACACCCTAGTAAAAGATGGTGTCATCAACCTAATAGATGGGAAAGTAAGACAGCACATCGCTCTTAGGCTGCAGAATGTTGAGAGAGGTGTTTTAGAGATTGAGTTGGAATGTGTTCCTCTTACTCAATAGCCAGCATAGATAATTATGGTAATGAAACACAAGTGACCATGTTAATGTTGATGTTGCCACTCTCCTTGATAGATATATATGTTGTATCATAGAAAATCATCATATCCATAGTTTTGTTAAAGGAGTCTTGGTTGTATATTTCTGTAGTCTTTGTTTTTCTTTCTCCTGTAAAAAAGAATTTTAGGATTATCACTACATGATATTCAGATGGATTTGTATTCTCATCTTCCTTATCTCTTTCTTATTTCAAAGCACTGTCCAATTTGGATGAATTGACAATTCGCCGCGGGACATTTACGGACTCAAGACATGTAAATGAAGCTTTCTCTTAGTTTTTGTACTCCTCAGCACGAGCTGACTACTTTGGATGGCAGCATTAGTGCAATTTACATGGAAAAATAACATTTTCAATAAGAAACAGACAGAGAGAACGACTGCCAGGAAAAGCCCAGAGGAGGAAACCATTGGAGAAGAGCATTATTAGCAATAGGAGGCAGGGATACAAGACAGCAATGATAAGAGGAAAAGCTATAGGAACCATTCGCTTCAAACAACACATTAGTAGAAAAAGAAAAACTTAAAAAAGGGTTTATACTTTGATACTAGGGCTCCAACAGACTAGCTATTTTAACAAAAAGTTAAAATTTGATTAATTTGAGATAGTTTAGCAATCCAACAGAATACCTATATGAAAAGTCAAATTTGACATTTACTAAAGTCTCTGGATAAACTTGGCTAGAGATGAGAGAGAATAACAATAGTCTAAACACTCCAAGTTCAATTTTTTTTGCTAACATTGCTGGGGCAAAAGCTAGAAATTTACTCACTATATTTAACTTTTAGATAATTTAGCTAAAAAAATAGTTTTTATTGTTGGACATGCTAACTAAAGCATTGTGGGAAACCTTAAACCCTACCATAGTTGCAGGTCAAATCCATCACTTAAAAACATTTTACGGCTCCTTATTTTCTATTGTGCCATTTTCTATCTGAGTCAAGTGACTTGTGTCATGTCGGTGAGTCGGTTGGTTAGCACTATAATTGTGGATGTCATAAGTTTAAATGTCGATCACCAATACGTTTCAGGGATGCGAATAGAAAAAAAAGAAGAAGTCCATCAAATCTTTTAGTAGTCACAAAGGAAATGACTTGTGTCGTATGAACTTTGAAGGGTCTAGGGTTTAGAGAGTTGGGAGTTGGGACTATCCTTTAACTTAAGAACGTTCTCAAGCCTATCCAAATTTCATGAAGGGTTGAAGCATTGAAGGTAAGCATTCTTGAAAGCATCTTATATGGTTTTTCAGCTGAGTTTATTCGAATTTGGAATTGTACATATTGAAGGAACTTGAGTTAAACAAGATCGATTAGAGTTGTAGTTATGGACTCGTCCACTTAAATTCTCATTGGATTAGTTTTCTGTTCTCTCTTATCACAAGGTGAGAGCTTTTTCCTTTGGATTAAGGATAGATAATTTTCTTTTGTTTTGAATGCTCAGCCTTCAGTCGAAATAGAGAAACATTGTTGCAGTTCTGAAGGTCATTAGGTTTATGAAAAGTCATTACGTCTTTCTGTTTTAATATCTCAGAAGCGTAGATGAATTCTTTCTACATAATTCATGTGAGGTTCATTTCTTAAGCACTTCAAATCAAGTTTATATTTGAAAGGTTTAGAGTAAGCGATATCTTGTTAGGCATTGAGATTGAATGTATACTACTATCTTGTTATGCTTCATCACAATCAGAATGCTTCCAGGGTTGCCTTTATTACTTCATACACTAGATAAGTTTCAATACATGCAATAGATTAATGAAACCGTGATGATGCTGCTGCTGATAAGCTTTGCACTAGAACTGGACTTTTAACCTTATGAGTTCCGTCGGACCAAACCAAGGACGAAGACATATGTGATCCATCTGGCAACCCTCTTCCAACAATGGTCAAATCAAAAGTCTTCTCCTGGTTCACGGACTTGAAGGAAAGAACTTGAGGCTCCACTTTGATTTCAACTTGAGAGTTTGGCATGATTTCGGCCTTGTAAGTGGAATTTGCAAGGCCAACATTTGTAACTCTTCTACGTATTGTCACCGTAAAACGTGTCATTGGTGTAACAATAGCTGATATTGAAGGGTAGTTGAGATCCTTTGCCGATCTTTGTTCAGAAGCTGTAGGACAAGTGCTGTTATCTCCTGATATAAGTCTGACTCTCGCCTCGTCCATGTCCAAGCAGAGTAACTTAATATAATCCTCCGCAGAAGCATCATACACAAGCCCTGGGTCAATAGCTTTTAGAGGATTGATATGACCGGATCCATATGCAAATTCACCCGGGCATGAGCTGTTGGTTGTATGATTCATAGGCCAAGCTGTAGTCATAAGAGCAGATTTAATGGCAGATGGAGACCAATCAGGGTGGAACTCTTTTACATACGCAGCTACACCAGTAGCGTGGGGGCAAGACATGGAGGTTCCTGATAGTATATTGTACTTGACCCGCCTTGTGTCTCTAGAGCCACTTGTGACAGGAACATCACTCGGATATGCAGCTATAATGGTCACTCCCGGGCCAGTTACGTCTGGCTTAATGATTTCAGGTAAAATTTGATTAGGTCCACGCGAAGAGAAAGAAACAACTTCAGGTGCGGCTGGATCTTTTATGTTTTCACTCTTTGATATGCTTGCTTGAGGATCTTTTGTCGAGTTCATGTAAGATATGGCCCCATTATAGTCTTCGGATCTCAAACCCACAGCAGGCATTGGGACAAGAGAAGCATCATCAGGTATGGGATTGTAGAAAATTACGCCTCGTGCACCAGCTCGATCAGCCTCATAAAATCCAGAGTGCCGGTCACATAGCACGATCTTGTTCCGAACTGAATTACTGTCTAGGCAACCATCTGCACAATTCCTAGCATAGTATTCGGGGCAGTTACTTGAAGCATCTTTTCCATATATCAGTGGAAAACTACCTTTCAATATGAAAGAGTTCACTGAAGCCCCTACTAGTGTCCTACTTCCAAGAACGGCCTTGTCAATGATCCGACGATCTTTGCTACTTGCTGCAACTGCAAGCATCCACGGCGCTACACTTGTTACAGTACCAGCTCCAGGACCACTGTTGCCTGCAGAGTTTGATGTCAATATCCCTCTCGTCATTGCATGATAAGAACCAATTGCTATAGGATCATTATCAAAAGGAAGGGGACTTGCACTTCCAAGTGAGACTGACACAATGTCAACTCCATCAGCAATTGCATCGTCAAAAGCAGCCAATATAGCCTCTGAAGAGCACCCTGTAGGCCCACAGACTTTATACGCAGCAATTCTCGCTGAGGGAACCCCTCCTCTTGCTGTACCTGGTTCTAATCCGTAAAAGCTCACATCCCTTACCTCATTCCCTGCTGCCGTTGAGGCAGTGTGGGTTCCATGGCCGTCTTCATCCTTTGCAGACTCTGCTGGTTCGTAAAAACGAGCTCCAATTATCTTCTTGTTGCAACTGAAATTTTCTCCACCTTCACAAACACCTTTCCACTTCATAGGAGCAGCACCAAAACCTTCATCTCTAAAGCTCTCCGAATCAGGGTCAATTCCAGTGTCAATCACACCAACAATAACATTACTCTCAGCAGTGACTTTTCGAGGACTTGTCAGCTTGAGACCCATAAAGTCCCATGACCTCGTCGTTTGAAGTTGGAACGTTCTGCTAGGAAAGACGGAGATCACCTCCCCCATGTTAGCAATCTTTTCTTTTTCATGATCACTGAGCTTTGCAGCAAATCCATTGAAGCTCCTTTGGTAACTCCTTATCAAGCAATTTTCAGCAGAAATGCCATCAACAACTCTTTGTAGTATATCGAGGTGATGGGAACTTGGCGAGTACTCCTCATCATCAGGAAGTGACCCCAAGTACACTATATGAACCTTTCTATCTTCATGATCAATGGCCTTGCACAATAAGCTCATAGTAAGTATGAGAGTAGAGAAAGCATAAGAGAATAGGAATGCTCCATGCTTAGCCATTGTTCTCTCCTCAATATTCTAGCTTGTGATAATTACTTATACTGGAAGTGGGCTAAGAATCGAATTTTGTTTGCTAAATTTCAATGCATCTTTGCAGCACACATGATTTGATTTCTGAACAACATTTCCCATTGCAAATAGATGCTTGCACGTTCCAAATAGAATTAAGTCTCTGGCTTTATTATTGTAAAAGATTTTGCACATGGTTTGATTACAAATCCAAGTTAAGGCTTGCAGTAATGGCAAATCCATTGCATTACATTTCATTCCTTAAAGGATGGGAAAAGTCCAATTCCTTTCAAGAAAATGTTACAGATTTTATGTATACTTGGCTTAGTTGCAATACAAAGGCATCCCTAGATGGCCAACAACTAACTATTTATCAAAATATCACCATTCTGATTGCATTCAAACAATGGCCCCTTGCGTTAGTGTATGAAGAAAATAGAATTTAGTCTTTGGCTCTATTATTGTAAAAGATTTTGCACAAGTTTTGATTAAAAATCCAAATTAAGGCCTGCAGTAATGGCAAATCCATTACTTGCAGTCACATCTCATTCCTTAGAGGATGGGAAATGTCCAATTCCTTTCCAGAAAATGTTTCAGATTTTATGTATACTTAGCTTAGTAGCAATAAGAAGGCATCCCCAGATAGCCACGTACCAACTAGCTATTTACCAAATTGATTGCATTCAAACAATGGCCCTTTGTTGGAGTTTTTGAGAAAAACATATAGCCATAAAAATATAACTGACACAAACATAATTTAATTATGCTGGAAGAAACTTCTACTTAAGAGGGAATTGGAAAGAGAGACGATGGATGGTTCTCAGTTCTCATCAGTGAAGCTCTATCATACTACTTTTTTGGCTGAATAAAACAAAAAACAACAAACCTATTTTTGGCTGGTTTCTGGAAAATTCAAGGAAAAGTGGAAAACAGAATAAAAAGAATACAAATAACAAATGTTTACTTTGTTTTCATTGGCATTTCATTAATTCACTTATTTGACAAAAAGGAATGAAAGTTTTGTAACCAAAAGAAAAAAGTGATTGTAAGTCTCCACACATGTGAAGATATAATTTCTGAGAAATTCGTAATTAAATTCCAAGTGTGCTTGTCAATCAGCTAAGAACTTCTATCGTCCACAACTTCCAGCTCCGACGCCCTAAAGACGGGTGAAGAATTATGACACTTGCATTTTTTTTAAAATTTGATTGTTTCTATTTTTAAGTTCCAGCTGATAGATGGATAGCGTTACACATAAACCAAAAGACTGAAAGAGTGCCTATAGAGTATTGGGCTTTGTACGAGCTAGGAATTTCATTACTGTATCAAATTAGAACGAAATGAAAAGCCCAACACGAAAATGAGGAGGAGTTGGAAAGCCCTTGGGATTAACCTAAATGATGAGGTGAGATTGGGAATTGAGTTTAGAGTCGGTTAGGGTTTAGGGATTTGATCCCCCTCCGCTATGACCGAAAAAATTAAATAAATTAATAAGGAGCCTAGTGTTTCGAGTTCATCAAAATTATTGCTTTATAGTCGCACTTTGGTTAGAAGCGTGGATGTGTTTCTTTAAACGATGATGCGGAACCTCATACTTGTTTTGCAAGCTACCTCGGTGGATAAAGACCAATTTTTGTTATGAGTTTGTTCTCAATTTCAGAAGGGCCGGAGTGGAAAAAAGAACAACCATTTGGGTACCAATAGTTATGTAGGAATAAAGCTTTACCACGAAAAGTTTCGGTTTCAAGACTGAAACAGAAGATGTTTGATGAAATGCCTCAACGAGATTGTGAGCTTTCGTAGGAGGTTTTCAAGTATGGAAACTTCACAAAATTTGCCCATTAACAACACAAATTACCATTGGAATGTGAAGCCGCCGTTGGTGAGAGATCTGCAGGAGGGTGACTTCCTTGGTGACCAAGTAAGTCTCTTCTACTCAAGAACATGGATTATGTGAATTCAATTTTGCAGTAACTCATGCAATTCTGCCCAAGTTCTTTATGAATACAAATCTTGGTTTCTATGGAGCAATATATAGGCAAAGACAACATTTTACTTAATAGCTTGAACCTTGTTATCGTATTTATCTCCAATTCCACACGCTCTATATTTGTTAAGAGTTGGTAATTGGTTTCTGGATGCGAAAGATGTGCACTCCTTTAGTGATCCTTTACTACTCGTATTTTCAAATTGAATCCTCTGTTTCTTGGAAAGTCGAGGAATTTAGTAAATGAATCCTTGATAGTTGTTTGGTTCCTTAGGTAGCTAGAATAATGATACTGAAAAAAGGGAGAGAGGTGGTCACTACGTAAGATCATTTGTGGTATCACCTCCTTCCCTTCTAATAACTCAAAACCTGGGAATTTCTGCAACAAGTATTAGAATTTAGATTAGAAATGGGTGATCTTAGTCGGGTTTTGTAGTACCAAATGGCCCAGGGTTTGGCTTTATTTATTACAAGAACTTTTTAACAAATGTCCTGTGTCAGAAAAATTAAGGGTTAAATACTGTTTACTCCCTGAACTTTCAGGGAAAAAACAGTTCAGTCCCTTCCTTTTTAATTTCACACATTTACTCCCTCATCTCTCAATTTTGGACCAATAGGTCCATTCCGTTACTTTCCGTCCAAAAATTCCGTTAAATCGCTGACGTGGCCGTTTTTTAGCCGTAAAATGTCCATTATACCCTCTCATACCTTTTTTTTTTTGGTGTTGTTTACCTATTCTTCTTCTTCCAGCTCTCTCTCCATCTTTCTGTTTCCCAATCTTCCTTAGAAAATCAGATCTTCATTTTTTTTTCCCCTTCTCTTCTTTCTTCTCTTCCTCAGTAAGAGAGCTAGAAACTTTGGCTTCAACAGTAGCGGTTTTGATTTCCACTTCTGCAGACCAATTTCTCCTCTACTAGTACTGCAGGCTCTCCTAGAAAAATCAGAGCAGGGAGAGTAGTATGTGTCCGACAAAGCAGAAGCACCGGAGTTCCGGAGTCGATCACGCCGGCAAATGCTCCAGATTCAGAGAGTCCACAACCTTATCCCATGTCGACCTCCACATTGGAACGAACGGCTAGGCTTGGCGGAGCTTGGCGGTTCCACCCGGTCTGACTCGAATTGACCCCATCAAATAACCTTAATTTCTAACCAAGATCAAACCTTGACCACTCAAATCAAACACACATCTCACTTTCAAACCAAAAACACATTTCAGATTCTGAAGCAATTCAAATTCAAAACCTAGAAAATGTCTTCCTCCGAAATCCAATCTTAGGAGCTCTTGTTCCTTCCCAAATCTCCTCCTGGCATGCTTGAATTTCATCCTCTTCATTCTCTCTGTCACATCTCTAGTCCTTACTATCCTCCTCCGAATGCCCCCAACTTCAATGGGTATGGCGTATCTCATGACTTCCAGAACCTCCATTCTCTCTTCATTCATAGGCCTCTACCCTCACCTCTGCTTCATAACCCACATCTCCCTTCTCCTCGCCTCCTTGATCGGATAAATTCTTGGCAAGGGACAAAATTGTAGCACAAAACACTACAACTAAATGAAATTGAAGCAAATTAAGTAAACCCAGAACTCAAATCAAGCTATATAGACATAATATATCCCAAATTAAGCAAACCCAGAACTCAAATCAAGCAAACTGAGATCTTAGAGCTGTGCATGACTTGAAACTCGTCCAATTTCAGACCCAAGGCCACCATGAGGTTAGCGATGAAGAGACGAACGGCACCAGTGCGCTGCCGTATTGTCGCTGGATGGAGACTGAAAGAAGAAAGAAGGTCTCACTGACCTTGTTGCCGGTGAAGGAGAAGACGGGGATGGCGAGCTCCGTGGTTATGGTTAGGGTTTGGGGGATTTGAGGGAATTGGGTTTGAGGGTGGCGGAGATGGGTTTGTGGGAAGAGGAAGTGATGAAGATTGAGCAGATGAAGGAGTGATGAGCTAAACCTGTGTTCGAGAGAGAGAGAGCGCGAATAAGAGGTAAATAACAGGAAAAAAAATTAATTAAAAATAAAAAGAGTAAATGAGGGTATAATAGACATTTTAAGGTGAAAAAACCGCCACATCAACGATTTAACAGAATTTTTGGATGGAGAGTAACGGAATGGACCTATTGATCCAAAATTGAGAGATGAGGGAGTAAACGTGTGAAATTAAAAAGGGAGGGACTGAACTGTTTTTTCCCTGAAAGTTCAGGGAGTAAACAGTATTTAACCCAAAAATTAATTGCTTTGCAACAATGAAGCTGAGTGATGCAACCATGAAATTTGTGATTATGCTGCTGTGCTTTGTACAAGAATTGGACTTCTAACGCTATGAGTACCATCAGACCAGAGCAGTGAAGCAGATACATGGGATCCATCTGGTATACCTCTTCCAATAATGGTCACTTCGAAAGTCTTCTTCTCATTCAATGACTTGAAGGCATGAATTTCAGGCATCAATTTGATGTCAACTTGAGAATTTGACCAGATTTTAGCCGGGTAAGTGGAGTTTGCATGGTCAACATTTTTAGCTCTTCTATGACTTCTAACCGTAAAGGGTGTCATTGGTGCAACAATAGCTACCATTGAAGGGTAATTGTGATCCTTTGGCGATCCTGTGTCAGAGCCTACAGAACAAGTGCTGTTATCTCCTGATATAAGTCTCACTTTGGTCTCATCAAACAACATGCAGAGCAACTTTGTGTAATCTTTTTTAGAAGCTTCATACTCAAGCCCCGGGTTTATAGCTTTTAAAGGATTGATATGTCCAGATCCAAAAGCAAATTCACCTGGGAAATTTTCTGTAATATTCATTGGCCAAGCCGTGTAGTCATAAGAGATGATTTGATGGCAGCTGGACAACAATCAGGGTGGATTGCTTTAACATATGCTCCTGCACCAGCCACGTGCAGGCAAGACATGGAGGTTCCAGATAGCATACTGTATTTTATATAACTCTGGTATTCGGCTGTACCTGTGATAGGAGCAGCAGGCATATATGCAGCCAAATATCTAACCCTGGGGCAGTTATACCTGGCTTACTAATTTCTGGTAAAATTGTTGATGTCTTCACTCTTTAGTATGCTGGCTCAAGGATCTTTGCTGGAGTTGATGTAGGACTTGACCAGATTATAGTCTTGGTAACTTAAACCTGCTGCAGGTAGTGCATAACGATAAGCAACATCAAGGAAGGAGGTGATGAAAATTGAACCTAGTGCTCCAGCACGATAGGCCTCATAAGTTCCGAAAGCCTGATCACAGACCACAATGTTTCCCTTGACTTAATCACTGTCTAGGCAGCTAGCTGAACAATTCCCAGCTGAGGACTGAGAGCAGTGACTGTTTCCATATACCAATGGAAACTTTGTTCCATTTAATGTGAAAGGGTTCAATGAAATCCCAACTAGCGTGCTTCCATTTCCAAGAACAACGTTGTCAATGATCCGACAGTCTGTGCTACTTGCTGCAACTGTAAGCATCCATGGTGTTAGACTTTTTGTGTTACCAAGTGGGCCATCATTTCCTGAATGGTTTGTGGTTAGTATCCCTTTCTCCATTGTATGAAAAGTACCAATTCCTAGAGGATCGTCATTGAATGAGATTAGCTTATCAGGTCCTATTGATATTGTGATAATGTCAACTCCATTAGCAATAGCATCATCAAAAGCAGCCAATATAGCACCCTACTCGTGGACTACAGACTATATGCAGCAATTCTTGCAGAGGGAACGCCTCCTGTTGCAGTGCCTTGTGCTATTCCGTAATAGCTAACATCCTTAACGGTGTTCCCTGCTGCTGTTGAGGCAACATGGGTTCCATGACCATTTGCATCTCTTGCAGAATCTGCTGGCTCATAAAACCGAGCTCCAATGATCTTGTTGTGACAAGTGAAATTTTTACTGCCTGCACAAGCACCTTTCCATTTCTTGGGGGCAGGACCAAAACCTTCATTAGATTCATGCCAAGTTCCACTGTCAAACACTCCAATAATTACATCACTCTCAACAGTTGCATTTTGATGGATTTTCTCATACAACCCGATAAAGTCCCAAGATCTTGTTCTTTGAAGCTGGAAAGTTCTGCTTGGAAAAACAGACACTACTTCCTTCATGATAGAAAGCCTTCTCTTTCCTGGTCAGTGAGCTCTGCAGCAAATCCATTGAAACTTCTTTTGTAACTTATAGTCAAGAACTTTGCAGCAGAGTTTCTCCCAACAACGTACTCTTTCTAGTATACCAAGGTGATGAGACATGTATGAATAGACCTCATCATCAGGAAGTGATTCCAGGTACACAATATGGACCTTTCTATCTTTATCAATGGCTTTGCAAAGTAAGCTCATATTGAGTATGAGAATGAGGAATATATAAACACGCTTAGCCATCGTTCGATGATCAAAACTATAACCAGTAGATAAAAAACTCTATCCTCAGGACAACGGAAACAAAATCTCCTCTCCGTTAAGAATTCAAATTTTCTTTGCCTTAATACCCTTTGCATAATTGACTGGATGTGATTCCTTAATGAGTCCAAGTTTATGTATGTGTGCAAATTCAATGAGTTAACATATCTGGAATTTCTGGATTGCTGAATTATTTCTAAAACGTTACAAAATCAAGATTTTTCTTTCCTGCAATAAGAAAGATTCCTTGTATAGCAGTCAACAATCTCCAAAAAATTCATATTCAAACACTTGGATAGTCAGTTTGTTGGAGATTCTACATGTTCTTATTTTTCTCCAAAAGCGAGCCGCATTAACATATTGGACAATCTGGTACAAGAAATCGTGCTACAACCTTTATATTTTCTGTACTCATTCTGCTTCTGTTGAGATTGAAAAATAAAAAGAAATGTTATTTTGCTGATCCCAAATACAGAGTCAGGTTTTCTAGTAACAAGGGTTTCCATGGATTGGCATTTGTTTTATTACAACTTTACTCATTTTCTAAAAGTATCAAGTACACACCAGACATAAGGCTTATTCTCTTAATTAAGAAAACTTCTGTGGATGAGAATTGGACTTCTAACGCTATGAATCCCATCAGACCACACCAGCGATGCAGAGACATGTGATTGTACTTCTTCTGACAAACCTTTTCCAACAACAGTCACATCAAAAGTCTTCTCTTCATTCAAGCACTTGAAGGAAAGGACTTCAGGCACCACTTTGATGTCAGCTTCATCAGTAGAGTTGCCGGCGAATATTTTGGCCTTGTAGGTGGAGTTTGCAAGGCCAACATTCTGAACTTTTCTGTGAAATTTGAATGAAAAAGGTTTCTTTGGTGTGCCAGCAGCTGCCAGCGATGGGTAATTTTGATCATGTAAAGATCCTTTGTCAGAGCCTGTAGAGCAAGTGCTGTTATATCCTGATATAAGTCTAACACTGGTCTGTTTAAGACCAAGCAGAGCAACTTTATGTAGTCTTCCTTAGAAGCTTCATATACAAGCCCCGGGTCTATAGCTTTGACAGGATTGATATGTCCAGATCCACAAGCAAATTCACGAGCGGCATTATAATCATTGTAGGTAAAATTCATGGGAGAAGCTGTAGTCATAAGAGATGATGATGGCTGCTGGAGACCAATCAGGGTGGAACTCTTAAACATATGCTGCTGCACCAGTGGCGTGGGGCAAGACATGGAGGTTCCGGAAAGTCTACTGTAATTTACATGCCTCTTGTCTTCAGGGTTGTCTGTGATTGAAGCAATAGGTGAATAAGCAGCCAATATAGCTACCCCTGGGGCCTTATATCTGGCTTGATAATTTCTGGTAAAATTTAATTAGGTCCACGAGATGAGAAGGAAGCAACAATAGGTGCAGCAGCATCTCTTTCGGCTTCACTTTTTAGTATGTTTACTTGTGGATCTTTCGTGGAGTTCATGTAATAAACTCGATCACATTATACTCTGTCACTCAAAGTTGTTGCAGGAAGGGCGAAAATGGTGAATCGTCGTCCCAGTCAACTCTCAAAATTGAACCAAGTGATCCAGATTGATAGACCCCATCAATTCCGGCCATATGACTCGTCACATAACACAACCTTTCCCTTAACTAAACCACGGTCTAAGCAGTCTTGTATACACTTCCGAGCATCAAACTCTAGGCATTGAGTTGTAGCATCTTTTCCATATATTAATGGAAAACTTGTCCCAGTCATTTGGAAAGAGTTCACTGAAGCCCAACTACAGTTGTACCATTTCCAAGAACAACCTTGTCAATCATTCTACGATCTGTAGTACTTGCTGCAACTGTAAGTAACCATGGTGCTACACTTGTTACGGTACTAGCTCTAGGACCATTATTGCCTGCCGAGTTTGATGTAAGTATCCCCTTTTCCATTGCATGGAAAGATCCGACAGCAATTGGATCATGCTGCAGTAGTACAGTTACATCCGGGCTTCCTATTGGAATTGTAATGATATCAACTCCATCGGCAATAGCATCGTCAAAAGCAGCCAAGATAGCCTCTGTAGGGCACCTTGGTCACTGCAGACTCTATACGCAGCAACTCTCGCTGAGGGAACTCCCCCTCTTGCAATGCCTTGGGCTATACCATAAAAGCTGACATCCTTTACAGCATTCCCGGCTGCTGATGAGGCAGTGTGTGTTCCATGGCCAGTTTCATCCCTTGTAGACTGAGAGGATGAGTTGTAAAACCGAGCACCAATGAGCTTATTATTACAAGTAAAATTTTTGCCACCTACACAAGCACCTTTCCACTTCTTGGGAGGAGGACCAAAACCATTGTCTTTGAAGCACTCCGAATCAGGCCAAGTTCCAGAGTCAATGACACCAATAATGATATCACTCTCAACGCTGTCATTTCGTTGGATTTTCTCATTGAAACCGAGAAAGTCCCAAGATCTTGTCGTTTGAAGTTGGAAAGTTGTGCTTGGAAATACAGAGACTACTTCTATCATGCTAGCAAGCCTTTCCCTTTCCCGGTCAATTAGGTATGCAGCAAATCCATTGAAACTCCTTTGGTAATTACTTCTTGTAAAAAAATTGGAAGTGGAGTTGCTCTCGACAACTCTTTGTAATACCAAGATGGTGAGACAATGGTGAGTACACCTCACTATCAGGAAGTGACCCCAGGTACACGATATGGAGCTTTCTGTTTTCATCGATGGCTTTGCAGAAGAAGAAGCTCAAGGTTAGTATAAGAGTGGGGACAACATAGGAAACCTGGAGAGCTCTATGCTTTGCCATTGTCTTTATGCTAAAAAAAATGTTACAGTGAAGAGTGCTTTATACTAAGATCAAAAACACAATACCAGATCTCCATTATGTATCTGGATGTTTCATTAATTTGATTTATTATGCATCTTTGGCATAATAAGTAACCTACACATAATTTATTTTCCTTATTGACAAAATGCAATTCATCATATTCCATGCATATATGTTATGTAGTTCCAGATTAGCCATAATAACTTTCTAAGAACGTTACAAAATCCTGGATTTAGCTCTGATACAATGTCTACACATATCTGTGAATAATAAGGTCAAATTCGTATAATTGGTGCACATTTGACCCTTTGGTAGTGATTTAGTGTTTGGTCCAAAGCCTTAATTTCATTACCAGATTTTCCCTTGCGGATTCTATCTTTAGCTGCCTAACTAAATACAGCCAGAAAAATTTCCAACTACAGACAGAGCCCTTACTAAATAACTAATATTGTATTATGTTTTATTTTTATTTTTATGTTTCTTATCTACAATGTTGGACCAGATTACAATTTACGTATTATTATGCATTAACTATATGTGGACATTCCTTTTCATTCTACCTCAAAAGTTCAAAAATTGAAATCTCAAATGTTAAATAAGCTATTAAAGTTTCATCTAAATAGACTTCAACGGTCAGGTCAATTAATGGTGATTAAAAATGAAAATGGTTAACCTTATTTCCTCATAAAATTCTGATACATTTGGATCAAGGGTAGAATTAGGAACAGACACATTTGAATATGTCATTCTGTCAAACATAATTTTTGACACCAAGTTATCTTAATTGGCAACATCAGCAAGGTAAGCACTAATACTTCTGCAAGTAATCTTATATATGAGATGAAGGTGCGTATTAATTTTAGGATTAAATTCATTTCACCTCACTGGACTTTTCATTTGTGTCCCTAGAGTTCTAATCATATGTTATTACACTCCTGAAATTGATCGATCATAGTCATCAGTCAACCAATTCGTCAAATTTTCCATGAATTGTTGATGTTGTACAATTTCTAGCATTGATTATGTAAATGGAGTATTGCTTGGATAATATATGGTTTAAAACTAGTTGACTCACCACATCAATAGTAATAAAAAAAAATTCATAGATTAGATGAAAATTGGCTATGCTTGATCGAATTGGAGGGTACAAGGGCACACGGGATTAAATTAGATGTTTGGAGGCACAAAAAATTTTGAGTGTAAAATTTAAAGAGGTAAAATGAATTTAACCCTTAAATTTTAGTTTATCAGAACATTGCTTTCTGAATGTTATATATCGTTTTGGTTTGATAGACAGTGATAATCATGTGAGACTTTGAAATAAATATAAAATTCCACACTTTTATTATCTGTGACATATATACTATGCAATATATGTATATATGTAACTGGAATCTACATCTACCATTCACAGTACATTGAGATGGATTGGTATTTTTTTTTTTTATTACAATAACTTAACTCATATGAAAAATGTGTCAAGCACTTCCAGAGAATGGATTTATTGTTTTTTGTGGATAAGAATTGGACTTCTAACGTTATGAATTCCATCAGACCACACCAGAGATGCAGACACATGTGATTGTACTTCATCTGGCAAACCTTTTCCGGTAACTGTCACATCAAAAGTCTTCTCCTCATTCAAGGACTTGAAGGAAAGAACTTGAGGCACCACTTTGACGTCAACTTGAGTAGAGTTGGCGAATATTGTGGCCTTGTAAGTGGAGTTTGCAAGGCCAACATTCTTAACTTTTCTGTGAAATTTGAACGAAAAAGATTTGTTTGGTGTGACAACGGCTGCTAGTGAAGGGTAATTGTGATCCTGTAAAGATCCTTTGTCAGAGCCTGTAGAGCAAGTGCTGTTATCTCCTGATATAAGTCTAACATCGGCCTGATCCAAGACCGAGCATAGCAACTTTACGTAGTCTTCCTTGGAAGCTTCATACACAAGCCCTGGGTCTATAGCTTTGACAGGATTGATATGTCCAGATCCATAAGCAAATTCACCAGCGGCATTGCTATTGTCAGTAACATTCATGGGAGAAGCTGTAGTCATAAGAGATGATTTGATGGATGCTGGAGACCAATTAGGATGGAATGCTTTAACATATGCAGCTGCACCAGCCGCATGCGGACAAGACATAGAGGTTCCAGATAGTATACTATATTTGACATGCCTTGTGTCTTGAAGACTCTCTGTAACTGAAGCAATAGGTGAAAAGGCAGCCAAAATAGTAACCCCTGGGGCGCTTATATCTGGCTTGATAATTTCTGGTAGAATTAAATTTGGTCCACGTGAAGAGAAGGAAGCAACAACAGGTGCGTTTGTATCCCTTTCTTCTTCACTTCTTAGTATGTTTACTCGAGGATCTTTCGTGGAGTTCGTGTACAACTTTATCAGACTATGCTCTTTGTTGGCAAGAGCTGTTGTAGGAAAGGGTGCAATTTCAGAAACATCATCATAATCAACTCTCAAAATGAAGCCTACTGCTCCAGAAACATAGGCCTCATCAACTCTGTTAGGCACGTCACATAACACAACCTTTCCCTTAACTAAACCACTATCTAAGCAGCCGTATGAACATCTCCCAGCTTCGAACTCGGAGCAATTACTTGAAGCATCTTTTCCATAGATCAATGGAAAACTTGTCCCATTTAATTTGAAAGTGTTCACTGAAGCCCCAACCATGGTCGTCCCATTTCCGAGAACAACCTTGTCAATGATCCTACGATCAGTACTACTCGCTGCAATTGTAAGTATCCATGGTGCTACACTTGAAACACTTGAATCAACAGGACCACCGTTGCCTGCAGAATTTGACGTAAGTATCCCCTTTGCCATTGCATGGAAAGCCCCGATAGCAATAGGGTCATGCTGTAATAAAGATGCAACCGAGTTTCCTAATGAAACGGTAATGATGTCAACTCCATCGGCAATAGCATCATCAAAGGCAGCCAATATAGCATCAGTAGGGCACCCAAAAGCACCACATACTTTATACGCAGCAATTCTCGCTGAGGGAACCCCTCCTCTTGTAGTACCTTGTGCTAGTCCATAAAAGCTCACATCCTTTATAGCGTTCCCTGCTGCAGTTGAGGCTGTGTGGGTTCCATGGCCTTGTTCATCCCTTGCAGATTCTGAAGATGAATTGTAAAACCGAGCTCCAATTAGCTTCTTGTTGCAAGTGAAATTTTGGCCACCTTCACAAGCACCTTTCCACTTCTTGGGAGGAGGACCAAAACCATCATCTTTAAAGCTCTCCGATTCAGGCCAAATTCCAGTGTCAATGACACCAATAATGGTATCACTCTCAACACTGACATTCCGTTTTATTTTCTCATGGAAACCGATAAAGTCCCAAGATCTTGTTGTCTGAGGATGGAGAATTCTGCTTGGAAATACAGAGACTACTTCCTTCATGTTAGCAAGCCTTTCCCTTTCCCGGTCAGTGAGCTTTGCAGCAAATCCACTGAAACTCCTTTTGTAACTTCTTGTCAAGAAATTTGCTGCGGAGTTGCTGTCGACAACTTTTTGGAGTAAACCAAGGTGGTGAGACATTGGTGAGTACACCTCATTATCAGGAAGTGAACCAAGGTACACAATGTGGACCGTTCTATTTTCATCAATGGCTTGGCACAGGAGGAAGTTGAAGGTTAGTATAAGAGTGGGGAAAGCATAAGAAAATAGGATAGCTACATGCTTAGCCATTGTTTTTTATCGATGCTCTAAAATGTTGCTAGTGAAGAGTGCTTTATACTTAGATTAATAATGCAGTACCACATCTCCATTATGCATCCAGATTTTATTTCCCTTAACATACGATTCATCTTTGGCATTGCAGTTAACCAAAATATGATTTTTTTTTCCTTCATAACAATTCAAATTCATATTGTCCATTCCATCGATCTATGTAAGAAGTTCCAGATTAGCCTTGATAATTTCTAAGAGTGTTGCAAATCCATGGATTTAGCTCTGGTGCAATATATAAGAAAGTATGCTTATATAGCTATGAAGTATGAACTAAATATCACCTAAAAGAAGGTTATAATATTCATACAAATTGTTACACATTCTGCTTTGTTGGTGATTTTGTTCTTGGCCAAATTGAAAAATCCTTGATTTCATTATCATATTTGCCCTTGCTGATTATCCTTGATAATTTCTAAGAATGCTGCGAATTCCTGGATGGGTGCAATAAGAGAGTATGCATATATGGCTATGAATTAACTATCAACTAAAAGAAGGTAATATTCATACAAATAGTTACACATTCTGCTTTGTTGGTGATTTTGTTCTTGGCCAAATTGAAAAAAACTTGATTTCATTATCATATTTGCCCTTGCTGATCAGCCTTGATAATATCTAAGAATGCTGCGAATTCCTGGATTTATCTCTGGTGCAATAAGAAAGTTTGCATGTATATATAGTTATGAACTAAGTATCACCTAAATTAAAGAAGGTAATATTCATGCAAATAGTTACACATTTTGCTTTGTTGGTGATTTTGTTCTTAATCAAGTTAAAATCCTTGATTTCATTATCACATTTTCCCTTGCTGATTCTACCTTAAGCTGCCAATTAAAATAGAAACAGCTAGATAAATTTCCAACAACAAATGCTTGGCCAGTATGAACTAACAAATGATATTTACATATCAAAACTATTATTTAGCAACCATTTGTGCACACTACTTATTGCTGTTTAGCTTTGTGGCTGTGATACCATGAAAGATAACAGAGACTTTATGGAAAACCTCATACAAAGAGGATCAATTGTATTGCTAATTTATATTACATCATATATAGATTATAAGGTCAGTGTTAAATACAGAGATTACCTTTACAAAGATATGTACTTAGGCTGGAAGTAGACTTGGCAAAGTCTTATTTTTCCCATGTGGGATGTATAATCTCAACACCTCCAAACTGGAATCAACTAGAAGATTAGGGCATGATCTGCACGGTAGAGAGAATATTCTATTCATCACTCAGTTCATCCTTCCTCAGAAACCCAGAATTTAATTCTCAACTGTGGAGCTGTTTAATTTCATTTAAATAGACTTCAACGGTCAGTAGTGTGATTAAGAATATACACGTAGAGTTAAATTCAGATAGGGAACTTAACCTTAGTAATTTTTTTTTTCATAATTATTTGGAGTGATATGAAATATACACATAGAGTGAATCGAATTCAGGTGTATGGGAAGTCTTGGGCATTTGATCATCTAGACACTCTTGGCCATAATATGTATGTGTGTGTGTTTAATCTTGCTCAGGTGTGGATATCCGTACCTAAGCAAAAGGTACGGATTTCCAGTTTTTACCCAGTTTTTTATCACACATTTACATATTGACCGTTCAGTTTTTAGGTCCTAATGTATAGATCATCTCTACAAATTTTCAGTCAAACTGATGATCGTTAAGACATACAAAACTGCAATTTACACGAACGAACTGAATCTGTCGAACCGGAACCGTTCGTGTTCATTATTGTAAATTGCAGTTTTGAATGCCTTAACGATCATCAAATTGGCTAAAATTTTTCGGAGATGATCTATACATTAGGACCTAAAAACTGAATGGTTAAGATGTAAATGTGTGATAAAAAGTGAGTAAAAACTAGAAATCGTAACTAAGCAAAATGTGTGAATATCTGTACATGAGAAGCCCTGTATATATATTTACAGATCCTATCTAAAGCGAGGTCTCGCTCTGAAATTAAAGTGCGAGGTTGGAGTTTAGGGCCACTTTTCGATCGCATATTCATATCTCTACCATTCAGTTTTTAAGTACTAATATATAGATCATCTCTGCAAAATTTCAGCTAAATTGATGATCTTTAAGGTATCTAACTCGCTTAAACAAATGGATGAACTGAATCTGTCAAACCTGAACCGTACTAGCTTTAAGGCAGTTATCAATGCCTTAACGACCATCAATTTAGCTGAAATTTTGCTAAGATGATCTATATATTAGTGCCTAAAAACTGAACGGTCAAGATGTAGATATGCGACCGAAAAGTGACCATAAACTCCAACCTCGTACTTTAATTTCAGAGCGAGGCCTCTCTCTGGATAGGATATATATATATATTATATACATTTAGGTTTTGATGGAGTACAGAGTCATGCATATACCACACACACACACACCTCTGACATTATCATGTAATGCAACTTCTCATACATTGGAGCAAGAGTTTGGAATGTATAACAGTCGAACAGACACATATGAACTTTTCATTTTATGAAATACAATTCTTGAGATCTAGTTATCTGGGCAGCATCAGCTAGGTTCACTGATACTTGTACATCATGGCATGTGCTTGTTTATAGTGTTTTGGTTTATGAGTAGACAATAATTTTCTTGATAATAAAATAAAATTATATGTCACTCATATCAGTAATATGAACTATAACTGAAATTTGATACCATTATATTGTATGTGACATATCCATACAGTCTATGAAAATGAGTGGCAGTGGGTAGTAGACGAATTATCATAGCTGCATGCGATATTGCATTACCCCAAGTGGATATAAGGAGATTGGTGTGCATTACCAATGTCCGGACTACCATCTTAGTCATTTCCGAGAGACCATTTGGGTGTGTACATGGGAATATGATGTCCAACATCAGTCCCATTGCAATAACCATCGAAAGCCTTTGATGTAAACTGTCTAGCAATGTCAAATCCAAATGACTGAATAGGATGATCCGGGGAGTGACCCGTTGTCATATGATGTTTGCTAGGAGTGTAGCATAAGTAGCATTACAAGTGGACAGTGGCACAACACGTGGGCAGCATGTTTGCGTGTCAACCAACATCATGAGATATTTAAACGTCCGCAAGTTGGTTGAACTAGTCCACAGAATGAGTATTTTTTATCCTTTGCATAGGATGGTCTCAGTCCTAACTTCCCTAAGGAACATGCTTTGTAAACGAGCGAGAGGCTTTAGAAGCAACAATGAGAATTTTGGTTAGGCTTGAGCATCTGAAATGATATTTTGAATCAAGTTGGTGATTGCAGCATCACCTAGGGCGCAATCACCATGATGGACGCCATCCATGGCGTCATGGATAGGGATTGCGCCAGCCCTAGGCTGGTGGTGGATGGAGGCGGTGCCCTAGGCAACAGTGTCGGTCACACTTAGTCCAAGAATCAACTTTTGATTCATGTTTCATTTCGCTCGAGAGAAAAGATGTCCATGTGAAGTCTTTAGTAGACGGATTATCATATCATGACTAGAATGATCTATCCTGTAGTGACAAAGCCAATATGTGTCTAAATCCAAGAAATCTTCTCTCATAACTTTATTGGATTTTACAGCTCGAATAGTGACATAGAGTCCACTAGAGAGAAACATAAACTTCTCTAAGATGCGCCTTTGTTCGCAATCATTAGAGGTATTGCAAAGGAACTCATTTTCGTTCTCTACATGCGTTTTCGCATGGAATCCGTTGGCTATTCATAGGTGCTATTGACGCTAGGAGCGTAGAAAGTTTTTGTGACAGTAATTAAGGTGCCTTTTGGCAAGGGGAACTTGAGCTATTCCATGTCCTTGAATTAATAATGATGGCCCAGCCATCATAGTCACAAAAGTCATATGTCAGAATCAAAGTGGAGTCATAAAGAACTCGAAATTTTATTCATAAGCCAACAAAGTTACATCATTGTCTCTTTGACCAAAGAAAATCTAATCCAAAATGCTAGCTAATGCAAAACAATGGTAGTCGTCTAACTTCTTTCAGTAATTCGAAAATAAATGTGACCAGGTGAGTAGAGAGATGTCGGTGGAGCAAGGCTTGGTTAAGTACCACTAATCTCAGAACCTTCCTAGACATCACACTTATTTTGGGTGAGCCTACTTTGAAGAAAGACTTAAACCATTGGCATTTACTACAAAGTATATGGCAATTGCCTATTACATCTCTTGGAAAAACAAAGACTTAAACATAATTGGCGATCTATTGATCCCAGCCAGATTTGTAGTCTTCAAACCTTCACTCTAGATCATCTTCTTGATCTTCTTGTTCCATATAGTGAGCTTCTCTTGCTTCACAATATGCTTTGTAGGCGGTGACGATTTCTTCACGAGCTCTACAAATTAATGTGTGCCCAATGATCAGACACTCCACATCAAGAACATACATCTCTTTGCTCAAACTCCATTGATTGAGGTGCTTTGAAAGTGTCATTCAGATGGCTCTTAGTGTTGGTGGCGCCACCAACATGGCCAGAGGAGTTGCCTCCCTCTCTCTTTCCACGTTGACCTCTTCGGTTCCGTGTTCGCCTATATTGACGGTTATCTTCCCAAGTAGAGCGATTATATGAACTAGAACGTCCAGAAGTATCCCTAAGGTTAGGGTTTCGCTCTTGGAGCCTTCTCTTAGGGGCGCCACTATAATTGGATTCCGAAATATGCTCTATTTCTATGGATCTCGAATTATAGTTCTTCACAAGAATGTTGTCATGCTTTTCAGCGACATTCATGGCTCCAATGAGCTCATGAAACTTTGTGATCCGTCCTGCAGCAACATCGATTCGATAGTTCTTAGCAACCATCAATGCAGAGACGGGGAAGGTAGAGAGATTCTTCTTAATCAACATTGCATCTGTGATCTCTTTACCACAGAATTCCATTAAGGATTTAATGCGAAGTGCTTCCGAGTTGTAGTCAAGAATTGACTTGAAATCACAGAAGCGGAGGCTATGCCATCTCACTTCTAGGTCAGGAAGCAGGGAGTCACGGACGTTGCCAAATCTTTCTTCGAGTGAGACCCACAGCCTTTGGGGTTTTCTTCATTCATACACTCGTACTGGAGCGAATCATCCATATGACGAGTCATTAGGATGATGACTTTTGCCTTATTTGCCTCTAAGGCTGCTCTATTTGCTTCCAAATCTTGAGCTTGCTCAACAGCTAGCACGTCCTAGCTAGGCTCGAGAATCGTATCTAGGATTCCATCAGCCTTGAGATGTTGGCGGACATCACGAACTCACCTGTGATATTCAGAGCCAGTTGTTCCCAATGGAGCAACGTCTAATTTGTTCAGATTACTCATCCTGAAAGAGAACAAGAAATTAGGGTTAGTTTCGGAGCGAAAATGTAACGTCCCGAACCTGAATCCACCAGTTTACTAGTCAGTTGGACGGTAAACGACCTTTACTTTCACTTTTACTTTCGGTTTAGTACTTTTAGTGGTTCTAAAAGTTGACTTTTTGTTCGGGTCAAAATTTGAGAAAATGTTCTTCATGAAAGTTATAGGGGACCTTAAACCGAGGGCGTGCATATGTGGTATGTAAAAATCGGAGCTCGTATGTGAAAGTTATAAGTGAAAATGTGAAAATTATTGTTTATGGTAAGTAGTATATATTTGAATTTTTACTATAGCAGCCGATTACTTTTCATTTCCCTTTCTCTCTCCTCCTCCCCGCGTCTCTCTCCCTATTCTCTGCAACTCCGGCCACCTCACGATTCCGGCCACCTGGGGACGAATGAGTGGCACCGTTTGAGTGCCATCTCCGGCCACCAAACAGGCGTCGAAGGTTCGGTTTTTGCCAAGGATCGTTTTGCCCCTAGCCTTGAGCCACGATTTGCAACGTGGAGGAAGAATCGAAGAGATGAAATTCTGGGTTACTATTCACCGATCGGGTTCAACTTCTTCTTAATTGTTGAGGTACTTCTACTCATTTTCTGACTTTGTCTCAGTTGAGAAAGTTGTTGGGTCTGATGAGATGATGGTGTTGCCAAAATTTGGTGGCCACGGAGCTGGTGGCGGTGGCGGTGGCGCCGCCACTGTGGGCGGCAGCTGCAACATATAGGGCAGTGTTTTGATTCTAGTTTTTAGCCCATTAAATTGTATAAATGATGTAGAGCTTGTATCTGAAGTTTGGTGAATTTTGGAGGAGTTTGGAATTGTTTGTGAATTTCTGAAGTTCGGAGTTTTGTGATTGAATTGTGTAAAATCCGGCTATTGGATTTCCCTCGTTTTCATTGTGGAATATGTAAATTGAGGAATTGGTGTTGTGGAAGAGATTTGGGTGAAATTTGAGAAGTAATGGAGATAGGGATTTTCGAGGTTTCGTTTAGGTTCGTATTTATTTTATCGGATTGTCGTTTACGGAAATATAATTGTGTACAGGGCAATGTTGCGAGCTACGGCTAGATGAAGGAACTCGTTTGCGTGGTCGCCCAATAGTATTGTGAGTGGACTTTTGTTTTCAAATAAGTGATGCATGCATTTATTTATTAAAGTATGCTCTATTTAATTAACATATTACTTTCTGAGCATATGAATTGATTTCGGAATTTGATTTCGATATATCTCGTGGATTTGCTTTCAATAATGATTTTCATGAAGTATTTATGATTTATACCAGTTGTGAATTTCGGATATTAATTTGTTATGCTCAGATTCGAATTTATAATTGATGTTGATTTTCGACGAATTATTTTTCCGAGGTGATTTCCGGAATTTCATATTTATTTTCATTCATCGATTTGAGATTTTTGGAAAGATTTTCGAAATGGGATTTCGATGGAGTTATTTCCTATTTATTTATCGACCTTCGATTTTGGCATTGGGAATGCCTTAGATGATGATTTAATTACTCTTTTAGCGTGTCGGACACGCTGTTGATTTTTGTGACTTACTACGAGAATTTCCGGGTACGGTCGGGAATCGTACCCGTGTTTTCTTTATTCGCGGGACTTATGGGGAAGCCTTATAGATTTACTGGATTTGAATGGTTTTTACCCATCATACCTGGGTCGTCATATTTATTGCTAGTTAGCCTATTAGTACTCCTCCCTGCTTACTATGTGTTCGTGGGTGAGTAAGAGCAGAGCATGGGATGCTCCAGAGTGTGGGACACTCCGACCCGAGCCTGGGAGGCTCCCTTCTTTCGTATGGTGAAACTTCTTCCCCATATCTTATCGTTGCTTGACTAGCGGGGCTAGTCCGATTTTCACTGTAGCCAGCGGGGCTGGTCTTATCATCTTGAGAAACGAGATTTCAGTTTTACGATATATTTTTTTTGAATGTTGTGACTAGCGAGGCTAGTCGGTTTATCGTTTTGAAATCCTTGGATTTAAAGCTAAATGTGTTTTAACATTTGTGCATGCATCGAGTTTTTAAAGGAATAAATGTGGGAAAGTATGAAATCCTTCTTATTTTAAATTGTTTATATTTGTCCACTCACGCTAACGTTTTTCGTCTACTTTCCCCTGGGCCTTTCGGTTTCTAATGCCCAGTTTGCAGGCGTTATTAGTTGAGGTCGGGCGTACATGGTTCGAGGCATAGTTGACGAATAGTTTCCGCACTTCTTTGTTTGGCTCTGATCTATTGTGGGTTACTGTTTTAGGTAGTCAACTTTAGGGGTGACTCGACCAGTTCTCAGTAGAGTTATCACTAAGGTGGGCCCCACAGGGCAACTTCGGATTTCAGGGTGAAATTCGGGGCGGGTCCTGTCAGAAAAAGACTACCACGAAAATATATAAAATTTCTGAGCGTAGTCGCTTCCAAGAAATTAGGGTTTTTCAAATTTAGTCGCTTCCAAGAAAATCCGATTCCGAGAGGGGTTTTAGATTAGATTGAAACAACGATGTATGTGGTCAATTGTTTTCTTCTCAACAAACTCTAAGTTTGGTGGACTTTACAAGTTCTAAGCTTGGAGTGAGCATGAACCCCCACAGTTCGACTTAATTAGGTCTCCCCTATGATGAAGAAAGGGGGGTAGAAGAAGGGAGGTTGCAAGTCTCCGAGAAAACAAGAGAAAAAGAATAAAAACTTCAAAACGGAAACTTTTAGTAAAGCATACCTCTTAGGATTGTAGAACGTATTTGGTCCTTGTTGTAGGATTTGGAGGCGAGCTTCAGACCTAGTGCAAGCAAGTAGACTTGTAGGATTGCAGCGTGGTTGCGGAGTCGCGGGGGTTGTGGAATCGTGGGGTCGTAGGTTGCAGAGTCGAGGTGCTGTGAGGATGCCTCGATGCCGCGAGGATGCTGCGGATATGTCGTGAGGCTGAGGGGATGCCAGATGCCCTGAGGACGCTGCGGGGATGCTGCGAGGACTGTTGCGGGGCCACTGCGGGATCGCTGTGAGGATGTTGTGAGGTCGTTGCGGACCGAGAGGTTGCTGCAAAGATGCTGCGAGGTCGCCGTGGGGGCAGCGAGCTAGATTAGGGCTGCGGGGGCAGCAGATGCAAGGCGTGCTCACGGGGTCTATTTGTCATGGGTTCGTGTAGTCAAAGTGTCACGGGGTCGCGAACGTGAGAGAAGGCGAGACTTCGCGGGCACTGCAGGGGCAGCGAGGCTAACCTGGTAGGGTTAGCGTTGAGTTGCGATGCGAGGTTTTGAAAGCTACGATTTTTAGGGTTTCAGAGTAGGGCTTCGTGCTGATAACGTGTTTTAGAGAAAATGCAATTGAGAGAGAGTTGCTGTGTACTTTCATTGATAATAGGGGCCTCTTTATATAGATGATTACAATGCATAGAATCTGAATCATACAAGGAAAGGTAATCAGACATTGAATAGGAATCTCTAAGATTCTTCTAGTTAAACCCTATTACCACTAGATCAAGTAACCTAGAGTTTGGGTCAGACACATATTCTGGATTTATTTGAACATTTTACAAGTTTTAGTCATCTTTCTCTCTGTTTTTTTTTTTAAAGAAGTGGAAAAGTAATGTATGATATATAAGAGGTCCAAAACAAAACAAACACTAAAAGAATTCAGAGACGTTTTAAATACACACCCCAAATTACATAATACACACTCCATACTGAATACACCACCCATTTAATTTCTCATTGTAATATTTTACTAAATACACAACCCAAAGTACCTAAAATATCCTTAATCTCAAAAATCATGAAATATCATATTGTTTGACTATATTAAGACTATCATTTAATATGATTAGTATATTCTAGTTTACTAATTGATGTTTGTAAATAACCATATTGATTACTTGTGTTAGTTATTGAGAAATCCATAAAGATTTAATATTATTCCTTTAAATAGATGCATATAAATAGGTTTTGCATTATTTGAGTTCTCATCCACCAAACACGATGTTGAACAAGTAAAAAATTATGAGTTGAACATTTAACCAAAACTATATCAGTAGTTTATCCACAATGGCGGAACAATAAAGTTGTCATTAGAGGGGCCAAACAAATTAACAATTACAAAATTTTTTCACCCGTGATGTTTTATATTAGAAAATAAATAATCCATTATCTCTTGGAAAAAGAAGAAGAAGGAAATTAACTAAAAAAAGGAAATTTGACATGCCTAGCAGCAGAATTTGAAAACCGTACGTAGTCAAGAAATATGGGACTCAACCCCATGCTTCAAATTTTCAAAACCTGCCCTGGCATTTCCTCCCACACTCAACATCACCCAACTTACTACCTGAACATCAGAATCATATAATTAATATTGCCAGAATCTGAATAGATCTTGAGTAGCTTTCTTGCCGAGAACGAATCAAAAAGACCCCAAGTGATCAATTGGGTATGCATTTGGGTGATCTGGGCCAAGCTCAGCTCTGACATGAATCCAGAACCGAGAAGGTACGGGGTTTAAGCAAAGAGGGCTTAAGAGAAGAAGAAGAAGAGTGGTGCGCGGATGAGATATAAAGATTTGGCTTTGTGGCTTCTGCATTAGTTCATTCATATGGCTTCCTTCGTTTTTTACCGTATCGGCCTGGATAACGGCAGTGAAGTGGGTAATCTAAATTGTGTGAAGAGAAAGACGCCAGCAAGGCAGGCACCAAGGGCGTACTCCAGACGCACCCAAAGATATAACGATTATGAATGTGAGACCCCTTTTAGGTGGAAAGTGGAATCAAGTCCGGGCATTGACTCTGATTCAATTCAGATGGAGATCGATGGCGTCAACCTCTTCTCGTCGTCAATGGAAATACGATGTGTTTCTCAATTTCAGGGGGGGAAGATACCCGCGCATATTTTACCGGTCTTCTGTATTCTGCACTAAATCAGAAAGGAATTCTGACCTTTATGGATGACGCAGAGCTTGAGAAAGGAAAATCCATTAGGCCTGAACTTTTAGCTGCAATTGAGGACTCTAGCTAGATCTGCGATTGTCATTCTCTCACCCACCTATGCTGATTCATCATGGTGCTTGAATGAACTCGTCAAGATTATTCAATGCATGAAAGATATGGGCCAACAAGTTCTCCCCGTCTTCTTTGGCGTGTGTCCTTGTGATGTGCGGCACCAAAGGGGATGGTTTCAGCTCAAAAGGGAAACCCAAGTAGATGTGGAAGTAAGGGAACATGAAGAAGTTTATGGCAAGAATGAGGACAGACTAAATGCGTGGAGAGCTGCTTTGACTGAGGTCGCCAATCTTTCTGGCTGGCATTCCTGGAATTATTCGTAGGTCTCCTTCCTCCATGCTACTCATATATGTTTCAAAATGAATGTTCTATATGATTTAAATTGGTTTTGATTTTTCTGATTAAGGGATGGATACGAATGGAGAGAATGAACATCCAGTAAATTTGAGAGACTCACTGGATTACCATTTTGCATTTACTTAATGTTGCCAAATGTTAATATTGTTTTTGCCAGTTACGTCACATTGCTAAGTTTCTAACTCACAGTTTTATCTAAATTTTCTCAGACATGAATCAAGTTTAATTGATTAATCATATACTGAAGAAGTCCGTGTATACATCTTCAAGTGTTGACAAGGGCTTCATAGGAATGGATTCCCGCATTCATGATCTAATAAGCAATTACATATATCCACAGCTTGGTGGGGTGCGTTTTATAGGGATCCATGGCATGCGGGGCATAGGTAAGACAACACTTGCTCGAGCTATCCATGATGATATTTGTCAGGATTTTGACCGAACCTGCTTTCTTTCCAATGTTAGAGAAATGTCTAAAAACAATGGCCTAGTTTCTCTACAAGAAAAACTTCTTGTCAAAATCCTGATGGCAAAAGTTGAAAATATAGAGGATGAATACACAGGAGCTGCTATGATAGGAAGGCGGTTGTGTAGAATAAAGGTGCTTGTTGGAACAGATAGGCTAAAGAACACACCACATAAACGCATTATTGAGGTGCTTCGGATTAGTTTTGATGGACTGGATGAAAACGACAGAGAAATATTCCTACATATTGCTTGCTTTTACAAGGGGAAGGATAAGGATCGTGTGACACAAATACTAGACTATTGCCAGCTAGACCCTGGCCTGTCATTGGTTTAAGTGTTCTTGCGGATAGATCTCTCATAACTATCTCCAACAACGAACTGTGGATGCATGATTTGCTACAAGAATTGGGCTGGGAAATTGTTCTGGAACAGTCTCCTAAAGAGCCAGGCAAACGTAGTAGATTATGGTCTCATGAAGACATCAACAATGTGCTGAAGGGAAATAAGGTAAGAGTTTGATAATGAGAAAAAAAGAAGCCAAGCATATTATTATTTGTGTTCAGCACTTTAATTATTCTGTAAAAAAGAAATAAGGCAGATTTACTTGTAGTCTGCTTAGGTCTTGGTATTGTTTGTGTTCTGCACTTGAGTTATTATTCTTTTTGTTCATTAACAGGGAACATATTCAATCCAAGGCATGGTAATGGAGTTGACTAAATTACAAGTGGCTCATTGGAATCCAGAAGCCTTTTCAAATTTGTCTCAACTGAGTTCTTAATGTCGACCTTCCCAAAGGCCTCAGTTGTCTTTCTAATTCCTTGAGACTCCTCGAATGGACTGGGTATCCCTTAAGATCTCTCCCACAACATTTTGAAGCAGATGAACTTGTTGAACTTAACTTGTGCCACAGCAACATTGAACAGCTTTGGAAGGGAACAAAGGTGTGGCTATTAGTTAATACTCTTCTTGTTTATCTGTAAGAAGCAACTTGTCTGTTCTGTATGGTGGCTCACTGTTTCAATTTTATGTGCAGAATTTTGAGAAGTTGAAGTTTATCAAACTCTGCCATTCTCAAAACATTGTGGAGACCCCAGACCTTGTAGGCGTTCAGAATCTTGAGAGTTTAGATCTTGAAGGATGTGAGAATTTGGTAAGAGTCCATCAATCCCTTGGATTCTCAAAAAGCTTATTGTCCTGAATCTTAAAGACTGCAAAAGTCTCGAGAGTCTGCCAAGTAGAATTGAAATGGAATCTCTTGAAATATTAATTATTTCTAGCTGCTTAAAATTTAAGAAGATTCCTGAGTTTGTTGGAAATATGGAACGTTTGTCGGTGCTTTATCTTGATGAGACTACCATTGAGGAACTGCCTGTGTCAATTGAACGGCTAAATGGCCTTGTGTCATTGAATCTGAGCAACTGCAGAAATCTTGTCTGTCTTCCTACCACCATCAATAGATTGAAGTCTATTAAAAATCTTAATCTTTCTGGATGCTTGAAACTCGGCAAACATCAGGTAAATGTGGGGGAGATGGACTGTTTTGAGGAAAATGATGTGAATAGTGGTTCTGCAATAGAAATGTCATCTACCCATGATCTCATAAAATATGTGAGAGGATCAGTCTTTCATGGATGCGAAGTAGTTTGGGGATCTGTAAATAAGTTCTTGCCTTCTGGATTGCTGCAAAATGTAAATACAAAGCCAATGAGTTTCCGCTTGCCTATATCTGGTCTGTGTAATTTAACATATCTGAACCTAAGTAATTGCAATCTTGGTGAAGGAGCATTTGCCAATGACTTTGGTTACTTTCCTTCTTTGGTGACCTTGAATCTAAGTGGAAACAATTTTGTTCATCTTCCTTCAGGCATTGGATTGCTTTCTAAGCTTGAGAACTTTAACTTGGAGAATTGCAAGAGACTTCAAGAGTTGTCAGATCTGCCATCAAATAGTGTACTGGATTTAAGGGCGGATGGTTGTACTTCACTGAAATACTTGTTTGATGCATCAAATTTGAACAGATTAAACAAATCATATTTCAATTTCATCAATTGCTTCAATCTAAATGGCAATCAAGGATGCAATAACATAGCATTTGAAATGCTGAAGACATTCATTTATCAGGTACTCCCTCTCTCAGTGTGTGTGCGCGTTGCTGCTCATATACTTAGACATTAATTAACTAACGACCTATCTCTTCTTGGACAGGCAATCTCTAATAAGAGGGAAACTTTTCAAATTGTAATTCCTGGAAGTTATATTCCTGACTGGTTCAACCATTGGAGTTTTGGGTGTTAATTAAGTATATCTTTACCTGCACATTGGAATAACAGTCGGGGATTTGCTTTGTGTGCGGTTTTTGTACTCCATGAGCACCAACGGGTGGATGAGCTTTATACATATGAATTTAAGACTTTTAATGCAACACATCATCTTGTATGTTGCCTGAAGCTCGATGGAAGAGAATTGGGTGTATATGGCAGACAGCCTGCATTTCGCTTTAGTGAAAAGGGCAATGATATAGGGCCTCAATGAGGCCTAAGATTTGTGGCCTCACATCCTAGGTGTCATGCCATGTAAGTAAATAAAAATTTATTTTCAATTCCATATAATATATCTTGCCACATCATACTATTTCAACACCAACTTTACCCTTTTACATTTCCTTTTAGATGTTAGGAGGTGAATCAATTACATTAATGAATTTAATTAGGTGAAAAAAAAATATCAGCTATTAATTACATATTAATTTAAGGGATATGTCTACAGATTCTCTGATCAATATTTTTCTTCATTTAATTAAATTTTTTCCTTTAATTTTTCTTCCCAAATGGCATTAATATATTGAATTATGTGTCAAGAAA
The DNA here is from genome assembly GCA_024704745.1 of Rosa lucieae. Taxonomy (NCBI): domain Eukaryota; kingdom Viridiplantae; phylum Streptophyta; class Magnoliopsida; order Rosales; family Rosaceae; genus Rosa; species Rosa lucieae. The sequence goes on from CM045492.1 coordinate 9,130,101, forward strand.
TAGACGTTAACTTTTCTTTCCAAATATTGATTAATTTCATCCACAAAAATATAGCATTAGTAAATTGAATTTGGGAAATACTTATGTCTAAATTAAGAGGTAAGAAAAAATTACACGTTAGCAACCATTAATTAACATCTACAATCTAAATATAAGGGAAAGACAAACAAAAAATAATAAATTCATATCTAACTTTTAAACCCTAGCTACATAAAGAGAAAACAATGAACAAAAGAATAAATATAATTATATGAATATGTATTTTTCACATTATATTTTCAAAATTTGCAGGAACCCAACAAAAGTTGAATTCATATACATGTGTTATACAAATCTGTTAATCGAATGTACGTGCAAATTTATTGACTAAATTTCATGAAATTTTTTCTACTCTTGATTGAAGAAAAAAAAATTTGTTATTTAAATCTTATCATGAGTGTAATGAAAAAGAAATGAAAGAAAGCCATTTTTTTTTAGAAGAAAGCCAAAATAATTTTTGAGGTAGAAAACCAAAATAATCTAGAGTCATTAGATTTTGGAAGGATAAGATGGTCTTTTTCTTAAGAATTACGTGGCATGATTTGACAAATAGGTGATTTGTGTAGATAACATGGCATGACACCTAAGATTGAGGCCACAAATCTTAGGCCTCATTGAGGCCACAAATCATTTTCCTAGTGAAAATTTTTGCCAGGTTGAGTCAGATCATCTGTGGCTATTCTATGTATCTTGTAATACCCCCTTTTTTAGTTTTATTTTTTTATAATATATATATATGTGAAACAAAGCGTAGTGGTTCGGTTCCGGGTTTTGAGCAATGAAATGGGGGAGTAGTACTTTTGTTGTGATGGTGGGGGTTTTTAAAAGAAACAAGAAAAGAAGAAAGGAGAACAATCAGCTCTCTCTCTCCCTCGTCCGCAAAAGCTCTCCAATCTCTTTCTTCCTCCACAGGTCATTAATCGACGCCAAACGACCTTCTGTGGCTTCGTCTCAGCCTTGAGAAGCTACCTGCAGCGGTCTTGGGTCACGGAACAGCAGGAAGCGGCGGCGAAGAGGCCGGGTTTGTCTAGCTCCGATTTGGATTCCAAGCATGGTAGCTCGAGCTACCGACCACGAAACCTTCTCAAACTCCATCCACAGGTTCGTCTCAACCTCATGAAGCTCCCAGAAGCAACCTTGCACGGTGGTGCAGCCCGTAGCCGCAGCTGCAAGTCAACCCCACGGAACCGGAATTATCGATCCAAATATCTCGAGCTACAGGACTTTTTTTTGTATGTTTCTTGGACTGGTGAACTCAGAATGAGGATCTAAACAACTTTATAGAAGGGATCGAGGCCTGAGGTTGAAGTTTTTACGTTGAAAACTCAAGCCCGCCGGATTCTGGAATTTTTCCGGCCACCGAAACCTTCGATCAAGGATATCTCGAGTTGTAGAGCTTTGTTTTGATTGATTCTTGAACCAGTAAACTTGCCTTGAGTTTCTGAAGAAGTCTCCAGAAAGGATCGAAGCGAGTGGTGGAGGTTTTTACGTCGATCGGAGTACCTGCCGGATTCTGGAAAATTCCGGCCAACCCGACTGTTCTAGGTAATTTCGACCCCTTCCGGTAATTTCCAGCTTACATGCTAGTTAGGAAAGTTGTTAGGCTTGATGAGATGAAGAGGAGCAGCCTGGCCCCGACACCATTGGCAGTAGTCGGCGGCCGCTCGGCCCCAAACTCCGGCGGCACTTTCCGGCCACCTCCGGGGGTCAAAAATGTGTTTTCTTTACATTTTTAGATTCTACTTTTCATTACGATCATTTTGATATATTATACGCAATTTTTGGATATCGTATGATTTAGTTATGAATTTGACGATTTCGATCGTTCGATTTGTGATCTGTGAATATCAGACCGTCGGATGGACTTGTAATTTTAATATGTTGATCGTATGACTGTCCCGAGGACTCTGTGTGGTCACGAGTTAAGATCCGACCGTTGGATCTTCGTATAATTGTGAAATGGTGTTTTGGAAGGCGATTCGTGAGAATCCAACTGTTGGATTTTCATATAAATATGTGGAGATGTTAATAAAGGCGATTCAGGAAGATCCGACCGTTGGATCTTCATGATAATTTCGAGAGGATGATTCAAAGGGCAATCCGTGAGGATCTGACCGTTGGATCATCGTATAAATTCGATCTGACAGTTGGATCATCGTATAAATTCGATCAGACCGTTAGATTTTCATTATCTTATTTTTTGTGAGTTGATGGCTAAATTCAAGTCACTTATGATTAGGTGATTGACGGTTTTTACTTACGCGAGTGAGTTTGGTGTGATTGTGTTATATTGAAGACGCAGCGGGAGTATCGAGGTGAGTAAACCGCAAATGGTTCATTCACGAACCGGAGTTCTAAATATTTATATTTAATGCTATAATATTTATAGCTGTTAATACATGTGCGAATGACTTTATACATATTTTATTATTGATAAAATATACGTGTTGTTGGTTTGTGTTGAGGAAATTATGTATTGAGTGAGGTGTTGAGTTTATTGTTTGAGAAACAATAAATTGTTGAGTTGTTGAGATATATTGATCTGTGGAGATCAATAGGTCACGAGGTGACCATGGCATCTATTAGTGAACCACACTCTTGTACCGGGTAGGTGGAAACTAATAGCATTAAATCGTGAACCACGCTCTCGCGCCGGGTAGGTGGAAACGATCAGTTAGAGCTCTAGTCTGTCTGCCAAATGTTGAGTGACCTTATGAGGGTAACGGGAAGTGACTCATAAGTGTATAATATATATATATATATATATATGAGAGTGAGAAAGTGATGTGGTTTTGTGGTGGTCGTTGTGATTGTGATATTATTACAATTTCATTTGCTTGAGTTGAAATTGTTATATTAAATTTGTGCAATCCTTTCGTTTACTCATACGGGCTGTCAAGCTCACCGGGTTTGTGTTGTTGCAATCCCGGTACACTATTCAAATTGTGTAGCGGGAAATCCTACAGGTCAGGAGAATCGAGAAGGTGATCAGGCTGCTTAGAGTAGTGTTATTTGAGTTACAGCATTATTGTGAGTTTCGTTTTGTTCATTTCGAACTTATCAATTTGGAATTTGTGATAGTGTGCTGTAATAAGAAATTGAGGAGTTGGGTATTGTAATATTGAGTGGTGTGAGGCGCGTTACTCTGAAAGAAAAATTTAGATTGATATTTGTATTTGTAATTATTCATGTTTCGGATTTGAATTGGTTATTCAAAATTCGGGGCGTGACATATCTCGTGATAAATACTTTGGTATAGAGTGGTGGCCTAACAGTTCCAGTCAGGTTGAGTTCTTATTTGAAACCAGAGGGCCAGGTCTGATGGTGAAGGAGTGTGGAGTCCATCTGATATATGAGCAAGATGTGGAAGAATTGAACCAAACAACCACTCAATCAAGCAGTAGGATGTCTTCTTATGAGGATATATTGATTTGTTTTGACATTCCAGTTGCAGGGGAAATCAGTTGCACTGGTAGCAGAACTTGCACGGTAGAAGAATTGTAGGACTGGCAGAAATATAGGGGATCCACCACTGGCCACTACAATTGAGGGCTTTCTGATCCCATTGTTGGAAATGAGTTGCAGAACATGAATGGCCAATGTCTCCTCTTCTCTCAATTGAATTTCTGCAGTAATTACATTCTGGAGCTCCCTTGCCTTCATCTTTTGCAGTTAGGTGAGTCTTGATCACTCTAGATTTGATAGTTTGCCTAGTTATTAGTTGACTCCCCAAGTTATTTCCAAATGACACTATAATCTTACTTGCATAACCGATATTATTGAAGTAGTTTTACAATAAACTGAATTGCCTCTCTGTAGTTAGTTTGATAGGAAAAGCATAAAAAGCTTCTCATATTGATTATAGTCTATAAGCTATCAGTACACTTGTAGGCTTGCACCATTAAGATTATACTTTTATACCGTGTACTCATGTAGAGTGATGTGCTGTTACAGTGAATTTTAAGTAACCTTGCATTAAATTATGTGGCTCCCCTTGAAATGATGACTGGGCCTTTTTATACAGTAAACCAACAAAATTTATGGATGCTAAATTTTCTTTGGAAGTCCATCCTTGTATCATTGGACGCATTTTTAGCAATTTGCTGGTACAGGGTTGTGCCATCTTATGTTGCCATTAGCCATCGATTCTAGAGTCCATAAGAATGCATTGATTGCACCAACGTCCTGGTGCGTGGATCTAAATAACCAATGGCATTGGATTTTTCTGAATAAAATGTCTATCTCTGGTCCATCTAAAATAATAGGCTCAGGGAAGATAGAAATAATTGATGTTCAGTTTATATGATGAAGATATTGCTGTGAGAAATTCTAGAGTATATGAACCGTTTTGCCGGTTCATATACTTTTTCTCACAAATTTTTTTTGACTTTTACCGTCGTCTGTAAATCTGCATTATGTTGCAGTGATCTTTCTGGCAATAACGACTTTCACATGCCAGGTTGATTGTATAAGTCTTTTTCATGCTCTCTGCAGGTTCAAGGTATTCCATTTGGTATAGATAGCAAGGGTCGAGGCAATACATAAGTATAAAGATTACTTGAAATTTCCTTGAGTAGTGCAAAACTGCAAATTCATGTGGACTTGATCAGCTTACTTTCCTCCTTCAGCCTTCACTAATGAAACTTGAATTCATCAAGAAGGGGGAATATGGTTTGATGTTGGTTTTAACTAAAGTTGGCTTGAAAGTGGAATTAACTGCTAGAAGTTTATAGAAAACATGGTCCTGTCTGTGCATATATGTTTGACGTATTTTGGCTGGACATAATACGTGTATTGCTTAACATCTTCCTCACCAGTTTGCGTGAAGTTCTGTTTGGATGTAATGTAGTATTTTGAGGGGATGTAGTTACTTTGCGTTTTGGTTTTATTTTGTTCTTTTTTCAATTATGTTCTACATAATATTGAAGTATTTGGGAGACTGTAAAAGAAAAACAAAATAAATCTGATGTTAAAAGAAATGCACAGCTTAGATGAGTCTCTGTGCTACTAGCATGAGAAATAGAAACAGAGGAAAATGACTAATACAAATGAATTAAGAGATTCAATAAACTGCTTCAAACAGGTGGACAAGCAAGGCTGTAATAAAGCTCTAATTTTTTCTGCTGAAGATTAAAGCTCTAAATTCATTTGTGTATTATCATTCAAATATTTTCCTTGGTTTGAAAATGCTTGCTAGAGGGAGTGATACATTTAATGAAATTTCAAAATTGTCCAACTGTTTCCGATGAACATCAGTGCACACTAATTTATCTGTATTGTAACTGTAGTGAAGCTAAACTAGCTGTGTAAACTTCCTGTCTATATGAGCATAACGTGCAGTCATGATCAAAAATCTAGCCAAGTTGCTAACTACTCTCTCCCTCTACAATGCAGGGAACCAGGGGCTGGTGCCAACTTGGTTTCAGGGACAGCCCCAAAACCCTTCATCTTTTTGATGTTCAAGAACCCAAATCACAACGGTCAGCCCCCATGTCAAAGACTTCAAGAAAAACTCCTTGTGTCTTCAACTTGCAAAACCATTTCGACATCAGATTTGATGTGGCATGGTAAAGTCAGCATACAAGGACCTGTTTGCATTAATTGTCGTACCTCCAACGACAGCATCAAAGTTCTTTCAAGTACTTGCATGTATAGATTATGAGCATGCACTTCTGTACACTGACTAAAGATGTGATTTTTAGATTATGAGCATGCACTTCTGTACACTGACTAAAGATGTGATTTTAAGTTTTGCCCCAAGATATCATTGATAGACCAAATCACTGTAAGTGCCAGCACTGATGCCGTCAGACTTTGTGAAGGGCATCAATTCATTAGGACGAGCATACAGTAAGATTTTCACAGTAGCTGTAAACACATCAATACTAAATCCAGTGAGAACAGTTTTTATTTGTAATCTGATCTTTCATTACCTTAACCAAATTGTTGAAAGCACCTTCACCCTATTCTCAACTTTTTACCATTTGTTGTGTTCTCCCATGCCTTGGGGACAGACTCTGAATCTCTAAGTCCAAGGTTGCACCTGGAATTAATGGATACACTCCAGCTACCACGATTTATCATTTACTATCTGAGAAGTTGGTGATTGAAGTTGACCACCAATAAGGCTGCACTCCAGCTATGCCTTCAAATCTGGTAGTTGACAAGGCCTTGCAAATATATGGACCATGTTGGTAGACCTGCAAAGTTTCAAGCTTCGCCGAGTTGAAGTAAACATTTGTTTGGCTTTTGGCTTCCATTGATATCTCTGGTCCAAGGATGGCTTGCAATTCATGTTTTGTCAAATCTAGAGCTGTGCAAATGGACAGAGAACCATCATATATTTGACAAAGCATATACTGGATCATTGATTAGAAGGGTACGGTGGGTCTCTATATCATTCAAATTTTATTGCAAAATCTCACATGCTATGTTGTATGACCAAACCTGAACTTCAATTATTGTACCTAGCTCATGATTTCGTCATATATATGCAATATCATTTGGCCCACTATTTGGCAAGACTTTTTTTTGAAAAATATGGTAAATATGGAAATGAATTGAATTGTATGCTTGTAGATGAAAGAAAAAGAAAAGTTGAAATTGAAATTGGAATTGAAAAAAGAGTTACCTGCGTCAGCTGATTTTGTTTAAATCCCCAAAAGTTCAAAACCTGCCTGGCGTTAACACATGACAAGCATAAAAGTCTGAAAAAAAACAACTTTGATGCAACTCAGCCAACTCTCCCCACTCGGCCGATGAAGTTCGTCAAGAACAAGGCCCACATCCATTGGGATAATCATTTTGTTTTATACCTTGGCAAAGCAAATCCATGAAGCGGGAAAGAAGAAGAGAAGGTTAGAAGTGTTTTTCTTGATCACATTTGAAAGCTGCTTAATATCTTTATGTACCCAATCCAATTAATAATCCAGAAACTCATTTGAATAAATGAAGATCGATGGTGATGATAGAAGTCCTAGCTGAGCAATCCATGAAATAATGTACTTGGGTCAGTGTAAACCTCATCATCAGAAAGGTATAGTGTGTACCATTTTCTTTAATTCTTTGTGTAATACGGACTTGTCTTCAAGTTATCTTCTTGATCAATTCATCTTTAGCTAGCAAAGTACTTTTGACCAAATTCAAAAAGATCCCTTCCCGACCGAGCCAGATTAGGAACTCAGATTAGGAAGACTGCCTTTCAACAACAATATACATTTTGTTGAAGGAAATCAGCTATTAGTGTGACTTATCAAACTAGGAGTAGGAATAGGAGAGAAGGTTCTAGATTTCCCAATCCTACACGGATTGGTATTCCTTGTAACATTAGAACTAGTACTTTGTAATCCCTATATAAAGGGCTCCTATTCTCAATAATAAGATACACAATTTTCTCCAATCTCTTTTTCCTTAAACACGTTATCAGCACGACTCTAACCACAAAACAGAAAACCAAAACTCATTCACAAAGCAGCCCCTAGCCCGAGCTAGCCGAGCCTTCGCTACAGCCCGAGCGCCCGTGTGTTTGTAACCTTGCACAGCAGCCCCTGCTGCCCCCTCCCTGCAGCCCTGCGTTCCAGCCTGCTGCCACCGAAGCATCCCTGCTGCGCAAACAAGCCAACGCACACCCACTGCATCTTTTTCCCGTTCCTGTGCACATCTGTCTTCTTTCAAGCCTCGAAACGTATAGTTCGGAAGCTCAGATCGAAAAACTTTCTTCATCAAAGTTGTTCGTCTCTGTCTCTTCCATCTAACCTCCGAATTTCAACCTTATCGGAGTTATATTGAGATCTGTACACCAATCGAAGTACAAGCTGTTCAGAACAGAATCTGCTCCGAATTTTCAACAAGTAAGTTTTTAAATTAAAGTTCCTGTTTTCGAATTTTAATTTCTCCTTCTTTTTCTTCGGGGACTTGCAACCTCCCTTCTTCTACATCCCACCTTTCTTATAACGTGGGTTCGATTCTTGAAAAGCGGAATCGTGGGGATTCACGCAATTAACGAACTAAGAGCGTTCGTAAGACTTCGGACTAAGAGCGTCCGTAAGCATCGATTTATGACCATATAAACATCATTGTTTCGGTCTAATCCATCATTCTTGGAAATGATTTCTTGGTAGCATAGCTCGGAAATCTTATTATTTATTAGTTGTCGTGGAAGTTTTAACTCGAAACTAATATATTTCTTCTTCTTGATTTCAGGATGTCGAAGCCAAAGCTTGACTTTCCTATCCTTGACTCAACTGGCTCGGAATATCATAGTTGGGTCATGGATGTTGAGAACACACCTCACTTCAAAAGGATCCTACCAGAAGAAGATGGTGATGATGCCAATGTCCAATCTCACCATAGCGGACTTCAAATCTGACAAAGAATTGCACAAAGATGCTGCAGATTTTGATTAGTATAGTCCTTAGTTTTACTTCCAAGAATTATGTAATGGCAATATGCCTTAGTCAATAAATGACATTTTGTATTAATTCTATCTTATGTGGTGCATCGAATTAAGTATGATGTCTAGGACAGTAATTGAGATTAGTGGTACTTAAGAGAGCTTCGCTCCACTGACATTTCTCTCTACTTTCCTGGTCATATTTGATTGGAGTTACCAAACGGATAGAGTGACTACGATTTGTCTACGATTTGATTTTATGTTGGATTAGATTTTGGTCAAGAAACTTTGATGTAATCATTGGCTATTATTAATAAAGTATCGATTTATTTTAATTCAATGTCTTGGACATATTTTTAATCCCGAACTTTATTATTTTTTTAGTATGTTTCCCGAAGAGCTAGAATGCCTCGTGGATAGTGCTACTACACATACCATCCTTCGAAATAGGCAACTATTTCTATGGATGATGCCATCTCGATCTTCCGTGACTACGATGGTTAGATCATCTCAATTGATTCATGGTAGAGGACCAGCCCAATTTATGTTGCCAAATGGCACAATTTTAAATGTCACTGAAGCTCTTTATGCCCATAGGGCAGGAAGAACCCTATTGAGTTTTAAAGATATAAGAGCCAATGGTTTTCATGCGGAAACGCATTGTGAGAATGGACAAGAGTTCCTTTGCATCACCTCTAATGACTACAGACATAAAAGAGTCTTAGAGAAACTTATGTATCGATCTAGTGGGTTGTATGCAACCACTATTCGCATAATTAAATCCAATCATGTTATGAGAGATGATTTATGGGATTCTGACACATATAGGCTTTGGCACGACCGTTTGGGACATCCAGGTCGTGATATGATGATCCGTATATTAAAGACTTCACACGGACATCCATTTTTCAGAATGAAAAGAAGTAAAACTCGAAATTTGGATCAAGGAGGAGCACCTGCGCCTCACGGTGCCTTTCCCTTTCAAGTTCGGCCATCACAAGCCGACTCCGCCATCCCCCTGCGGCCCAAGGGTGGCTTTGACGCCACCTCTGCTCCCCTAAATCCAATTTCTACTTCTCAAGTCCATTGTGACTTCGTGGCTCAACCAAAATCCTCATTGGTTGTTTCTAAAGCTCATTATTCGTTCTGTAAAGCCTGCTCTTTAGCAAAATTAGGATCGAACCATCCTATGCAAAGGACACGAAAGAAAATATACCATTCTTGCAAAGAATCCAAGGTGATATTTGTGGACTTATTCAACCACCATGCGGACCATTTCGATATTTTATGGTATTGGTTGATGCATCGACACGCTGGTCACATGTCATGCTATTGTCCACTAGGAACGCTGCATTTGCTAAACTCCTAGCACAGATTATTAAGTTGAGGGCTTACCACCCTGATCATCCTATTAAGTCTATAAGATTAGACAATGCTGGGGAGTTTACATCAAAAACTTTTGATGATTATTGCATGTCCATTGGGATTGAGGTTGAACATCCAGTTCCTCATGTTCACACCCAAAATGGTCTCGCAGAAGCCGCCATTAAACGACTACAAATGGTCGCTAGGGCATTGGTAATGCGCACCAATCTCCCTATTTCTGCTTGGGGCTATGCAATTCTGCATGCAGCTGTGCTTATTCGTCTGAGGCCCACTGCCACTCAACCCTTTTCTGCATCCCAGATGGTGACTGGGTATGAGCCTAATGTCTCACACTTACGCATATTTGGGTGTGCAGTATATGTGCCTATTGCGCCGCCACAACGCACCAAAATGGGTCCTCAACGACGATTAGGCATTTATGTTGGATATGATTCTCCAACCATTGTCCGCTATTTAGAACCCTTGACAGGCGATCTCTTTATCGCAAGATTTGCGGATTGTCACTTCGATGAGACAGTCTTCCCGTCGTTAGGGGGAGATAAGAACATGAATGTTCAACAGGAACGACAGGAATTGCCGTGGTCTGTCCCCACTCTGTCTCATCTTGATCCCCGAACCGCACTGTCCGAAATTGAAGTGCGGAGAATTCTCGATCTTCAGAACGGAGCAGAATCGATGCCTGCTGCGTTTTCTGATATCGCTAAAGTGACGAGATCACACATACCTGCTGCAAATGTGCCTGCAATGATTGATGTCCCTAAAATTAGAGGACATGATGCCACCTCAAGGGCACTTGAGCATGGCGCCAACGTCCACAGTGGTAGTGACGTTGTGGCTAGGCCCACGACTCCTGCCAGGAAGCGCGGGAGGCCAATAGGTTCGATGGATTCTCGCCCAAGAAAGAAAGCGAGTTTGGCACAAAATAATCCATTAATCATCGATGTAAATAATCCATCTCATGAGAACATTCCGGATTATGGTTATGTCCAAGAGACATCATTGGGGGACGCTCCAATGTCAGAACCAACTCCAGAGAATAGAGAGATCTCCATGAATTACACTAGTGTATATGAGATGATGGATAGAAATTCTATGGCAATTGATGATGCATTTGCATATCATGTTGCAAAAGGAATCATAGAATATGATGATATCGAACCTCGCTCTGTCGAAGAATGTCAACGAAGAGCGGATTGGCCTAAATGGAAAGATGCGATCCAGGCTGAATTGGACTCACTAGCAAAGAGACAGGTATTTGGGCCTATAACGCAGACACCCCCAGATGTAAAACCTGTGGGCCATAAATGGGTCTTTGTTAGAAAGCGTAATGAGAAAAATGAGGTGGTTAGATATAAAGCCTGCCTCGTGGCGCAAGGTTTCTCATAACGCCCTGGAATCGACTACGAGGAGACATATTCTCCCGTAATGGACGTTATAACGTTCCGCTACCTTGTCAGTTTGGTAGTTTCCGAAAAACTTGACATGCAGCTTATGGATGTGGTTACAGCATATCTCTATGGGGATCTAGATTCAGAGATATATATGAAGGTTCCAGATGGACTTCAATTACCCAAATCAAGTGGCTCTAAACCACGGAGCGCGTTTTCAATAAGATTAAAACGCTCACTATATGGATTAAAACAATCCGGACGGATGTGGTATAACCGTCTAAGTGACTACTTGATTGGGAAGGGATATATTAATAATGAAATATGCCCATGTGTGTTCATTAAAAGAACAAGTTTCGGATTTGCAATCGTAGCAGTTTATGTCGATGACATGAACCTAATTGGAACTCTAGATGAGTTAAAGGAAACTGCTAAATACTTGAAATCCGAATTTGAGATGAAAGATCTTGGGAAAACACAGTTTTGTCTCGGTTTAGAACTCGAGCACCGTAGTGATGGGATTTTGATCCATCAGTCTGCATATACTCAGAAAATCCTAAGGCGCTTTAATGAAGATAAAGCAAAGCCTGTGAGTACTCCCATGATCGGTCGCAGTCTTGAGCCAGGAAAAGATCCGTTTCGTCCAAAGGATGAGGACGAAGAGCTATTAGAGGCAGAAGTGCCCTATTTAAGTGCAATAGGCGCATTATTGTACTTAGCTCAATGCACAAGACCGGACATCTCATTCGCAGTGAACTTGTTAGCTAGACATAGCTCTGCGCCAACACGTCGCCATTGGATTGGTGTAAAGACAATCTTTCGATACCTAAGAGATACGATTGATATGGGCCTATTTTATCCCTACAGAGAGAAGAGGAATGACGGAAGAATGGGATCGGACCCCATTAGGCATGGAGCCACCGTCCACCATGACAAAGTGGCCGGTCATGTTGCCGCCAACGCCGTTACCACCACCAGGGGTGGCCGGCCTCACCCTATCCCCCTCCATCAAAACAATAATGATATCTTGATGGGTTTTGCTGATGCAGGGTACCTCTCTGACCCTCACAAAGGTTGCTCCCAAACGGGTTATGTCTTTACCATGGGAAGCACTGCGATATCTTGGAGGTCTACAAAACAGCCCTTGTTGCTACTTCCTCAAATCATGCAGAGATTATTGCTCTACATGAAGCCGTGCGTGAATGCATATGGCTAAGGTCTATAATTAGACATATTCAAGGAAGTTGTGGTTTGAAGTCTACCACTGATGAACCTACATGCATTTATGAGGATAATGCAGCTTGTATTGAACAAATGAAGTTAGGTTTCATCAAGGGCGACAATACCAAGCATATATCGCCTAAGTTCTTCTATAATCAGCAACAACAATCACTTCTAAAGATTGAAGTGAATCAAATCCGATCAGAGGATAATGTGGCGGACTTATTCACTAAGTTGTTACCTAAATCTACCTTCGAGAAACATGTGAAGAGCATCGGATTGAGACAGTTATCCGAACTCCCATGATTGTAGCAATCAGGGGGAGATATCGACATCAGGGGGAGTCATGATGTCTACATGTTTGATTTTGAAGAGTAGAAGACGTGTTGTACTCTTTTCTCCTCCTCGAGCATGTTTTTGTCCCACATGGTTTTTCACTTGAGCAAGGTTTTTAACGAGACAACGGATGAAGCGTCACCACCAAGTTTGAGCGGCACAAGGGGGAGTGTTGAAGGAAATCAGCTATTAGTGTGCCTTATCAAACTAGGAGTAGGAATAGGAGAGAAGGTTCTAGATTTCCCAATCCTACACGGATTGGTATTCCTTGTAACATTAGAACTAGTACTTTGTAATCCCTATATAAAGGGCTCCTATTCTCAATAATAAGATACACAATTTTCTCCAATCTCTTTTTCCTTAAACACATTTATCTATTCATGAACTGTTAATTTTGACATCCACAGTACAATGTGCTTCTCTTTTTTCTTTTATTATTGGGAAAACATCACATGTATTTCATTCTAAAGATTCAAATCTAAAGAATCTGAAATTGTAGCTTAAGAATATCATGTTGCAAAATTTTGAAACTTGAATGGATAAATACTATCACTTGCTCTCCCCTACATGCATTTATGAGGAAATGCAGCTTGTATTGAACAAATGAAGTTAGGTTTCATCAAGGGCGACAATACCAAGCATATATCGCCTAAGTTCTTCTATAATCAGCAACAACAATCACTTCTAAAGATTGAAGTGAATCAAATCCGATCAGAGGATAATGTGCGGACTTATTCACTAAGTTGTTACCTAAATCCACCTTCGAGAAACATGTGAAAACATCGGATTGAGACAGTTATCCGAACTCCCATGATTGTAGCAATCAGGGGGAGATATCGACATCAGGGGGAGTCATGATGTCTACATGTTTGATTTTGAAGAGTAGAAGACGTGTTGTACTCTTTTCTCCTCCTCGAGCATGTTTTTGTCCCACATGGTTTTTTCACTCGAGCAAGGTTTTTAACGAGACAACGGATGAAGCGTCACCACCAAGTTTGAGCGGCACAAGGGGGAGTGTTGAAGGAAATCAGCTATTAGTGTGCCTTATCAAACTAGGAGTAGGAATAGGAGAGAAGGTTCTAGATTTCCCAATCCTACACGGATTGGTATTCCTTGTAACATTAGAACTAGTACTTTGTGTAATCCCTATATAAAGGGCTCCTATTCTCAATAATAAGATACACAATTTTCTCCAATCTCTTTTTCCTTAAACACATTTATCTATTCATGAACTGTTAATTTTGACATCCACAGTACAATGTGCTTCTCTTTTTTCTTTTATTATTGGGAAAACATCACATGTATTTCATTCTAAAGATTCAAATCTAAAGAATCTGAAATTGTAGCTTAAGAATATCATGTTGCAAAATTTTGAAACTTGAATGGATAAATACTATCACTTGCTCTCCTTACCACCCTGCAAAATAACAAGTCATCAAACTTCTAATTCTCAGCGTTAGTTACTGAAGCATCTTCTTCCATCTGGTCAGCTAACTGTTTCAAAACTGAGTATATTTCATCTTTCAGAGGATGCAACCGGTCTGATACAGTGAAAGCATGCACTCTACTTTGAACTTCTACCCAACTAATGGCTCGCTCTTTCCTCACATGTCTCTCATCCATAAGCCATCTCACCTTCTCTACCAGCTCCCATCTACCTTCTTCAGCATATATGCTCGAAAGCAAAACATAGGGAGCAGAAGATTGAGGCTCCAACTCAATAAGTGTTCAGCCACTTTTCTTCCCAGCTCTGTATTTCCATGGATTCTACAAACACCAAGTAATGCATTCCAAACTTGACCGTCAGCTTTACATGGCATATTTTCTAGCTGGTTCATCAACTCATCAAAACATCCAGCTCGACCCAAGAGATCAATTAAGCATGCATAATGTTCCTCATGAGGAACAATGCCATAATCATCAGTCATGGACTTGAAAAGCCTACGCCCTTCCTGCACTAGACCAGAATGACTACAAGCATTGAGAATGACAACAAATGTGGTCGTAACCGGCTTTACACCTGAACTGACCATGTTTTCAAACATCTGCAATGTCTCTGTACCATGACCATGCTGTGCTAAGGCAGACATCATTGTGTTCCATAACACAGTGTCTTGCTTGTCACCCGTGAGCTTGAATACCTGCCTTCCGGCCCCCAAGTTGCCACATTTGGAATACATGTCGATAAGAGAACTCACAACAATTGTGTTGGGTCTTAAATTACTTCTTACTAAAGAGGCATGAATTTGTTTACCATGCTTAAGCGAAGCTATACTAGCACAAGCACAAAGGCAACTACTAAAGGTAAACTGATCAGGCCTGACTTGAAACAGCATCATCTCTGCAAACAATGCAAGCACTTCATGCCCCAATCCATTCCTAGCATACCCCGAAATCATTGATGTCCACGACACTGGGTTCTTCTCAGGCATCCGATCAAACAACTCACTAGCTGATTTCATATCACCCCATTTGGCATATCTCGAAACCAGTGTGGTCCAAGCAAGAACATCCCTCACAGTCATCTCATAGAGTTGGAAAGTTGTGATTGGAAATACAGAGACTACTTCTATCATGCTAGCAAGCCTTTCCCTTTCCCGGTCAGTTAGGTATGCAGCAAATCCATTGAAACTCCTTTGGTAACTTATTGTAAGAAAATTGGAAGTGGAGTTGCTCTCGACAACTCTTTCTAGTATACCAAGATGGTGAGAGTGTGAGACAATGGTGAGTACACCTCACTATCAGGAAGTGACCCCAGGTACACGATATGGAGCTTTCTATTTTCATCGATGGCTTTGCAGAAGAAGAAGCTCTAGGTTACTATAAGAGTGGGACAACATAGGAAACCTGGAGAGCTCTATGATTTGCCATTGTTTTTTATGCTAAAAAAAAATGTTACAGTGAAGAGTGCTTTATACTAAGATCAAAAACACAATACCAGATCTCCATTATGTATCTGGATGTTTCATTAATTTGATTTATTATGCATCTTTGGCATAATAAGTAACCTACACATAATTTATTTTCCTTATTGACAAAATGCAATTCATCATATTCCATGCATATATGTTATGTAGTTCCAGATTAGCCATAATAACTTTCTAAGAACGTTTCAAAATCCTGGATTTAGCTCTGATACAGTGTCTACACATAGCTGTGAATAACAAGGTCAAATTCTATAATTGGTGCACATTTGACCCTTTGGTAGTGATTTAGTGTTTGGTCCAAAGCCTAATTTCATTACCAGATTTTCCCTTGCGGATTCTATCTTTAGCTGCCTAACTAAATACAGCCAGAAAAATTTCCAACTACAGACACAGCCCCTACTAAATAACTAATATTATTGTATTATGTTTCTCATCTACAATGTTGGACCAGATTACGTAAATTGTATTATTATGCATTAAATATATGTGGACATTCCTTTTCATCCTACCTCAAAAGTTCAAAAATTGAAATGTCAACTGTTCAATAAGTTATTAAAATTTCATCTAAATAGACTTCAACGGTCAGGTCAATGGTGATTAAAAATGAAAATGGTTAACCTTATATCCTCATAAAATTCTGATACATTTGGATCAAGGGTAGAATTAGGAACAGACACATTTGAATATGTCATTCTGTCAAACATAATTTTTGACACCGAGTTATCTTAGTTGTTCCACTTTAGTTCGGCACTCTTCTGATCATAATCCTCTCTTGATTTCATTCACCAAATACATTGCACAAGGTCCAATTCCTTTCCGTTTTCAGAAGCTTTGGTTGGGGCACTCAGATTTTCTTAAATTTGTTCAAGTAGCATGGCAATCCTTTGAGGTATGTGGTTGTCCAATGTTTATTCTACAAAAGAAGCTTAAGCTTTTAAAACCTATTCTGAAGGAGTGGAATGCTAATGTCTTCGGTAATGTTCATACTGCTGTGGATAGTGCACGCGCTGCCCTTGAAAAAATTCAACTAGCAATATCTCTTGATGGGTTTACTGAAGTGCGTCATGTTGAGGAGCTTTTAGCCCAGGATGCTTTATCAAATGCTTTATTGGTTCAGGAAAAATTCTGGGCGGAGAAGGCAAGGGTGAGGTGGGTTAGGGAAGGTGACAGAAATACTGGCTATTTCCATACTTTGGCAAAAATTCGAAGAGCACGCTCCTCTATCACTTCTCTTCGCATTGGGAATGACTTGGTAGATGATGTTAATATTTTGCGTGATCATGTTGTTCAGCATTTTACAAGTGCCTTTTCAGATGATGGAAATATTGCTGATACAGGTTTGGTTGAAAATGTTATTCCTTCAATGGTTTCAGATTCAGAAAATGGCTCTTTACTTGCTATTCCTTCTGCTGAAGATGTCAAAAATGTTGTATTTTCCATGAATGCTGATAGTGCCCCAGGTCCGGATGGTTATTCTGGTCACTTTTTTCAGGCTTGTTGGGATGTAGTTGGGTTGGATGTGGTCCGTGCTGTTAGATCATTCTTTCAGTCAGGTTATATACTGCCTAATCTAAATTCCAGCTTTGTGGCGCTTATTCCAAAGGTTCAAGAAGCTGATGTTATCACTCAATTTCGGCCCATTGCTATGGCTAATTTTTCTTTTAAAATTATTACTCGCATACTAGCCGACCGTCTTGCTCCTATTGCTTCCAGGATTATATTGCCGAATCAATTTGCTTTTTTGAAAGGAAGACAAATCTCTGATTGCATTTTTCTGACTTCTGAGTGTGTTAACTTGTTGGATAATAAATGTCGTAGAGGGAATGTTGCCATTAAGTTTGATGTAGCAAAGGCCTTTGATACTCTGAATTGGGACTTCCTTCGTAGGGTTCTTAACGCTTTTGGTTTTCATGCAACTTTTGTGGAATGGATTAGTTCTATATTGGCTTCAGCTCGGCTCTCTATCTTATTTAATGGCTCTTCAGTGGGATTTTTTAGTTGTAGCCGTGGAGTTCGACAAGGTGATCCATTGTCTCCTCTTCTTTTTTGCCTTGCTGAAGAGGTTCTTAGCCGTGGTATCTTGCGTCTGGTTGATATGGGGCATGTCCAAGCTATAACCTCTCCTCGTGCTGTGAAAGTCCCTTCTCATGTTTTATTTGCTAATGATATAATGGTTTTTTGTAAGGGAGATAAAAGAAGCCTACTAAATCTTATGGCTTTCTTTGAGGAGTACAGACTCAACTCGGGTCAATTGGTGAACAAAACCAAGTCTCATATTTATTTGGGGAAGTCAGCTCTTCATCGTCGTACTCTAATATATTCCTGGTTGGGTGTTTCAGTGGGTAAATTGCCTTTCATGTACCTTGGTGTGCCAATTTTTGTTGGTCGCCCAAAGCGAATTTACTTCCAAGTCTTGGCTGATCGAATTCGTAATGCTATGTCTAATTGGAGAGGGCATTCTCTTTCCATGGCAGGACGGGTAACTCTAGTCAATTCTGTGGTGGTTAGTATGCTTTCCCATAGTTTCACAATTTATGCTTGGCCAAGGACTGTATTGCAACAAGTTCGAAATTGGATGAGGAATTTTATTTGGACCGGCAATGTGTCTTCTAGAGCCTATTATCCAGTCTCTTGGAAAAAGTGTTGTGCTCCATTGAAAGAGGGTGGTCTTGGAGTTCGTAATATTATGGCTCTTAATAAGGCTTTCCTTCTAAAAAAATTTTGGGATTTCTTAACTAAGTCTACACCAGCCGCTGCTTTTTTTTCTGCTCGGTTTCTTCAACGTTCAGGTCAGCCATGTTCTTACTATAAAAAATCATCTATTTGGCCTGGCATGCGACCCTTGTTTATGGATATTTTCTACAACTCTAAATGGTTAGTGGGCAATGGTCGATCAATTGATTTTTGGCATGGTAATTGGCTTAATGGTTCAGTTGTTGATAGATTGGGTATGGTGCATCAGCTTGGCAAATTATTATGTGCCAAAGTTTCTGATTTCATCAGAGATGGCTCTTGGTATTGCTCTACAAATTTGATTGCTGATCTTTCTGCACTTTGGTCAGAAATTTCAGCTGTTAGACTTCCTTATTCAAACATGGAGGATAAGCTGGTGTGGTTGGATTCTTCTGATGGGAGTTTATCTTTATCTATAGCCTATGAGTTCAAGAGGAGTAAACAGGCAATTGTTCTTTGGGATAGATGGGTTTGGCGTCAATGCTTTCGTCCTCGAAACTCTGTACTTTATGGAAATTTCTTCATGGTAAGCTTTTAACAGATGATCTCTTACTTCAGCGAGGCTCTTCTTTTGCTTCTATGTGCTCTCTCTGTCATGCATCTGCTGAGATGGCCCACCACCTTTTTTTTGAGTGCTCTTTCTCTATGAATGTATGGTCTGCAGTTTTATCTTGGTTTCAGGTCAGTATTCATTTCCTGGATATATATGATTTCTTCTCTTACCCACTGCAACATGGTTTTGGTACTCAATTGCAATTGCTATGGTGGGGAATGATGGGAGCTGGCTTCTACTCTCTTTGGGAGGCTAGAAATTCTATCCGTTTTGATGAGCGTCGCTTAACTACTGATTATTTGATTCGCTCTATCAAGCAGCAAATTCGAGAGGTTGATTCTTGGGGTTTAGGAATTATGCGTAACTTAGTAGATGAGCTTTGTATTTTCAGTGCTCTTAGAATCAGCGGTCGAGCCTCAAGATCACATCAAATTCGTGAGGTAAATTGGCATGCTCCTTGTGCTTTTCAATTAAAGGTTAATACAGATGGTGCTGCTCGTGGGACGCCAGGACTCGCGGGCTATGGAGGTATTTTTCGTGACCACTTGGGTAATTGTATGGGTTGTTTTGCTGGTTCCTTGGGTATTGCTACTGCCCTAGAAGCAGAGCTTCAAGCCATTATTCATGCAGTTTCAATAGCATCAGGAAAAGGATGGACTTCTCTCTGGATTGAGTGTGATTCAGCGATAGCAATTCACTTTCTTGCCAATAAAAATTACTCAGTCCCTTGGCGTCTAAGTTTTGATTGGGTCAATTGTTGTACCACTCTCTCCTCTATGCAGATTCAGTTTTCACATATTTATCGAGAAGGGAATCAAGTGGCTGATTGCTTAGCTAACTATGGGGTGGATCATGAGGGGCATTATTGGTGGGACTCTTGCCCTCCTTGTGCATCAGCTGCCTTTGTTCACAATCTGCAAGGGTTACCGAATTTCCATATTAGCTAATTCGGAAGTGCTTGATAGATTTCATGCAACGGTGGTTTATGCTGCATGATTGCTCTATTCATTAGTTTGTAACTATTTTAGCTCAGTGCTCATTTTGAGTACTTTATTTTGTTTTCAGAGAGGTTTTGGTTCTTGTCCCCCTCTCTCTTCTTGTGTTTTCTTTTCGTTTTTTAATAAAATAAAATAGAGGGATGGGCGGTGGGTTCCCGGTTGCGATGGCCCCCTTTCTTTCGAGATTGTGGGTGGGTGCGAGTCACCCCAAATCGGCTGTCGCAGAGGAACTAATATCGCCTAATCCTCTATTTAATTAAAAAAAAAAAAAAAAAAAAGGTAAGCACTGATACTTGTGCAAGTAATCTTATATATGAGATGAAGGTGCTTATTAATTTTAGGATTAAATTCATTTCACCTCACTTGACTTTTCATTTGTGTCCCTAGAGTTCTAAACATATGTTTTTCACTCTTGAAATTGATCGATCATCGTAATCAGTCAACCAATTCATCAAATTTTCCATGAATTGTTGATGTCGTGGTGAGTCCACTTTGTTCAATTTCTAGCATTGATTATGTAAATGGAGTATTGCTTGGATAATACATGGCTTAAAACTAGTTGACTCACCACATCAATAGTTCATGAAAAAAATTCATAGATTAGATGAAAATTGGCTATGATTGATCCAATTGGAGAGTACAAGGGCACATGAGATTAAATTAGAAGTTTGGAGGCACAAACAATTTTGAGTGTAAAATTTAAGGAGGTAAAATGAATTTAACCCTTAAATTTTAGTTTATCAGAACATTGCTTTCAGAATGTTATATATCGTTTTGGTTTGATACACAGTGATAATCATGTGAGACCGAAATAAATATAAAATTCCACACTTTTATTATCTGTGACATATATACTATGCAATATATGTATATATGTAACTGGAATCTACATCTACCATTCAAAGTACATTCAGATGGATTGGTATTTTTTTTTTTATTACAATAACTTAACTCATATGAAAAATGTGTCAAGCACTTTCAGAGAATTAGTTTATTTCGCAATAATGTATGGATTTATTGTTTGTTGTGGATAAGAATTGGACTTCTAACGCTATGAATTCCATCAGACCACACCAGCGATGCAGACACATGTGATTGTACTTCATCTGGCAAACCTTTTCCGGCAACTGTCACATCAAAAGCCTTCTCCTCATTCAAGGACTTGAAGGAAAGAACTTGAGGCACCACTTTGACGTCAACTTGAGTAGAGTTGGCGAATATTGTGGCCTTGTAAGTGGAGTTTGCAAGGCCAACATTCTTAACTTTTCTGTTAAATTTCAACGAAAAAGATTTGTTTGGTGTGACAACGGCTGCTAGTGAAGGGTAATTGTGATCCTGTAAAGATCCTTTGTCAGAGCCTGTAGAGCAAGTGCTGTTATCTCCTGATATAAGTCTAACATCGGCCTGATCCAAGACCGAGCATAGCAACTTTATGTAGTCTTCCTTAGAAGCTTCATACACAAGCCCTGGGTCTATAGCTTTGACAGGATTGATATGTCCAGATCCATAAGCAAATTCACCAGCGGCACTGCTATTGTCAGTAACATTCATAGGAGAAGCTGTAGTCATGAGCAGTGTTTTCAAATGCGAAAGCGAAGGCGAAGGCGACCACCTAGAGCCTCGCGAGGCGAGTGCCTCAAGGCGTTGAGGCGATCGCTTTTCCCGTAATTATTATAATAATACACTACATTTATAAATAATATGAATATACTTAAATAAGGTTCCAAACAACACCCATATAGGAAAATCCAAAGAAACAAGCTACATTTTAAGCATTTCAAGAGTCAAGAAATCCCTAAATTACAAGAGTCAAGAAATAATTTCAATGGTTAAGAGCAGAGCAACTAAAACCGATTTGAGCAAAACCCCAAACCACATTCAATGCCAAGCTGATCAGCCACAAACAATCAAGAAATCCGTAATTTCAAGAATCCATATATCCTTATATTTCGATACTTCAAACCAGAAATTAAAGCCATATCACAAAAAAACTCACACCAAAGTCATGAAGAATATGAGTTCTTTACCTCAATGAAGCAGTCATGGAAAAAGAGACGCAGCAACTGAGCCGAGACATTCCTCTGCTGGCCGTAAATCCAAGCCATCTTCGACCTCACAATGGTCTCTGCCTGAGGGCACAAGGAAGCATATAATGAGTACCGAGATATAGAACTCTTGAAGTTCAAACATATAGAACTCTCGTGGATCAATTAACACCATGAATTGGACATTGATTTCATCATTCAAGCTTAAACACATTAAAAAGTCAATGACAACTCTTCCTATATTTCAAAATTGGTTGCAAACAAAGAACTCAAATACGAGACTAGAATTACAATTAAAGAACAAAAATTTCTCATACCCATATGAGATGCAGATGATACCAAACACCATTGATACCCACTTCAGCACATAGTACCCAAAAATCCCAAAAAACTTCATTTACAGAGCTTACCTTCACTTTTTTGGGTTCCAATAGAAATCGTACTCCAGATTCCCCGACGCCTCATCCGTCATCGTTTCGGTGTGGAACTCTTCTCGCCTTCCTTCGCTAGAAGCCACAGAGACCAGAGTGACCTGTGACTTGTCGGAGGTCGCCGACGACGAAGAAGAAGAGAGAAAAAGTTTGCTTCTCAATCTGATAGAAGTAGATAAGTCAATGTGATAGATGTCGACTTCGTATGGGGGAAATTAAAAAAAGAAAGAAAAAAAAGGTCAAAACGACGTCGTTTTGACGGAAAGAAAAAGAAAAAAATGACCCTCGCGTCTTCTTCTTCCTCGCACTGCCGCCTGAGGCGCCGCTTCTGCAAAAAAGCGACGCTCCATCGCCTGGGCGACCGCTTTTCCAGCAGCACGTCTCAGTTTGATCCAGCGAGGCTTTTTCTGGTCGCCTCACACCGGAGCGCGCCCCGGGCTCGCCTCGGCGACGCCTTTGAAAACACTGGTCATGAGAGATGATTTGATGGCTGCTGGAGACCAATCAGGATGGAATGCTTTAACATAAGCAGCTGCACCAGCTGCATGGGGACAAGACATGGAGGTTCCAGATAGTATACTATATTTGACACGCCTTGTGTCTTGAAGACTCTCTGTAACTGAAGCAATAGGTGAAAAGGCAGCCAAAATAGTAACCCCTGGGGCACTTATATCTGGCTTGATAATTTCTGGTAGAATTGAATTTGGTCCACGTGAAGAGAATGAAGCAACAACAGGTGCGGCAGTATCCCTTGCTTCTTCACTTCTTTGTATTTTTACTCGAGGATCTTTGGTGGAGTTCGTGTACAACTTTATCAGACTATGCTCTTTGTTGGCAAGAGCTGTTGTAGGAAAGGGTACAATTTCAGAAACATCATCATAATCAGCTCTCAAAATTAAGCCTACTGCTCCAGAAACATAGGCCTCATCAACTCCGCTAGTCACGTCACATAACACAACTTTTCCCTTAACTAAACCACTATCTAAGCAGCCGTCTGAACAGCTCCCAGCTTCGATCTCGGAGCAATTACTTGAAGCATCTTTTCCATAGATCAATGGAAAACTTGTCCCATTTAATTTGAAAGTGTTCACTGAAGTCCCAACCATGGTCGTCCCATTTTTGAGAACAACCTTGTCAATGATCCTACGATCAGTACTACTTGCTGCAACTGCAAATATCCATGGTGCTACACTTGAAACAGTTGAATCATCAGGACCACTGTTGCCTGCAGAATTTGTTGTAAGTACCCCCTTTTCCATTGCATGGAAAGCACCGATAGCAATAGGATCATACTGTAATAAAGATGCTTCCTCGCTTCCTAATGAAACTGTAATGATGTCAGCTCCATCCGCAATAGCATCATCAAAAGCAGCCAATATAGCATCACTAGGGCAGTCATCCTGACCACATACTTTATACACAGAAATTCTCGCTGAGGGAACCCCTCCTCTTGCAGTACCTCCTGCTAGTCCATAAAAGCTCACATCCTTTACAGTGTTCCCTGCAGCAGTTGAGGCTGTGTGGGTTCCATGGCCTTGTTCATCCCTTGCAGACTCTGAAGATGAACTGTAAACTCGGGCTCCAATTAGCTTCTTATTGCAAGTGAAATTTCGGCCGCCCTCACAAGCACCTTTCCACTTCTTGGGAGGAGGACCAAAACCATCATCTTTAAAGCTCTCCGATTCAGGCCAAATTCCAGTGTCAATGACACCAATAATGGTATCACTCTCAACACTGACATTCCGTTTTATTTTCTCATGGAAACCGATAAAGTCCCAAGATCTTGTTGTCTGAGGATGGAGAATTCTGCTTGGAAATACAGAGACTACTTCCTTCATGTTAGCAAGCCTTTCCCTTTCCCGGTCAGTGAGCTTTGCAGCAAATCCACTGAAACTCCTTTTGTAACTTCTTGTCAAGAAATTTTCTGCAGAGTTGCTGTCGACAACTTTTTGGAGTAAACCAAGGTGGTGAGACATTGGTGAGTACACCTCATTATCAGGAAGTGAACCAAGGTACACAATGTGGACCGTTCTATTTTCATCAATGGCTTGGCACAGGAAGAAGTTGAAGGTTAGTATAAGAGTGGGGAAAGCATAAGAAAATAGGATAGCTACATGCTTAGCCATTGTTTTTTATCGATGCTCTAAAATTTTGCTAGTGAAGAGTGCTTTATACTTACTGAGATTAATAACGCAGTACCACATCTCCATTATGCATCCAGATTTTATTTCCTTTAACTTACGAAGCATCTTTGGCATTGCAGTTAACCAAAATATGATTTTGTTCCTTAATAACAATTCAAATTCATATTGTCCATTCCATCTATGTAAGAAGTTCCTGATTAGCCATGATAATTTCTAAAAGTGTTGCAAATCTATGGATTTAGCTCTGGTCCAATATATAAGAGAGTATCCATAAATAGCTATGAACTATCACCTAAAAGAAGGTTATATTCATACAAATTGTTACACATTCTGCTTTGTTGGTGATTTTGTTCTTGGCCAAATTGAAAAAGCCTTGATTTCATTATCATATTTGCCCTTGCTGATTATCCTTGATAATTTCAAAGAATGCTGCGAATTCCTGGATTTATCTCTGGTGCAATAAGAAAGTATGCATATATGAGGCATGCTACAATACCCTTCCGTATCTCATACCTTTTATTTTTATTTTTTTAATATATAACAATTTAATATAATGGTAACCTGATGAATTGGTCATCAGGTTACCCATTCAAATTTTGACACATGGCAATTTTAATAAAAAAAATATTACCAATTTAATAACACTTTGTCATCAATTTGTAATATTGTCTATATACCTGTAAATATTGTCCTAAATGGAGAAAATACCAAAATGTTTACCCAATTACACAATCGAGAACTATATTAGGTGAATGAGGACACATGCTCTATTTGATATAAATATGAAGATTTGCCGCTTGTACAACACATTTGTCATCAATTTTATAAAATGGTTCGTAAATTGGTAGATGTTGTCTTAAACCTTATAATTACCACAAATAGGACATTTATTACAATATTTTTAATCATTTGTCCTGATATTCGTAATAAGTGTTGTCAGAGATGTAATTATTTTCTCAATGAGAAAGATTACACAAGATACCACCCAATTACACATTCGAGAACTATATTACGTGAATGAGGGCACGTGCTCTATTTGGTATGAAATACGAAGATTTACCACTTGTACAACACATTTGTTGTCAATTTTGTAAAATAGTTCATAAACTGGTATATGTTGTCTTAGACCTTGTAATTACCACAAAAAGGACATTTATTACAATATTTTGATCATTTATCCTTATATTCGTAATAATCGCTGTCAATGATGTAATTATTTTCTCAATGAGGAACATTACACAAGATACCACCCAATTACACAGTTGAGAGCTCTATTACGTGAATGAGGACACATGCTCTATTTAGTCTAAAATATGAAGATTTACCACCCAAAACAACACATTCATTTTTAATTTTATAAAATGATTCATAAACTTGTAAATGTGGTCCTAGACCTTGTAATTACCAAAAAGAGGACATTTTTTACAACATTTTTTGTCATTTCTCCCTTTTTTAAAAAAAATATGTTCGTATGTGGAACATGTACCATAATAGAATTAAATTTCCACATCTATAAGGTAATATATTGTCATCATATAAGTAATTATTTGATTTAATGATAAATTACTCAAAGTAGACCTCAATTATAATTGATTAAGAAAAGTACTAATGATGTACTTTTTTTTTTATAAGAAGGAGGTCACTCTTTATTGAAATAAGGGAATTACATGGTACTTAATTCAGCTGCAATTGCAGCGGATAAGAAGGATGGAGTAGAAAAGAACCTAACTTCCTGACTAGCACTTGAGGCATAGGCTGCCATTAAATGTGCAACATTGTTCGTGCTGCGTTTAACATGAGCAATCTTCACAGTCCCACTTATAGATAAAAACTCCACCAAGTCGTCATAAATTCTACCCAAAATAGAACAATTGGGTTCAGTAGTAGCAGTTAATTGGCGTTGTAACACCAAAGCATCCTTTTCCACGATCACATGGAAGCAAGAACTCTTTTTAATATAGTCAAAGACCATCTTACATGCTAGTACTTCAGCATGCTCAGGTGAAAGCAAATTATCAACAGGTCTTCCACCTCCTGCCAACATCTTGCCTTCAAAATCAAGAAACCACAAATCCAATTCCACCTTTCCTAGAACTTGGATTGGAAGAGCCATCAAAGTTGATCTCAATACAACCAATAGGAGGACAGTCCCACTTCTGAACTCTTGCATTTCGATCACAGTCAGTCTTGGTATTGTGAAACCTGAAATCAGCCAGTCCTGACATAGACCTAATAATCACGTCACTGGCCAGACCCCTCTTATTATCCCAAACTCGGTTGTTTCTCTCTTTCCACACACCCCAAAGCAAGTAGATCAGTTCTCCAAAACTTTGAGAAGACAAGTTCTTCATACAGTAATCCAACCAATTAACCACATCAAGTGATAAAGCTGCATCTGAGTAGCATACCTGGGTAAAAGATGCATTAAGCTGCAACACTTGCTTAGTGAAGAAGCAGTCTCTGCATAGGTACACCATAGTCTCCATCTCATTATCACAGAGGACACACACCATAGACTCCAGTTCAACTCCTTTAGAAGCAATACGGTCCAATGATGGTAATATGTTGTGACAAATTTTCCAAATGTGTACTTTAGTAGAATTTGGAACTAGTGTGTTCCAAAGCTTCTTCCAAACGTTCGAAACAATAGGGAGAAGAATAGGAATCCTTGAGAGAGAGTGACTATAAGCAAAACGGTATGCAGTCTTTACTGAAAATTTACCATTCCCTTCTAGCCTCCATGCCAATCTATCATCTAAAGCACGCACACTTAAAGGTATGGCCAAAATTGCCTCGGCCTCTCCATTACTAAAATTATTATGTACCTCATTTGCATTCCAAACACCAGGAGACAATATAAAGTGACTAACCTTCAAATCTGTATCCACCACCGAAGTACCTAAAGTAGGTTTAAAAGAAGCTAAACCTAGTATCCAAGGGTCACACCATACAGAGACATTGCGTCCATCCCCAATTTGCCAATAAGATCCTTGACTAAGTAAATCTCTTGTAGAGAAGATGCTCCGCCATGAATAAGAGGGAGAACTATGCGGCACAGCTGACCAAAATGAATGTTCCGGAAAATATCTAGCCTTGTACATCCGAGCAATTAAGGAATCTGGATTATTCACCACTCTCCAAGCTTGCTTAGCAAGCATAGCACTATTAAATTCTGATAAGCTCCGGAACCCTAAGCCACCCTCCTCCTTAGAATTGCAAAGAAAATCCCAAGACTTCCAATGGATTTTACGTTTGTCCAACGTACTTCCCCACCAAAATCTAGCACACATCTGCTCCAAATCCTCACAAAAATTCTTCGTAAGCTGGAACACACTCATAGCATAAGTGGGGAGAGCTTGAGCTACTACCCTGATTAAAATGTCTTTGCCAGCACCACTTAACAATTTACCCTGCCAATTCTTCAGTTTCTTTGCCAAATTGTCCTTGATACATTGAAAGGTCGCTGTCTTTTTACGGCCAACATAAGTAGGAAGGCCCAAATATTTTTCATGAGAAGCAACAATCTCCACACCCAAATAAGTCGAAATTTCCTCCTGCATGTAAGCCGACACATTCTTACTGAACACTACTGAACTTTTATTAAAATTCACCAACTGTCCCGAAGCTCTACCATATGTTTCAATCACCCCCTGAATCTGATAACACTCTTCAAAAGAAGCCTGAGCGTAGAGCATGCTATCATTAGCAAACAGTAAATGGTTTACGGAAGGAGATTCCTGACATACCTCAATACCAGAAAGTAAACCTGCTTCCTGTTTCCGTTGTAGCAGTGCAGAAAATCCTTCCGCCCCTAAGAGAAATAGATAAGGTGATAGGGGATCACCTTGCCTCAATCCCCTACTTGGAATCACAAGACTTCGAGGCTTACCTCTTACTAGAAAAGAATATCTCACCGTTGTAATACACTGCATCACCATATCACACCACACTTGTGCAAATCCGAATCTATCCAAAACTTTACGTAAGAATGTCCACTCCATTCTATCGTAAGCTTTGCTTAGATCAAGTTTCAAAGCCATGAAACCCTCATGACCCTCTCTTTTGTTATGAACAAAATGTGCAACTTCATTTGCCACCAGAATGTTATCTGTTATCAACCTTCCTAGAACAAATGCGCTTTGGAAAGGAGAGATAATTGAAGGCAAAATTACCTTTAACCTATTTGCAATAACTTTCGAGCAGATTTTATAAATCACGTTGCAAAGAGCAATCGGCCTCAAGTCTAACATATTCTCAGGATTAGACACTTTAGGTATTAAACAGATGTGGGTAAAGTTGATCTGCTTAAGTAAATGTCCAGAATGAAGGAAACACTTCACCGCTTCTGTAATATCTCCACCAATGGTTTCCCAATAATGCTGAAAAAACAAAGGAGACATTCCATCAGGTCCTGGTGACTTGGTTGGGTACATCTGGAACAACGCACATCTGACCTCCTCAGATGAATACTGTGCACAAAGTTGATCATTCATCTCCCTCGTAACACATGGCTTGATAGCTTGTAAAGTTGTCTCCATTGCTTCCATATCAAGTTCAGAAGCAGTGAACAATGTTTGGAAATAAGACGCAACAATGTGTTCCATACCTATATCATCATCCCGCCAATTCCGGTCAACATCATACAAACCCTGAATAGCATTCTTCCTCTTTCGATTGGATGCTTTACGGTGAAAGAAACCCGTGTTTCTGTCCCCCTCCTTCAGCTATGTTATTTTCGATCTTTGTTTCCAAAAAATTTCCACCTGAGATAGAAGAGAATGTAATCTGTCCATTAGACATTTCTTCTCTTCCTGAACTAGGTCCACATTAGCCATCTCCATTAATTCTTCCAGTCTTGCACGTCTGCCTAACATTTGCTGCTGACAAACCCTAAAAGTTTGCTTCTGCCATTTATCTAAAGCAACCCTCGTAAGAGAGATTTTCTCAACAGCCTTAAACATCGGGATACCCACAACATCCGTCCGCCACACATCCTGAACAAGGGGATCACACTCACTATGCTGCAACCAAAAGGCTTCAAATTTGGATCTGTGATGCTTGGGCCGCTTAGCAATAGGAATGGTACTAGCCTGTGGCAATATAGGTATATGATCAGAGTCACTCGGTGGAAGATGAGTGACTTTTGCATAACCATATATATCACACAACGCCGGCGTGCAAACCGCTCTGTCTAGACGAAGATGTGTGTCCGAGTTCCACCAAGTAGATTTCGTACCATGAAACCCAAGATCCAGAAGATCACCATACCTTAAAGCTTCACGAAAACCCCTCATTTGACTCTCTGATCGAACTGGTCCATTGATCTTCTCCTCACTGTTGAGAATCTCATTAAAATCACCTATAATAACCCAAGGCAGCGAGTCAAGATCACTCAGGTCCCTCAGAAGTTGCCATGATCGATCTCGTTCATGGGTTCTTGCATAACCATAAAATCCTGTGAGCCGCCAACGCGGCTCTCCCGGATTGCCTTTAACCTCAGCGTCGATGTGATGGCTCGACGACGTACGAACCTGAAGATCAACTTCGTCTGTCCAGAATAAACCAAGGCCTCCGGCCTGTCCCTCACTCAAAACTTCCTTTGAATGGGGAAACCCTAAGGCACGATGCAGATCTTGAAAGTCTTGGATGTTACTTATCTTTGTTTCGCAAAGAAAGATGATTTGTGGACGATTCTGAGCGATAAGGTCCTTCAGCGCTCTTGTCGTCGTAGTATTGCAGATTCCTCTGCAGTTCCAGCTAAGGATATCCATATCCATGGCAGAAAAGAAATGGATTAAATTCTGATTACTACCCTGTACTTTCAAGGGTTCGCCAATTCAATCCCTGCATTTTTAATTTAATCAGAAAAGTCCTCGCACTCTCTAATTTCATCAAATCGATCCATTCCATCAGTATTCCGTCAATTTTCTCTTTTAAGGTGCTGACGTGGCATATTTTCACAAAGAAATTTCCAAAATACCCCTGCTCAAAGCCTCTTCCTGCAGAAGCATGCTTCACTCTCTCTCCCACTTCTTCTTCCCCAAACCCTCTTTCTTTCTCTCTCTCTTCTCCCCACCCAATAAAATGGAGGAGAAGAAGAAAATCTATCTCTTCTCTTTTCCTTCACCTTCACTCTCCTCCTCTCCTTTTTCGTCGCCCTCGACCACCAGACCCTCCTCCTCTCCCCCTTCCCCTCCGCCTCTACTCTCCCCCAACCCGAATCATTCTCCACCACCTCCGAACCCGACCCATATTCCATCTCCCTCCAACTCCACCACCTCGATGCCCTCTCCTCCAACCAAACCATCTCCCAGCTCTTCCACCTCTGCCTCCACTGCGACGTCCTCCGCTTCACCTCCCTCACCTCTCCCTCACCCGCATCGGCATCAGCACTCCCCTTAAATACCTCTACATGGTCCTCGACACCTGCTTCGACGTTGTTTGGCTCCAGTGCACCCCTTGCAAACGCTGCTACTTGGACTCTAGGAGGTTGGATGATGGAGTCGAGGCAGGACCCGAAGCTGCAGTTGTTGATCCGGGCGACGTTGGGGTCGTGGTGGGAGAATTCGGCGACGATTTCGAAGGGAGTGATGAAGGAGAGTTTGGATTGCCGTTAAGGGTGTGGTTGCGGGAGGAGGTTGTGGTCAGGACAGTCGCCGAGGGCGTTGAGGACGGAGTGGGTTTGGGCAACGTCGAAGATGGCACGGGTCATGGCGGCGATGACTTTGGGGTCAGAGAGGTAAGGCATCTGGCTAAGGAGGATGAGGATGGTTGCTGGGGTATGATCAACTGGGGCTGGCCGCGTTTGTGTGTGAGTTTGTATTAGGGTTGATGAGCCAAATTTCTTGTTTTGTGTTTTGCTTATTGAATGGTTCATTCTGGGCTTGTTTTTTGAGTTTCTGTTCATGTGTATTTTAGGTTGATGGTGTTGAAAGCACAGAGTCTTCTCATTGATTGTTGGGGGTTTTGTCTTTGTGAGTTGCTCTTGATTTCAATACTCTTGCTTGGATGAGTTCATATTTGGAGTCTTTGATGTGTTTTGGTATGCATTTGATTTTAGTATGACCTTCCAAGTGAGCTAGTAGTGGGGATCGATCTTGGAAAGTTGGTTGAGAATTGAACAAGGGAAGGATTGAGAAGAAGGAGAGTTTGTGTTTATACTTGTATGGGTATTTTGGGAATTTCCCTGTGAAAAAGTGCCATGTCAGCACCTTAACAGAGAAAATTGACAGAATAGTGACGGAATGGATCGATTTGATGAAATGGAAGAGTGCGAGGACTTTTCTGATTAAATTAAAAGTGCAGGGACTGAACTGACGAACCCTTAAAAGTACAGGGTAATAAGCATAATTTAATCCAAAAGAAATTGCTCTCAAGAAAACCTTACTAATGATGTACTTAATTAGTAATAAAAGACTCATTACTTTTTTATTTTTTAGAGAAAAAGACTCTATAATTAATTACTAATGATTTGGTTAAGGGGTGAACATGTTACCAACCTTTTAAATATTCAAGGCCATTGGATATATTATTAATCCAACGGTCTAAAATATTCAAAAAAATGGTTGTATAGCAAACAGTCTAGCACCTTAGAATTTTCCAAGTTAAAATCCAGGATCTCATTTTCTTATTTTCCCTCGCTGATTCTACCTTAAGCTGCCAAAATAAGAACAACTAGATAAATTTCCAACAACAGACGCTTGGCTAGTACGTACTAACGAATGATATTTACATATCAAAACTATTATTTAGCGACCATTTTTCACACTACTTATTGCTGTTTAGCTTTGTGGCTGTGATACCATGAAAGATAACAGACTTTGTGGAAAACTCATACATGCAAATTAAGAGGATCAATTGTATTGCTTATTTATATTACATCATACACAGATCTGTATTACCACAAAGTTTTACAAAGATCTAAACTTTGGCCGGAAGTAGACTTGGCCTCCAAGCTGGAATCAACCAGAAGATTAGGACATGATCTGCACGGCAGAGAGATTCTATATTCATCACTCAATTCATCCTTCCTCAGAAACCCAAAATTTAATTCTCAACTATGGAGCTGTTTAATTTCATTTAAATATAGACTTCAACGATCAGTACTGTGATTAAGAAATACACAGGTAGAGTTAAATTCTGACAGGGAACTTAACCTTAGTTATTTTCTTTTAATAATTATTTGGATCTGAAATGTACACGTAAAGTGAATCAAATTCAAGTGTACGGGAAGTCTTGGGCGATTGATCATATATATATATATATATATATATATATATATGTATATAGGGCCCTTTCACTAAGGGATCATCTATATTTTGGCATCTTAACCATTCAGTCTAATGCCATATCCTTAGAAAAGACCGAAAAAATGGATCCCTTATTGGAAGGGCCCCTCACGTGCAACCTAGCTCTAGATAGTAGGTATGCTCGTGGAATTAATTAACAATGCCAATTCCACATTAGGAATCGGGTCATAAGTCCCACATTAGAGACTTGACCAATCACATAACAATCCAAGACCCACACCGGACACTTGGAAATATCCAATCGGAAACTTCCGATGGCCAATTTAATGAACCCAAACTAGGTTCATGATTGGAGACGAGATTGGTGAATCAATTAATGAATGAACCCAAATCTGGGTTCATGATGGCGACATAATTGAAGAGTGACCCGCTGTAATACCAACTTTGAGAAAAAGAACGTATTTGAGAGAATAATGAGATAATTTTATTCTTCTCACAAGGAGGTATATATACACCAAGGTTGCATATACTAACTAGGTAAGTGCTAATTACAATTAAGGGGATAATTACATTCCTAATTGCATACAATAAGTACATTCCTAATAAAATAAGAATAGTCTAAATCGAATACGTTGACTCGATCACGCTAACACTTCTCATTTTGTCAAATATAATTCTTGAGATCAAGTTATCTAGCATGGGCAGCATCAGCGAGGTCCACTGGTACTTGTACATCATGGCATGTGCTTGTTAATAGTGTTTTGGTTTATGAGTACACAATAATTATCTTGATAATAAAATTAAATTATATGTTGCTCATATCAGTAATATGAACTAATGAGCTAAAATCATTGCTTTACATTTAAAAATCAATTGTACCCTCAAACTTCTAATTTAATCGCATGTGCTTTCATACTATCCAATTTGATCAATTATGGCCAATCCTTCACCAATCTATCAATTTATTCATAACTAGTTTTTAGCCTTTAATCATGCAAGAAACACACTATTTACATGATCAAGGTTAAAAATTAACCCTAAGTGGGTATGCTTAGGGTATGCATTTTTACTAATTTATGAAGAAATTGAGGAATTAGTTTACTAATGATTATGATTGATCATATTAAAGAGTATAAGGGCATATGTAATTAAATTAAAAGTTTGGGGGCACGTATAATTTTAGGCATAAAATTCAAGGCGGTAAAATGAATTTATCTCTATGAACTATAACTGAAATTTGGCACCATTATATTTTATGTGACATATCCATACAGTATGTCACTGGTATCTACATATATCAAAAAGATACAAGAGAACTCACCCTAAACCCTCTACTTGTCTCAGTTTTCCTTTGTTCTCTGCTATACCAGCAAATTCAAGACGAATATATCTGCAAAGCTTTTCTTAGATTAAAATAAAACTTTTATGTCTTTGGGGCATCACGGCCATTAGAAGATTTTATTAGAAGAGCCATATTTATATACTTTGGTCTTATTTTATTTCAAGAACTTCATAAGTTTGAAAAATGACTCTAGTACAATCAGAGATTTTGTTTTCTTTCAAACATATTGAAGTTATGAATATTAATGCAGAAATGATAATATTATTTTTTGCTGTGGACGAGAATTGGACTTCTAACGCTATGAGTTGCATCAGACCATTCCAGCGATGCAGACACATGTGGTTGTGAATCACCTGACAATCCTGGTCCAACAATGGTCACATCAAATGGTTTTTCCAGATTCAAGGACTCGAAGGAAAGAACCTTAGGCACCACTTTGATGTCCACTTGAGTGTTGTTTCCGAGGATTTTGGCACTGTAGTGGAGTTTGTAAGGCCAACATTTTTAACTACTCTGTGAAATTTCACAGTAAAAGCTTTATTTGGTGGAACAACAGCTGCTAGCGAAGGGTAATTGTGATCCTTTGGCGCGTCTTTGTCCGAGTGTGGAGGGCAAGTGCTGTTATCTCCTGATATAAGTCTAACATCGCCCTCTCCCAATACCAAGCAGAGGAGTTTTATGTAATCATCCTTAGAAGCTTCATAAACCAGCCCTGGGTTTATAGCTTGGACAGGAATGATATGTCCAAATCCATAAGCAAATTCCCCTGGAGAGTTGTTAGTAACATTTATAGGCCAAGCTGTAGTCATAAGAGACGATTTGATTGCTGCTAGAGACCAGTCAGGGTAGAATTAATGCTTTAACATATGCAGCTACACCAGCCCCGTTTGGACAAGACATGGAGGTTCCAGAAGGTATACTGTATTTTACACGCCTCTTGTCTTGAGGACTCTCTGTAACTGAAGCAATAGTTGAAAAGGCAGCCAAAATAGTAACCCCTGGAGCACTTATGTCTGGCTTGATTCAGGAAGTATTGAATTTGGTCCACGTGCAGAAAAGGAAGCAGCAACAGGCGCATCATCATCTATTTCAGCTTCACTTTTTAATATGTTTGCTCGAGCATCTGTAGTGGACTTCATGTAAGACTTGATTACATTATACTCATGATCCCTCAACAATGTTGCAGATTCAGTGAAAATATTAGAAAAATCAATCCAATCAGCATTTAAAATTTAAAATTGAACCTACTGCTTTCGCTTGGTAAGCTACATCACCTCTGAAGTAGTCATCACACAAAACAATCTTTCCCTTCACAAAATCACTATCCAGGCAGCCTGAGTGACATTGCCCCGCACCCAACTCCGAGCATTTCATTTAAGCAGCTTTTCCATATATCAATGGGAAACTTGTTCCATTTAATGTGAAAGAATTCACTGATAACCCAACAATTGTGGTTCCATTTCCAAGAATGACATTGTCAATGATTCGACGATCAGTGCTACTAGCTGCCGCCCGCCACTGAGAGCAACCATGGTGCCACGCTTGTTACAGAACCAACTCTAGGACCACTGTTTCCTGTAGAGTTTATGGTTAGTATCCCTTTCACGGTTGCTTGGAAAGCACCGATTGCAATCACATCTTCCTGGAAACTCACTGGTTCCCTGCCTCCAATTGAAATTGTAATGATGTCAACACCGTCAGCAATAACTTCGTCAAAACACTACAACAAAATGGGCTATAGGACACCAATTTTGGGCACTCTTCTAAATTGGTCTGTATGTTGAATAGTTTTGCACCGTTTAATCTGATCGGTGACTTGTAATGAAGATGTCACTGACAGTCGGTGGCCCAATGCTCACATTTGATTAAATTATTCATTATTTATTGGTATGTTTGGTTACAAATATTTACGGGTTTGCCCCCAGTTTTCATCCCTTGATCAGCAAAAGCATGGGGTCTGCGTTTTTTGGTCAGATGAAAAGAATGGGTGATGGCAGGAAATCCAAAATTGTTCCAAAATTATCGTTTGTTTATTGTATTTGAAAGTTGAAACCCACCCAGTATCCACAACACACACTTGATCACTTTACCAAAAAATGACCTGGCTCTCTCGGAATGAGATTGGAAGGCTGAATCTTCTCAGAGACGTTGTCCATATTTGGCCTCTGTAACCTCGGTCACCAGGGTGGACTCCTCTACAAACCACCATCCGTTGCTGTGATCATGGCTGGAGGGCTGTTGAAGATATTGATCTGAGCATGATGATCTCAGAATTTTCGGGGGTTTCCGACACCCAAGAGGTCTGAAATTATTGTAAGTTTCAATTTTCATTAGATTACAGTGATCATGGCTAGTGGACTGTT
Organism: Rosa lucieae; assembly: GCA_024704745.1. Classification (NCBI taxonomy): domain Eukaryota; kingdom Viridiplantae; phylum Streptophyta; class Magnoliopsida; order Rosales; family Rosaceae; genus Rosa; species Rosa lucieae. Next base: position 9,166,648 of record CM045492.1, read on the forward strand.
GAAGATATCTAAGATATTATTGTCAGTTCCAATTTTCACTTTATCCAACCTAATTAATTAAATTCTGCTTGTAATTTATCAATAAACCCTTGATTTAGGTGGCTTACTGGATATGCTACCAATTGATCTTTGAAAAATGGTCTCCTTGTTATTCATAGTTGCTGACTGAGTAAACAAAAGAATCCTTTTTTATTGTTTGATTCTGATTTAGTTATGTATTTGGGCACTACCTAAGATTAGTACGGTGCTTCAAGACTTGGTTGCTTTCAATTCTGTAAAGCATCATATATGTACTTACTATTTGATTTTTCTTATCAAAAATTTGGTTTTGTAGGAACAATTAAGGTCTAATAGTCAGTGTCAGGCATAAACTTAATGCTTTTTGCCTTTATCATGGTTCCTTTAGGTTTCTGCTGCATTGTTAGTTATGCAACAATAGTAGTTCTGATTTGGTAGTCATGTTCTCTGTTTCAATATTTCACTCTTGGATTCTAGGACTTTCTTTTTGTCTGCTTATATTATTGTTCTTCTCTCCTTTATCGCTGGCATGTTGGTTAGTACGTTCTGTATCATATCGTATCTTTTCTTACATCTTTTTGTGCTTCCAGTTTGTCATCCTTAGTTTATTTGGATGGCTAGGTATGTTTCAGTGGGAAGGTTTCAAAGTTCTTCTGACTTGAGGTCTTGACTAGTGAGCATCCGTAAATTATGAGTGATTTCTCTTTGTTACAAACCCAAATGCAATACATTTTATATTCAAATAAATACTACTTGTATTATATTCCGTTAATGTGAGAAACCATACAAAAAGCAGTCTTCATAGCTCTTTGTTTATTGTACTTCCTGCAGCTAGTGAGAAACGAATCAAGGAGAAGACATGCTATTACTTTATTTTTGAAAATTATAAACTAAAAAGAACCATCAACAAGCATTTAGATTCTACAGAAAGAATATAACAAGTTATGCTATTTCACTGCAAAAGTCTAAAGTATATATTCATAAGAAAGGAATTTACTTTAAATTTTTCTTCAATAATTGAAAAGAAAATATTCAGGTTATGAGAACCGGCAATCATCCAGCCAACCCAAATGAAATGTAACAATCCTGAGATACACCACTGTCAATAACAAAGAAACAAAGTTAACAGGAGTATGCATGGTGCATGCTTCCCATTACAGCCCAATGAACACAATTTCACATTCTCACAGCTTCAGTAGTTTCCATCACAGACAAACGTGATATATGGATATAAGTGTCATGACTAGTAATCCCAAAAGTAAAATGCTAGACATTACATGCAAGCTCTGAAACTTAAAATCCCTTGGATCCTCTACTAATGTGAAAAAAAAAAAGGGAGGAGTATTACTTTATATATGATAAAGTGGTATGTCGTAACCTATTTACATAATTACATTTGCGACATCAATGACAGGCCTTGTGGTAACTATTGTCTTTTTCTTATCCGGTTACTTTTGCCTGATCTGTTCAACAAGGCTCTTCACCATACTGGTTTTGGTTCTATCAGCTCATTGTTTTCCATTGAAGGTATTTAGGTTTCTATTGAGTATATATTGTATTTGGCAGTTTGTTGTTGAAGTTTGTAATATCTATCTTTTCTTTGGTATTCATATATGTCTCAGCCTCATTAATTAATTCACTCCATATAATTAATTTTGTTGCTCATATCATCGAGAAGGAAATATTGTTTCCAATGCCATTGACATTTGCGGATGGGGTCAAGGTAAAACCAAATTATGGTGTACGAAATAAGTGAACATTGTTGGCATGGAGCTTTTGCTTTTGAATCAACTGATAGTCTGACAATGAGGTTACTTTATTTATCACTATTTCTGGAAACTTCATATGTGAAACCCGATCAGTTTGCTATTCTATGTTTTCAGACTTTAGTGTGTTTATTTGTGAGTTTAACTTATTGTACAGGTGTTTAAGGAATTTCTAAACAAGCAGCTGCAAGGTTAAGAAAGCTCCTAGTTGGGCGGAAGTTGAAGTGATAAGACAAATTGGAGAAGGAAATACTGAATGTTAGGGTTAACATCAGAAGCTACATGAGAGCTAAGCTAAGTATTATTGTTCTTCTTTCTGTTTTGATTCCTTCAGAACACACATGTTCCTTGAGAACTAAATTAGGTAACTTTGCTTTCTATTCCTCTACAGTTTCAAGTATGAAGAGGCATCTTGACGAGAAGACGTCGGTCGACATGTTAAACAAGTCATTTTCCATTGTGCAGTTATGACAACTATGGAATACAAGTCTCTCATAAGTGTTTTGAGAGGTTTTTCATTTGCTGTGTAATTGCTGTAATATGATTATACAATCCAAAACATGGGGCAGGCCGGGGGAAAAATGAAAATTTATAAAATAAATGCTTGATTTTGGCGCCAATTAAACTGGCGCAATAATTTTTTTTTTTTTTTTTTTTTAAATGCTGTTTGGTTTTCACACCGATACATCAGTTTATAATAGTGTAGAAAATTAATAAAATCAATGAGTTGACATCAGATGTGTCAGTAACATCCTTTAAATGGGCCATGGCGTTTTCAGTGGAAAACACAGCACCGATGCTAGAATGGTGCTGTATGCTCTATAGGAAACCCCGATTAAGGGCACTGACATCAGTTCGGTGGCTGCATAGTGGCTATTCATGGTTTTGGTGGCTAACGTGAGTATTTGACACCCTTGATCGATGGCGTCCTGTGCTTGTTTTTGTAGTAGTGAAAGCAGCCAAGATAGAATCTGAATAGCACCCTAGAATGGGACTGCAGACTATATATGCAGCAATTCTCGCAGAGGGAACTGCACTTCTTGCTGTTCCGATCCTTGTGCTAGTCCATAAAAGCTCACATCCTTTACGGCATTTCCTACTGCCGTTGAGGCAATGTGGGTTCCATGGCCTTCTTCATCCCTTGCAGATTGTATTGGTTGGTAAAACCGAGCTCCAATGATCTTGTTGTTGCATGTGAAGTTTCTGCCACCTGCACACGCACCTTTCCATTTCTTTGGAGCCGGACCAAATCCGTCATCTTTGAAGCTGTCTAATTCCTGCCAGATTCCAGTGTCAATGACACCAATAATGATATCACTCTTAACTGTGGCATTTTGATGAGTTGTCTCATTTAGACCTATGAAGTCCCAAGATCTTATTTGAAGCTGGAGAGAGTTGTGCTTGGAAAGACAGAGACTACTTCCTACATGTTAGCAAGCGCATGTCTTTCATTGTCAGTGAGCTTGGCAGCAAATCCATTGAAACTCCTTTTGTGACTTCTTGTCAGGAGATTTGAACCATTCTTGACAACTCTTTCTAACATACTAAGGTGGTGAGACAATGGTGAATACGAATGGTTAGCGGGAAGTGAGCCCATGTATACTATAAGGACCTTTCTGTTTTCATCAATGGCTCTACAAACTAACAAGCTCATATTAAGCATGAGAATTGGGAAAATATAAGAGACCACGAGAGCCCTATTTGGCTCCAAAACCAGTCTGGTTGCAAACACTCTCTTTTGAGCGTGTGCAGGCGTGCAAGCACCCTGGGGTGCAGTGGTCGGGGAGTCCCTTGACCTGACTTCTTGAACAAATGATGTGAACGAGGAGAGCACCAACCTCATCACAAGGTTCTTTTCTCTGCCTTTCAGAAAAGGACTTCTTGCCTTACAGATAAGGGCTTTGGTTGTGATCTGTTCACGTCACTGAATCGATACTTAGTGTTGTAGACTAAGCAGAGCAATCACTGGGAAGTTGGGAGAAAGCACAGGGTTTGCTAAAGCATATCTTTAGCTTCACTGGGTTGCGAGGGCGTTACCCTTGCTTAGCTGATTTTCAACTAGGTTGAAGGTAGGTTTGCTCCGGAGAGGCTTTGATAATCATTGAGATTGATTGATTAAAGAGTTGTCCTTGATTCGTCCTTGAAACCTAGTATTTATACCTTAGGGTTTCGACTGTTCCTTGACATAGAAGGATTATTGATTGAAGTTTCCTATTTAATCTCCGCTACCTGATTCCAATAAGGACTCGTTTTCCTTCTAGATTTCGAAATGGGTGAAGCTATAACCCAAACCCAAGTAGGCTTATTTTTGGGCTGCAGGTATCGGCCCGCTACTCTAAATCCCCTAAAGGTGTTGCAATTCCTGGTACACTATTCAAACGATGTAGCGAGTAATCCTACAGGACAGGACAATCAGGAAGGTGATCGAGCTGTCTAGAGTAGCTGCTTGTGATACTCTGAATTTTTATTGTGAGGTTGTTATGCTCATTTGAGCTTACATTTAAATTTGGAGAGAGTGTGCTGTAATAATAAACTCTTGAGGATTTGGTTTATTGTATTAATGAGAGGTGTGAAGTGTGGTTGTGTGAGAAAAAAATTCAGGACATTTATTGATTAAGTTGTTTAATTCATGTTTCGGATTTGAATTTATTATTCAAAATTCGGGGCGTGACAGGGATCTTGCCAAAAATACTTTTGGGCTCAAACATTGCCCCCTAGGTCCTCTAAAATGTAACTGATTGAAGGGGACTTAAACGACATGCCATATGATCGAAACAAGGCCATTAATGAAGGTCACGTCCATTCGCTTGCAAAACGTCTTTTCGTCGCATCATTTCCCTCACAAAATCTCTTATTTAAATCCGCAGCCACCTCCAAACCTGTCACATCAGAAACTCTTCCAATCTCCCTTAAACCCAGAAACCTTCTTGTTCCATTCATCTTCCTCACAGAAACCCAGAAATGGCTCAGCCCAAGAAAATGATCATCGATCAGGAGGAGAAAATCAACGAGAAGGCTACTCACACTTGGGGAACCAGCATCAGTGCCCGTTGTTTCATCCACACCAACGTCCAGAGACCTCTGCTACTCAGACTTCCCAACCATCATGCCGGACTGGGTCCCTCACCCCGAGATTCCATCCCTGACGACGCTCTTACCCTCTTTGGTCTGCCCATCCGTCGACCCATTCCGGTCCTCAAAAGAACCCTTGGAGATTTCACTAGCTGGGGCGCACATCCTCACAGAGCCAAAATAGGGCATTGGCCCACCACCATCAAAGCGGCAGACCTCTCTTGGTATTGCGAAGCGCGAGCGCGAGATCTGGCTTACTGGAACGCGACAGGTATTACCCACACCATTGATCTATGTTTTCACCTTCCGCGCGGTGGCAATCGTTCATCGCTGGCTGCATTCCTTTGTTTCTGGAACACCGCAACCAATACCTTCGATTTTCGATTTGGCCAAATGAGTATCACATTGCTAGATATTCTCACCATCACTGGTCTACCCATTGACGGCGAGCAATTTGACAGTGACTGGGCTCATTTAGTTATATACTATATCTGATTGAATGGAGATATTACATTTATGTGTTATGATTAGGTGTTGGGGGAGGGTTCTTGAGCTCATGCTTAATTGCTGGCTGAGGATATACCCCTCAAGCAGATGTAAGTCAATCCTATGATATGGCTATAATTTTCAAGATAATTGTAAATCTGTTTGCTTATTGTGTTATTGTTCTCGTAAATTATAGTGAAATAGTACATATTGTGAAGTATGTGCATAAATAAAGAGACTGAAGTAGTTCATATTTGGTCATTTTTTGTTTGATTTTCTAGCTTTTTGTTTTTTCAATGAATGCTTAAAGATTTTAGTTTTGAGTTTCCATTTGTTTGAGAAATGAATTCTGAATTGTTTTGTTTTTAATTATATTCAATTGGGTACTAATAAGATGTGGAATTTGTGTTTCAGGGATGAAAAAGGAAGGGAAGAGTAGTAAAAGCAGAGTCAGAGTTTGTGCTGCATATTTGATAGCTGTACATTAGTACCTCACAAACATATGAGGTTAGTAGAGTCAGTTTGTGCTGCATATTCGATGGCCTTTTACTAACATATAGTAACTAGTCTGTAGGTAAGCTAGTCATCAAATATAGCATATCCATAATTAAATGCTAACAAATTTTTAAAACTTTATGTAATGCCACTTTGGCTTGGCTTGTGTTGGTATACCTTTGGGTTGAGCATGAATTAAATGCAATCAATTTTTAAAGTTTCTGTAAGGTCAGGTTTGCTTGGCTTGTGTTAGTTTGTTTTCCATTGTGATACTTGGGTTTTTTCATGTCACAAGCAATCGTTAAAGGAAAACTCTCTCTCTATCATTCAATACTTGGGTTGTTGTTGCATAAGAGGCAATTTCCAATAACACAAAGCAATTCATCAAATACTTATTATATCATTGTCCCATGTTAGTTCATGTATTTTACAGATTTTGATGTTTCAGTTTCAAACTCATTCTATGTGAGAACAAAATCTAGTCTTTCAGTATTCAGTCTGGTCTTTCTTAATAGAGATGTAGAAAAAGTTATATCCATTATATTTGGCCATTTTTGTTCAGTACAAGTGATTGAGTTTTTGATGACTTAGGCAGGCAGCATTATTTTATTTTATTTTATTTTTTGTTACAGAAGGGAATTGTTATTGAGTGTCTAAACTGCTAAGTGTTTCTTTTCATCATTTCACCCTTTGAACTTTTTATACTCTTGAAGGTGCCAAGTAGTAACATTACTTTTATATTCATCAGCATGTATTTTAGCCCTGGAGAGGCAGTAATTGTTGCTCAGGAAGTTGTCAATACAATGGCTGCGAAGGGATATGATCTAGGACAAGATGGATTAATCAAGGCCAAAAGCTTCTGATGAGTCCTACCAAGTATCTGCTACTACAGCAGCCAAGGTTTACAGTTACTTCATAAAACTATATTTTTCTCTTTACAGAGGGGAGAGTTATCAAGCGAACACCTCCATCGATCTGAGCAAGCACCATATGCCCAGAATGTAGTTGAGATAGAGAAAAAAAAAAGCTTTCCAATCACCAAGTTTGTATTTAAATGTATATTTTGCAAATCACACATGAGCTTTTTGTATTTTAGAATTTTGAACATTGCTCAGATGTATGACCTTCATTTCTTTAAAGCTTAATTATCTTGTAAACTTTCGTATAACCTTCATTTCTTTTGTAACATTCATGAATGTATCAATAAGTTGCATTCCTTTTTGTATAGCTTTTATCTATAAAAAAATATTTAAAAAATAAAAAAATTCGCATGCATTTTGCATGGCAGATTTTTTTTAATTCATAAATAACACTTTTGCGACGGCATTTTTGCTGTTGCAAATGACTTTTGGCGACGGCAAAAAACTTCAGTAGCGGTTGGTGGTGTCGCCATTGGTATTTGCGACGGCTTTTTTTTTGTAGCAAAATTCTCGCGACGGCAAACCATTTGCAGTCGCTAATAGTCTTGCGATGGTGCATTGCCGTTGCAAATACCATTGGCAACGCCACCAACGGCGTCGGAAGCATTGTCGTCGCCAATAGTCTTTTGTGACGGCAAAATAGCCTTTGGCGAAGGGGATGCGCCGTGGCTATTGCAATTTTTTTTTTGTAGTGCCCTCTCGTCCTTCAATCCACTCAAGTCCCTCTCCTCCTTCAGTCCATTTCCCGGTGCCCTTCATCCCCGTCTTATCCAGCAACTTAACCACCAAAAACCCATCCTCCAGATCGTCTCTCACCTTAAAAATATCAGCGGTAATCTCAACTGACCGGAGAGGGAGGTTGCCGTCATTTTGCCTTCACCATTCGTTTTGATGATGAAAATTCAAGTACTAAGCATAAAGTGTGGGTTGCCCAAGTGGAAACCGGGAGGGAGGGAGGGAGAGAGAAAGAAAGTCTGAGAGTTGGATCGAAGGGGGAGAGAGAGAGAGAGAGAGTGTGTGTGTGTGTGTGTTTTAGTTGTAGAGTGTGTAGGGGTGATTTGGTAAAAGCAACACATGGGTTGTGTAGAATGTAAAAGGGGGTGTGCAAATTTCAGCCCCTAAAAGAAGGTTATATTCATACAAATTGTTACGCCTTCTGCTTTATTGGTGATTTGTTCTTGGCAAATTAAAAAAGCCTTGATTTCATTATCATATTTGCCCTTCCTTATTCTATCTTAAGCTGCCAAAATAAAAACAGCTAGATAAATTTCCAACTACAAAATTTTAGGCAGTACGAACCGGCAAATTACATATTTACATTGCAAAACTATTATGGGTGCGGGCGTGCGGCTATTGCCACCCTATCATTTACTTTGTTTACCCTACTTGCTCATTACACCCTATATTTTAATTTCAATTATTAAATTTACTTATCTAACCCATTTCTCTTTCTAGAAATATCCTTATATGACATATCCAATTTAAAAAAAAAATTTAACGAAAATCTCTCATTTAATTTATACCAATAACAAGACTAAAATATATTAAAGTTTTCTAATAAAATCATAATTTGATTTACTTCCATTTTTTTTCTTTCAATTTCAATGTTTGACTATTTCAATCTATATAAAAAGATTAGTAAGTTAACAACTATGAGCAATGAAGAAAATATTGATTTTTTTTTTTGTGTTTTAATTTTTTACTTTCAGTGTTCATAAAGAATATTGCAAAGATTTTGATGAAATTAACACTAATGATTTTGTGAATTGAATAAGGAATTAACCATGTGGAGAGAACAAAAAGACAAAAAAAAAAGTAATAAATTCAAATTTGGGTGGAGAAGAAAAAGATTAATGTTATCCAATGAGAAATTAAGTAGTATTTGTATTTAATTAACTGATTATGTATTTAGTTTTCTTTACAAATTTAGATTTTAGAAAATTAGTGTACTTATTAGTCATTTTGCATTTGGGTAATATAGTTTTTTAATAATTCAAATATTTGTATGGTGAACTAAGAAAATAGTATGGTGACAATAGTCGCACCCAACTATTATTTAGCAACCATGTATGCATACTATTTTCACTACTACAAAATGTGCTATAGCCTATAGCACACCAATTTTGGGCACTATTCTGAATTGGTGTGTATGTTGAATAGTTATGCACCGTGTAATTTGATGCATGAGTTGATATGGAGATGCCCCCAACATTTGGTGGCCCAATATGAGCAAATTATTCATAATTGGTACGCTGGGGATTGGTTGGTTACAAATATTTACGGATTTTGCCCCCAAATTACATCTCTTGTTCAGCAAAAGCATGGGTCTGGGTCTTTGGTCAGATGAAAGGAATGGGTGATGGCCGGAAAACCAAAATTTGTTCCAAAATTATACTTTGTTTATTGTATTTGAAAGTTGAAACTCACCCAATATGGATCACTTTACCAAAATATGACCTAGCTCTCTTGAAACAAGATTGACTCAAGGGACGTTGTCCATGTTTGGCCTCCGTAACCTCGCTCACCTTTTCTTTTTTTATTCTTCTAGCTGGCAGTAGCTTCTTCATATTTCTCCACAAGTCTCATTTATCAATGCTCAAGTATGTGTGTCGATCTAGGAATGATTTATGCATGTTTGATTATTCTATGCTTCTGTATGTTTCATGCTATCTAATTTACTCTGTTGACCCCATGTCGTGAATATCACTAGCATCAGCATATGCATTATCTAAAGCCAATGGGAGGATAAGGGCAAACTTGAAAGTAACTTTGCTTTCCCATGTTGTCAATTATAAAATGTTTCTCGTTTGGATATTGGAGTTCAGTGGTACGTTGTAATAATTTGTTTATTATGCTGGCTGCAACTAGTGGAGGAACCAATCAAAGAGAAGATAAGCAATTGCCTTGTTTCGAAGGTGGTACTCCCCCCATTTTGTTCTTTTGCAGAGAATCGAGGCTTTTTTATATGCTCAGCTTGCGGTATTTTGTTCTTTCCTAGAGAGTCAAGGCTTTTTCAGCTGCACAGCTTGATGTTATTGTCTATCATTTTATTGTTTTATAATTTTTGCATTGCTAGTTATACTAATTAGGACATTCGTCAACCTACCTTATGTTTTTGCAGGGAAATCATATTATCAAATTGGGTCATGTAATTGAAAGTGTTAAAAGTGCTGTAGCGCCGGACTGTCATGGCAATCCACTAAAGGTACATACGCCATAAATAATCTATTGCAAACATTTGATTTATCTCTTTCTTTGAGTAGTGAAACTGACTACTTTCATTTTTCTTTTGTATTGGTAAGGGCTCTATTCTCCATTATGAGAATTCAGATCATTTTCTCATGGTAAAGCATTTAAGTTTGATTGCCTAGTTTAAGCACATTAGTTACTATGTGTTTCCGTTTTGTAGGTCCTTTACAGATTTTTGGAGTACTTCAGCAAATTTCATTGGGAGAAATATTGTGTATGTTTAAATGGACCAGTATACAAATCCTCCCTACCTGATATTATTGTGGGTAAGACGTTGGATGGCTCTTTTGTATTGTCCTGGCCGGTCTCTGAGTTTCTTCTCTCTCTGAAGCTGAAGTACCAGATAATGGAGGGGATGATGTACTGCTAGGTGAAGAGTTTATTAGAAATTGTGTAGACATGTTCTCTGTTCCATCAAAAGGGTGTGAGACAAACTTACGAGTTTGTTCCTTATAATTGATCCACTAACAGAGAACAACCACCTTGGCCGAAGGGTCAATAGAGGTATGCCCCTGTTCTCTCTCTCTCTCTGTCTCTGTCTCTGTTGTTGTCATGGAATTTTACTGGAGTACTATAACTACTAGCTGCTCATTCAGTCTGTGTGTTGTCACATGGGAAAATGTAGTGCTTTTAAATATGGAGCTCGCAAGCTAGGCTGGATTCTCTTGTTACCAGCAGAGAGAATATCAGATGAACTTAATTAACAAGTTTTTTGCCACACTTTGGATAGGCATGAAAGTAAATGCTAGGCTACTGTGCAAAATAATGCCTTGTTGGAGCTTGGTGAAGATTTGGAGTTGATACCAGTAAACGAAACATCAACTATGTCTCTTTGTGGTAGGTTTAAGATTTGTAAGTTGCAATAAGTTTCTTTATTTTCAGATAAGCTATTGCAATAAGTTGTATTTACGTATCTGTTACGACTTTAGATTTTGATCTAATGTGATAATGTATATGAATACATTTGTAGACATAATTGATCTATTCCACTACTTAATGGTTTTAATTATGTATATATATATATATATATATACGAAAATGTTCTGAAGAGGACGTCCGCAACCCAGAAAAAGTGCAGACGTCGCTCCTCCTGCCACGATCGAGCGTCGGCTGCGTGGGGCGGCTTGCCGGGGGTCTGTGGAGCCGGCCTCCGGTCCGGTGGAGTCGCTGGCGAGCGTTCTGCATGGCTGCACAGAACCTGCAACTACAGGTGAGGTGGGCTGCCCAGAAACCCGCAACCCTGACCTCCTAAGACCTTGATCGCCACCTAGAAGAGGTCTGGGACGCCTCCAGCCTCCCTCGGACCAGCCCCGCGCTGCCGCTGCAGCCTGGAACCGCCTGCTACGTCGACGTCCGCACTTTAGGGAAAGTGCGGACGTCCGCTTCAGATCCTTGCTCTCTCTCTCTATATATATATTTAATAATGTGGCATTTGAAGACACTGTTCTAACAGTTGGCTATTAACATTATAATTGGTGTATGGTAGCTGACATGACAACATTCTTTTGAGTTGAAAACCAGGCACCGTTTCAATTTTGGTGCTCTATGCTACAAAGGAAACTGAGGTAATCACCACTGTCATGTATTTAGTGGCTGCATAGTGGCTAATGAAGACATTGGTGGCCTTTGTGAACAATAGACACCCTTGTAGGAGGGTGTCCTATAAGCAAAATGCTAGTAGTGCAAGGTCAGCTTATTGTGTGGTTTGATGATACAAATCCTGCTAAAGAAAGCAATGAGTTTGTGGAAAATCTTCTCAAAGATATTGACACTTTGGGTATCAAGTATGAGGAGGTTACCTATACTTTAGATTACTTCTCTCAGTTGATGGATATGACCAAGGAGCTGATTATCCAGGGTAAAGCATATGTCGATGATACACCTAGAGAAGAGATGCAAAAGCAACAGATAGATGGGATTGAGTCAAAGTGTAGAAACCAGAGCCAAGAGGAAAATTTGAAACTGCAGGGGGAGATGACAGCAGGTTCAGAGAGGGGTCTGCAGTGTTGTGTTAGAGGGAAGCTAGCCATGCAGGACCCTAATAAATCGCTCTGAGATCCAGTTTATTATCGTTGCAATCCACTGCCACATCATAAGACTGGGTCCGAGTACAAGGTCTACCCAACTTATGATATTGCTTGTCCATTTGTTGATTCCATTGAAGGTATAACTCATGCCCGTCGATCTAGTGAATATCATGATCGCAACGCCCAGTACTATCGGATCCAAGAGGATATGGAACTGAGAGAAAAGTACATCTGTATGAGTTCAGTAGGTTGAACATGGTCTATACACTCCTCAGCAAGCGCAAGCTATTGTTGTTTGTTCAAAATGAGAAGGTCAATGGATGGGATGATCCTCGATTTCCAACTGTTCAAGGAATTGTGCGTCGAAGTCTCAAAGTTGAAGCATTGATACAGTTCATTCTTGAACAGGTAAGACAATAGTCTGTCATACCATGATTGACAACAGTATTTTGATTTATATCTATCTTAGCATCTTACAAAACCTTAACTGCTAGATGCTAAGTGTGTGAGTAAAAGCATGGTTGAATGACCTAAAGGAAAGCACCATTTGGTCTTGAGATATAGTACTTGCCTAATGCTTCATATGTCCACTGTTTCATAGTTGTACTAGTTTATTTTTACAATATGGATAGTTTATCCAAACTTTAAAAGTTGAATTTAGTAACTGATTTTTTATGTTTAATTGTATGATTTATGGGGCTTCAAAGAATCTGAATCTTATGGAATGGGACAAACTGTGGACAATTAACAAGAAGATTATTGATCCTGTATGCCCAAGACATATTGCAGTCATTGAAGAGGGATGAGTGTTGTTGACCCTCTCTCATGGCCCTGAGAAGCCATTTGTCACATAATACCTGGGCATAAGAAGTATAAAGGAGCTGGAGAGAAAGTAACAACATTCACAAGGAGCGCATATGGATAGATCGAGCTGATGCAGAGTCGATATCAGTAGATGAGGAAGTGACATTGATGGATTGGGGGAATGCCATTGTTGAGATTGACAAAGACCTAGACGGAAATCTTGTGCTCACAAGGGTTTTGCATCTTGAAGGATCTGTGAAAACCACCGAATTGAAGCTTACCTGGCTGGCTGGCTGCCACAAATAGATGAAATGGTTAAGATCTCGTTGATGGAGTTTGATTATCTGATAACATAGAAGATATGTGCCATTCAATAAGTTTGAAGTCTTCTACACCTTATCATATTATTTATTAGTATATGAACTAAAAATTCACGAATATGTTAATCTATGGATTCAGTAAAAACTAGCATGTTTATCCATGATGGTACTTATTATATGTAATTGAGTTGGTTATTTTAATTTGTAATTGCAGCTTGAGGAAGACAAGAATTTTGTTGATGTGCTTAACCCATGTACCGAAAAAGGAGACAGCAGCTCTTGGGGATCCCAAAATGCGAAATCTGAAGCGTGGAGAGGTATTGCAACTTGAGAGGAAAGGATATCACAACTTAAATTTTCCCTACCTCAGGCTTTCAAAGCCTATTGTTCTCTTTTTGATCAATCCCCGATGGCAGGCAGCAGGCTGGGTTAAAGTAAGAACTTCGTCAAGAATATTTGGCTTCAGAATGTGATTTGAAATTGAATGGTAGAGCTTTTAACTAGTTTGAGTGTTTGACCAATCCTAAAAGCACCTTTCAGTTCTAGTAGTCTTCTATTCAGAACAGTGTTTTCAAAGGCGAATAGGTGATGCTGAGGCGAGCCCGGGACACGCTCCGGTGTGAGGCGACGGTAAATCGCCTTGCCAGTCCAAACTAAGACGCGCTACTGGAAAAGCGATGGGGCGCCTGTTTTTGCAGAAGGCGAGCTGTGATACGGCCTGGGCGCAAGGAAGATGGTGAAGTCGTGGGTTTGAGTTAATTGCTCAAGTATACTGCTTTAAATGACCTCCTTTATACGACGTCGTCTTTGGCAATTAATTAAAGCAACAAAACGACGTCTTTTATAACTGTAAAAGTACAATGGAGATTGGAATTGGTCTACTCATTTCATTCATAACCCTTTTATATAGGGATAGGATTACAATGGAAATATCAATTACATTGATGATACTAAATGTTGATTGAGCTGTGATTTGTAATTGCTTGATTCCCTCTTCGTCTGTTTCTTTGACGAAGGCACATAATGTGCTTTTCCTTTAACACTCCCCCTTGTGCCAAGTCAAAGACGAAATGGTGCATGAGTTGTTGCCTCACTAAAAACCTTGCCAAGTAACAATAAAAACCCTGTGGGACAAAAATAAAACTTGGTCGAAGGAAAAGAGCACAACGCACCTTCTACATTTGAGAATGACATGTGTGTGTTAGACTCCCCCTGAAGTCTACATCTCCCCCCTGATCATTACATTAATCAAGTGAGCTTGGAAAGTCTTCGCATTCCTATGCTTTTCACATGTTTCTCAAATGTGGCCTTAGGTAGTGATTTGGTGAACAAATCTGCCACATTCTCCTCAGACCTTACTTGAATCATTTGAATCTTGAGGAGAGTCTGTTGTTGCTGATTGTAGGACAACTTTGGCGATATGTGTTTTGTGTTATCACCCTTAATTTAACCTAGCTTCATCTGTTCGATGCAAGCTGCATTGTGTTTGTAAATGCAAGTAGGCTCTTTAGTGGTAGAACTCAAACCACTAGTCCCTCGAATATGTGCAATGATAGTTCTTAACCATACACACTCAAGAACCGCCTCATGTAGAACAATGATCTCTGAGTGGTTCAAGGAGGTAGCCACAAGGGTTTGCTTGGTTGATCTCCAAGATATCGCCGTGTTCCCATTGGTAAATACATAACCAGTTTGGGAACGACCTTATGTGGGTCAGAGAGATACCCAGCATCAGCAAAACTAACCAAAACATCATTTGGTGTTTCGGTGTAGTGAGTGGCACTTTCACCATCAATATTTTCTTCAGGGATTGCAGTTCCAACTGCGGTCCCTCTTGTCTCTCTGTAGGGAAAGAACAGTCTCAAGTCAATGGTTCCTTTTAGGTATCGAAGATGTTCTTGATACCATTCCAGTGACACTGCGTTGGCGCTGAGCTAAATCTAGCTAACAAGTTCACTGAGAATGCAATGTCTGGTCGAGTAAATTGGGCTAAGTACAATAATGCGCCTATTGCACTTAGATAGGGAATTTCAGCTCTCAACACTTGTTCGTCATCTTCCTTTGGACGAAATGGATCTTTCCTTACATCCAAACTTCGACCGATCATGGGAGTGCTAGCAGGATGTGCTTTGTCCATGTTATATCGCCTGACTTTTGGACATATGCAGACTGGTGGATTAATATTCCATAAACTCGGTGTTCTAGTTCAAGGCCTACATAGAATTGAGTTTTCCCAAGATCCTTCATCTCAAATTCAGATTTCAAGTAGCTCGCGGTTTCTCTTATTTCATCAAGGGTACCAGTTATGACATATACTACTACAATTGCAAATCCGGAACTTGTTTTCTTTATGAATACGCAGGGGCATAATTCATCATTCTTATATCCCTTCCCAATCAAGTAGTCACTTAGAAGGGTATACCACATCCGTCTGGATTGTTTCAATCCGTAAAGTGAGCGTTTCAACTTAATTGCAAACGCACTCTGTGGTTTAGAGTCACTTGACTTGGGTAATGTAAGGTCATTAGGCACTTTTCATATATATCTCTAAATCTAGATCCCCATAGAGATATGCAGTAACCACATCCATGAGCTGCATTTCCAGTCCTTCGGAAATTACTAAGCTAACTAAGTAGCGGAACGTTATAACGTCCATTACGGGAGAGTATGTCTCCTCATAGTCAATTCCAGGGCGTTGTGAGAAACCTTACGCCACAAGGCGAGCCTTGTACCTCAGGACTTCATTCTTCTCATTACGCTTTCTGACAAAGACTCATTTATGTCCTACAGGCTTTACACTTGGTGGGGTTAGCACTACCTGACCAAATACCTGTCTCTTTGTCAGAGAATCTAATTCTACCTGGATTGATTCTTTCCATTTAGGCCAATCTGCTCTTTGTTGACATTTTTCAACAGAGCGTGGTTCGATATCATCGTGCTCTATGATTCCTTGAGTAACAGTATATATCATCAATGTGTATGGAAGATCTTTCTATCAACTCATACGTACTCTCGTAATCCTTTGAGATTTCTTTGTTCTCTGGAATCATTTCAAACATCGGAGCGTCCTCTAGTATTGATTCATGGACATAACTATAATCAGAGACAATCTCATGAGAGGGATTCTATACATTGATAATTGGTTTGTGCCTTACTCACCCTCTTCTTCCTTGGGTGAGTGTCAATCGAACCAAGTGACCTCCCCCTCTTCCTTGGGGAGCCACGGCCTCATCCACACCTCTACTAGGTGCGATTGCAGTGCCTCTATCTGCGGACCGTGCCCCTTGTTGGGGACTTCTAACCTTGCAGGCACATTTGCAGCTGGTATATGTGATCTCGTCACTTTTACGATATCAGTAAACGCATCAGGCATCGAATCTGCTACGTTCTGAAGATCGATTATTCTTTTCACTTCACTTTCACTTTATGAAGTGCGGGGATCAAGATGAGACAGAGTGGGAACAAACCAGGACAATTCCTGTCGTTCCCTTGGAAAATCCTTTTTCCTATCTCCCCCTAACGACGGGAATACTGTCTCATCAAAGTGACAATCCGCAAATCTAGCGGTAGGGAGATCGCCTGTCAAGGGTTCCAAATAGTGGATAATTGTTGGGGATTCATATCCAACATAAATACTTAATCGTCTCTGAGGACCCATTTTGGTGCGCTGTGGTGGCGCAATAGGCACATATACTGCTCAACCAAATATGCGTAAGTGTGAAGTGTTAGGCTCATATCTAGTTACCAACTGGTGCGCAGAAAATGGTTGGCTATCTGTGGGTCTTAAACGAATAAGTAAAGCTGCGTGCAATATTGCATAACCCCATGCAGATATAGGCAGGTTAGTGCGCATAACCAATGCCCTAGCCACCATCTGTAGCCTTTTGGATGGTGGCTTCTGCGAGACCATTTTGTGTATGCACATGGGGTACAGGATGCTCTACATCGATCCAAATAGATATGCAATAATCATCAAATGCTTTTGATGTAAACTCTCCAGCATTATCAAGCCGTATAGACTTGATAGGGTGATCAGGGTGGTGAGCCCTTAAACGTATAATCTGTGCTAGGAGTATTGCAGCATTTCTTGTGGACAATAAAACGACATGTGACCAGATTGTCGAAGCATCCACCAGAACCATAAAGTACTTGAATGGTCCGCATTCTGGATGGATAGGTCCACAGACATCTCTTTGTATCCTTTGTAAGAATGGAATGTTTTGTTTTGTATCTTTAGCATAGGAAGGTCTCGATCCTGTTTTTGCTAAAGAACAGGCTTTGCAAAACGAGTGATGTGCCTTTGAAATAGTCAATGAGGCATAATGGGAGGGAGGGAGTGCTTCTGGTACTTCAGAAAGCAATGACTACATTTGAGCAATCCTATAACCGACACCTTGTAGTGTGGCGGATTTTTCTCCCATTTTTCACTCGAAAGAAGGGATGTCCGTGTGAGTTCTTGAAAAATATGGATCATCATGTCACGACCTTGGTGCCATAGGCGGTCATGCAAAAAGCCTGTATGAGTCAGTGTCCCACATTTCATTGTTGGTGACAGTATAAGATTCAATGATCTGAATCGTAGTGAGGTACAGTCCACTAAATTGACTCATAAGTTTCTCTAAAATGCGTTTCCTTCCACATTCATTAGAGTTAATATCAAGGTATTCAGTTTCATTCTCACAATGTGTTTTTACATGATAACCGTTGGCACGAATATCTTTGAAACTTAACAAGGTTCGATTAGCTCTTGGTGCATATAGAGCGTCTGTGACTTGAAATGTTGCGCCATTAGGCAGCAAAAATTTGGCAGTTCTTTGCCTTTTTATTACTTGTGATGATCTAATCATCGTAGTTACAGAGGAATTATAGGCTATTGATTCTATTGATAATTGCCTATTTCTTAATATTGTGTGGGTAGTCCCACTAACAATTAAGCACTCAAGTTCTCCTCCATTCATTCCTACAAATAAATGGGAGGTATTTAGAAAATATAACTCATATTCTTTAGAGTATTTCTATTTGCGTAGAATGGTATTCTTTTCATTCTAATAATTTTTCTCTAGATGTATTGCTTTACATCTTTATATTGCAATTTCGAACCATGTAAATATGTTTAGTAAATAAATTTGAATAAATTCAAAATTTATTAATGAGCCAACAATAATCAAATCAAGGTCTTGTTCAGAAATCTTATTCATCAATCCATGAATGAAAATAAACTTTAAGACCAAACAATATTCTAATTAAAAATGGGGCATTATGCCTTCACAACTGTCTTTGGAAAATAAAATGAATAAAGCAGATCAGTCAAGATTGAGAGCATCCATTGACTTAGCAAGTTCCTCTTTGCCATTGGAGTCTGCAACTGTAAGGTTGACGTCTAGGTCATGAACTCCTTCTTCCATATAGTGAGTCTCTTGTTCTTTAGACTCTCTATACCTCTTGTAATTGGCTGCTACTCTGTTGTTTGCTTGGCAGTTCTTGTACCAATGCCCAATGAATCCACACCTATAGCATGGTTCATTGTCAACTCTTTCCTTTGGCATCTTGTTTCCATGATCCCCATGTCCCTTTCCACGTGGTACATTGTTGCCGTGTGGGTAGGGATCAGCACGTTTAAACCCCCTTGCATTGGAGTTGTTTCCACCTTTCATTTTTCCATAAGTAGTCTCGGAAATTTTCTTTGTCCCAGTGGGCCTGGTATTGTTATTCAAGAGAATCTTATTTTGTCTCTCAGCCACTTGCAGTAGGCTTATCAACTTATTGAAGGTTGTGATTCTTTTGTTGTCATAATCCAACTGATACTGGTTCGCTAGTATAAAAGCTGAATTAGGAAAGGTGGTAAGAGTCTTGTAGATCATATCATCTTCTGTGATTTCCCTTCCACAAAAATTGAGACGTGCTTTTAAGCGCAACATGTCCTTGTTGAAGTCATTGACCTTTTTTTAGTCAAGCAAGCGGATTCCATTCCACTGAATAGCTAGTTTTGGGAGCAAAGTATCGTGAATGTTCCTAAAACGTCCTTTAAGGGCATCCCACAGTGTTTTGGGTGTCTTCAACTGAAGGTACTCCCAGCGTAGGCTAGGATCAATATGTCGCCTCAGAAAAAATAAGGCATCTGCTTTCACCTTATTAGATAGTTCATCATCTTTGGGATCAGTAATGGTGGTAGTGTAGTCTTTTGCCACAAAGGCAGTTTCCATATCGGAAACCCAACGATGGTACTCAAGTCCTTTTGAGTCCAAGATGTCAAACTCAGGTCCAGTTGGATCAGCCATCTACATAAACAAGAGAGAAGAAATAAATTACGCAGTCATAAAGACATCCACGTGAATTATTTTCCAAAAATATGAGTTAGATTTCAAGACCAAGATTCGTAATGGTCACATTTTTTCTTCGATGCTATGTCAAAATACTTTATCACAATAAGTGTGTGTGTATAATGCGCATGAATTTTCATTATCATGGCAAAGCGCAATTTTTGTCTATTGCATTCTAAAAATAAGCATAGCACATTTAATCATAGCATATATAAGAAATAAAGTACATGGCATGCTCAAATTTCATAAATATACAACAAATTATATACTACACATAATCATAGCAAATTATATAATAATAGCAAGAATATATCATGCAAAATAAAATGTAAACAATAGCATAATACACAAGCAGCGTAGACATAATTTATATAAGTGTAAATAAAATAAAAACATGCTCAAAATTTCAGAATAAACCATAAACAATAAATATCTTAAATATAATTATATAAAACATAAATAACAAAGCATGCTTAAAATGATTAATATAATCTAACTAAACATGCTCGAAAAATTTATAATAAAAGCATAAACAATAAAATATATAACATGCTCAAGAAAATAAATAATGAGAATCTACCATAGTATGAAATTAAATAAATTAAAGAGAACATACTTGGTTTCGAAAAAATAAAACAATCCTAGCGCACGCGCGTGTTGATGTAGTCGTGCGTAGCGATGTTTTTGGGCTTATGAAACTAGGCCGCTTCCTCTCCCTTTTCAGCAGTGGGCTTTGATTTTTTTTTTTTCTGGGCCTGGTCTTTTCTTTGGGCCTTCTCCTTTTTTTCTTTTCTTTTTCTGTTTTTTTTTTTATTTGGGCCGGGTATACTTGGGCCTTTCTCTTTTTTTTTTTTTTTTTTTTTTCTCAGGCTGGAATTCACCCTTTTTTTTTTTTCCGACCGGACCTTTTCTTTGGGCCGGTTTTTTTTTTCTTTCTCTCTGTTTTTTTTTTCTTCTTCTTCTTTTTCCTTCCTCTCTTCTTCTCTCTCTGCTTCTTTCTTCTCTCTGTTCGTTTTTCGGTTTGCAGGAAGAAGAAACTCGTGCAGATGCCGGTCTGGACGAGAGCGCGGGGGCGGGGCTGGGACCGGTGCAGGAGACGAGCGGATCCCGGCGATCATTGGCGGAGGCGCTGCTGCAAATGGGTGTCACACCCCGAATTTTGAAATAAGGATTCAAATCCGGAACATGACTAATAACAATACAAATAACGTTCTGAATTTTTCTCTCAGAAACAACCACTAGTTACACTTCTTGATATTACATAAACCAAATCCTCAAGTTACTTATTACAGCACACTCTCACCAAATCAAATAGTAAAACTCAAATGAGTATAATTCTCCTCACAAAACAAATGCTGTAAATCTAATACTAATACTCTAAACCGCACGATCACTGCTCTGATTCTCCTGACCTGTGAGATTACCCGCTACACAATTTGAATCGTGTACCGGGATTGCAACAACACAAACCCGGTGAGCTTGACAGCCCGTATGAGTAAACAAGAAAGAACTGTTGATTGATTTAATTACAATTATTATAACTCAGGTAAACAATCAACACACTCACATGGTAACTCCAAAAATCACATAAACATAAAAGTAAGTATTTTTCGATACTCTCTTTTAAAACTCAACCAACAAATATTGCATCATTAATATGTGAAATAACATTAAAGCAATGCATGCTTGATTTTCTTTTTACCAACACCTTCACATATTCAAAATATATCATGGATAGATATTTGATCAATTTCACTAACACCTTCACATATTCAAAATATATCATGGATAGATATTTGATCAATTTCACTAACATCTTCACATATTCAAAATATATCATGGATAGATATTTGATCAATTTCACTAACACCTTTGATCAAAATAACATAAGTCTTTTTAGTGAATTTTCAGATTAACTGGTAACAAATCACAAATCCACATGTTAGGGACCGACGTACTATTCCCAAAGCATGGGACAACCAGGTTGACTGGTATCAAATCACAAATCCACGTACTAGGGACCGACGTACTATTCCCAAAGTACGGGTAAGCCGCAGCATACCAAGGACACAACCAAGACATGTATGCTCAAAGTAAGCACCCTTCCTAAGAGTATAATAGTGCACTATCTGAAAGGACTAGGGCCCACAGCTTAACAACCACGAAGCATAACCACGAAGCACAACCACGAAGCATAACCACGAAGCACCACGAAGTACATTTACCAGTAATTCACTTAAGCACGGGGTTGTTGTAATCACCCGGCTTCATAATTATATTTTTCAGACATAATCAAATTCACAACATACAATCTTTATAAGTTTTAGATCGTATAAATGTATATGTACACCCATATAAAGAGACATATTATTTCAAGACAAGTCTTTACTTCTTAAAATAATTTCCGCATATTCACAATTGGGCATATAAAATAGTTTTCACACCACATGATCAACATTTCATTATTCAACAATTAAATGGGAGATTAATAGCTTGAATAATATCCAAATCCATTCTCAATCATTTCATCATACCAATCACACGTCAACCAAAATATATATTCCACGTAAATATATATATACGTAATCATCCGCTCAGGAATGACTACTAATACCAACTATAGTTCAAGTATAAAAACCGTGAAATTCATTTGTATAATAAAATCGTTTTACTTACCTATGGACCGTAGTTGATCAAGTCCATATGATTTAAAACAAATATTTATTCCATAAATATTTTCACTCAATTACGACAAAAATAAAGTAATTAAATTTATACAGTTCGTAATATGAAACACGTGAGGTTTACTCACTTCTAATCCAGCTGCGTCTTCTAAAAAGTCAAATATAACGATATTCCAAACGCTCGTCAACTCAAACCGTCAAGTACCTAATCAAGTATGGTCTTTGCTTAGTAAACGAAACACGAAATAAACTTAAATGACGATCTGACGGTCTGATCGAAATTATATGATGATCCAACGGTCAGATCCTCACGGATCATCCTCCAAAATTATCACGAAGATCCAACGGTCGGATCTTCGCAATTCATTAATCGAAACCCTAAACTTCAGAAATTCATAATTAATTCCAAGTTTCTCCAAAAATTACCAAACTTCACATACAAGCTCTACAATATTTATGTGATTTAACTAACTAAATAAAAACAGAATTTTAATCACTGTTCATACACCACACTATTCACGTCGCACTGTTCATGCGGCAATACTGTTCGTGCGGCGGCCAACTCCTCCTCCGGCCACCAAATTTCATCCACAACATCATCTCAACATTTCCAATAACTTTCTCAACTGTGACAAAGTCAGAAAATACCTTGAAGTGGCCGAACAATTAAGCACACCGAAGTAGAGTGAAATTTTCCAATTATGCTTTCTTCCTCCATGCTTCGATCTGGGTTGTGAAACTTGGCAAGCATGATGAGTGGCTCAAGGCGCTTCTAATAGACCTGGGTTTATGACCGGAGGTGGCCGGAAATCGGCGTTGACCGATTGCTACAGTAAAAATATTGGCTTCGATCTCCATATTTCAGGCCAAACCGCCGTAAACAACTCCTACATGTGTGTTAAGGAGGAGGCGACGAGTCTATTGACGCTCGCAACTCGCCATTTGGTGGTCTAGAGGTGGAGGAAGAGAGAGTTGCAGAAGAGAGACAGAGAGAGCACGGGGAAGAAGAGAGAGAAAAGAAAGAAAAGTTACCCGGCCACAGTAACTTTTCAAATTTATACCAATCCACCCTAAACAGTAACTTTCATATTTCGCTTATAACTTTTGCATACGAACTGCGATTTTTGCGTTCCGCATATGCACGCTATCGTATCGACGAGCTCTACAACTTTCATGAAGGAAGCTTTCCCAAATTCCGTACGTATAAAAAGTCGATTTTCGCGTGCCCCTAAATAACGTACGTTTTCGAAATAAAAATGTTCGAGCTAAATTCACAACTCCTCAAAGCTTTGTACTTCCTTCCATGACCACGAAATCATTTCCAAAATGTCCTCGGAAAATAAATTGAATTTTCGGGGTATTACAATGGGCTGCGGATTCTTCAGCGATCTGTGTTGGGATCTGCAGAGGCGGGGCCGTGAGGAACTGTGCTGCGCTGCTGGGTTGTGCAGGAGTTGTACTGTCTTGCAGCCAGGCTGGGCTATAGGTAGAGGTGGGCAGGAGGTGAGAGGCCTCACAAGGCTACACTAGAGACTAGACTGCTGTGGGCGGAGATGGGTGCTGCGAGGCCGTGGGGTTCGCTGGCTGTGGAACGAACCGGCTGTGAGGCAGGCTAGTTTTGGGAGGCTGCAAGGCGTACGGCAGAGGCGTTGCCGGCGCTGGGGAATTGAATATTTTTTTTTTTTTTTTTTTGTCGGTGGCGGCAAAATTTTTTTTCTAGGTTTTGGTTTTTTTTTTTTTTTTACACGGAAGAAGAAAGAAACTAGAAAACTAGATTTTTTTCTTGGCTCTTGGCTCAGAGCGTGTTGATAACGTGTAAAAGTAAAATGGAGATTGGAATTGGTCTACTCATTTCATTCATAACCCTTTTATATAGGGATAGGATTATAATGGAAATATCAATTACATTGATGATACTAAATGCTGATTGAGCTGTGATTTGCAATTGCTTGATTCCCTCTTCGTCTGTTTCTTTGACGAAAGCACATAATGTGCTTTTCCTTTAACAATAACCTCATTTTACCTCCTTTTCTTTCTATTTAATAATCATTCTCTATTATTCAGCCAGCAAGGTCATTTTGAATTAATTTACTAAAGTTTCTTGTAACCAATATAGACGTTTTTATACATCAGCAATAGAACTGATAGAATTTATATTGCTAGTAGTACCATGATAGTTGCAGATACCACTTGAATATTTGAAAATATATTATTTTTGTGGATTCCTTTCTTTGTTTTAACCTAAATATGTTCTTATATTGTCTATAATTATAATGTATTATTATAATATTTTCGGGAAAGGCGATCGCCTCAACACATTGAGGCACTTGCCTCGCGAGGCTTTAACAAGTCGCCTTCGCCTTCGCTTTCACATTTGAAAACATTGATTCAGAATACTTGGCAATGTTGGGATGGAATGAGATTTGTCACTTATTTTGTACTGAATCTTTAGCTGTATATGACTACCATTTGCTTTCAATGTCCATTATCACATCTCCTTCTGTCACGTTTAGGACTGCTTGTGAAAGATCGGGTACAAGAGATGTTACAAAGCTAAATTTAACTGTTTTAAATTTTGGTCCAATCATAGTATCTTTGGAGAAATATTTAGCAACGACAGCTTGATGCTGGGGGTTTTCATCAACTACAGCAGCATTACCACCATTTCATTGTGCAAAATATTTGAAAACCTTAATATTGGAGTCAACAAAAAATATCTCTTTCAAGAGTTTGTTCTCAAATGTATTCCCTGCATAGGCAATGTTTCTCCCCTTTCCTTAGAGAGTATCCATTATATCATAAACCAAGATTGAACAATCAAAGGAATACCCAGTTCAAACAAGCATACAAAATTAACACATTCACAGACGCACAAAGACTCTTTAACCAAAAACAACAGAAGACTTCTATAAGTTTAACGAAGCAATAGCAAAAGGCTGCAAAAGAAAACAGCCCGGATATTCAGCTTGGAAAGTTTACCTTCGGTGGAAAAGTTCTTGATTTTATGTTTGTCATCTTTGGCCACGGGTTATACTAATATTCTCTGTATCGTTTCAATTTTATCGGATGTCTCCGAATAGATGAGCTTAACTACGCGCAAGGTAGCAGTATAAAACGAGCCTTATAAATACTTTACCTAATCCTATGGGATTAAAGTTCAAACAGATATATCAATAGCGGTCTTTACCTAACGTATTTTGACGAGTCATATCTTCTGCTGAAGTATGAAAAGTACAAGCAATCTTTATATGAATTTGAAGAGATTGTTATAACAAGGATTGAAATATCTGTGATATTTCCGATATATCCTCTGATATCTTCCCTTTTAGAGGGACTGATATATTATAGAGGGAAAATATTGTATCTTCTACCGTTTCTTAAAATTTCTCCAATATCATCAAATATTCTTGATATGTAAAATATTTAGGATATATCCCGATAAAATGAAGAAATATTTATAAAATCTGATAAAAAAATAAAACTAAACTTGATTGCTGGATAAAACTGGTGATAATTGTAATATAATCCCCAAAGGTTGAGCACAGACACCATGTTGATACACCAACCTGGAAAGCTAAGCAAAAGACTCCCTGAAATAGTGTGATTGAAAGTTTGAGTAAGTTTCAAAGTAAGCAACATATGATGGTTAGTTTGTATACGTATCAAAAAAGTGAGAAAATTACCAAGTTTTCTGATGACAAACTGATTCAGTGTTTTGAGTATAGCTGCAAATGCACAGGGTACATTTATCAGTTAGTCATCTGCGAATCAAACATAAAACATATGTAAAGTCTTTTTCAGTTAACAAAATTAGCAAATATTTTGTTAAACCATTCTCATAATTGAAATCAGTTAACAAAATTAGCAAATCTTTTGTTAAATCATTCTCATAATTAAAAATCAGCAGTATAAGGAACTAATAAGAAAAGGCTGACTACTGCTAATTCCAAGACGGTCCTCGAGGAACAGTTCCTAAACATTTTACCCTTCCTCAATTTTTTTTCTTCTGTAGAAAACTTATGTATTGAACAAATAAATGGTAAAACTCTAACACAGAGGTACAAAGAAAACTATTAAAGATATCCATATGACTATGATAAAAAGAAAGGTAGCCTTCACTTGTCTAATATCAAAAGCAGAAACAACATTGAAAGCTCTCGCATATTGCATGGAAGCTCAGCACTCTTAAAGGTTGGATCAGCAGTCTCTTTTGCTAAATAACCAAGATAAGGTTCCAAATTTGAAATCAGAACTACACCTGTCTTAGTTTCTGCTAGTTAATATTAACAATAACCTTAAGCATCAGCAAATGAACCCAAAAGTACCATGACTTATCTTACTGATAAAGGAAAACTCCATACACACCTCTCTCCAAATTCTACCCAAATTTTTCTAACTGGGGCAAGAAATGAACGATAGAAGTTAGATAAACACCCTTTTTTCCCTAGGTGGAAAGCCTCTTCTAACATACCATGGCAAGATCCTTAGTAAAGGAGAACATATCCCTCAAGAGAGGTTCTTAAACATTGCTCATGTACTTGAGAAGAAAATACAATTGCAATTCTCTGAAAAAGCCAGCGAGGGAAATGATATAAATAAGACAGTTTGGAGTGTTGAGCAAAAGCTAAAAACTATCTAAGATTGTTTTATCATTTGAAAACTTTATTATCTATACTGCCTCCCTTCTGCTTAACTCTGTTGTCTCCCTCCCCCCTCTCCTCTCTCTTTAATTAGGAAATAAACAAAGTTTTAATAAACTAATCAACAATTAAATAATAATTAGACAATTACCTTCAACTCTCTTTCCATGTATTGTTTTCGGCAGTTAACATATCACATATAAAACATATGCAAACATCTAAATCTGAAAAGAAAAAAAGTTTTATTAGCTCTAATGGAAGAGAACTTTTGATCCCATCAAGAAACCAGTGTATCCACACCTCAATACAGCTAATTATTTAATGACAGGACTTCACAAATCCCCTAAATGTCTTCAAAACAATACCTCCTGGATAAAAAGAGCTAGTCTCCCTCACTAATTTTTATTTATCCCTACGTAGGAGAGTATGTAATAGCCTAGACCATAATTTTTAATTTCCTATGCCCCCTTATTAATTATTCCTACGTAGCAGAGAAACAACAAAATGGAATATGTAATAGTCTTACTATCCCCATTTCTAAGGCAAAAAAAGTTAATCACCACAAATAGCCGGTAACTTCTTTAATTCTCTTCAAGCCTCTCAATATCAGTACAAACGTTTTCTCCCTTTTTCTCTTTTACCAATTTTTTTTCGTTAATGTCCCGACCTTCTTTTGTGTTTTGATTTCATTAAATAGAAGTCTGGGTTTAACATGAACTACTGCATGTGAATACAAAACAGAACTTTCAACAACAAACCCCTGTCATTTTCACTTCATAAACAAATCAATTCAAAACCAATTCATAGTTCTCAACTTCCCCACAAAACCAAGATTTCCTTTCGCATTCTTCAACTTATTTTCCAAGAACGAACCACCCATCATTCCAAAACCACACAGAAAAAATCCAAGGGCTCCAAAGATGAAACCTTTACACCTATTCCACAAACATCAACACGAAAAATCTTAATCTACTTCAACAAAAGATTTAAAAAGGCATACTCGATGTGCAAACACGATGGATATCACTGAAGGATCGGCACTTCAACTGAAACCCAGACTTCTATTTAGAATGAAATCATTGAAATCAAAACATAAAAAAAGATCGGGGCATTAACGAAAAAAATTGGTAAAAAAGAAAAAGGGAGAAAACGGATTGCTACCTAAAAACCCTTTACCTCTCTCGGATGCTTCTCACGTTTCTGGCCTTTCGTCTCTGCTGATTTCAATTTGGCAAAATCGTATGTCTCGTCTCTGCTGTCTTCAATTTCCCTTTTCTTCTTTCTGTAATCTCGCAGAAGACCTCTCTCTCGGATTCTCTCCCTGTCTCTCCATCACTCGAACGGGTGCGAGAGAGTAAAAAATAGGCGGTGGCAAAAAGCCGTAAAACAAAATTAAATGAGGGGCAACATTGTCTTTTTCTCATGAATAAACAGTAACACGGAAAGCCTCGGACACCAATGAATACGTACACCTGTCGGGGCAATTAGGTAAAAAGACAGAGAATGCAGGGACAAAACGGGCAGGTCACTGTATTACTATTCATTCAACAGTACCATTCTCATTTTACTTTTATATATGTATAATTTGAAGAGATTGTTATAACAAGGATTGAAATATCTGTGATATTTCCGATATATCCTCCGATATCTTCCTTTTTAGAGGGACTGATATATTATAGAGGGAAAATATTGTATCTTCTACCGTTTCTTAAAATTTCTCCAATATCATCAAATATTCTTGATATGTAAAATATTTAGGATATATCCCGATAAAATGAAGAAATATTTATAAAATCTGATAAAAAAATAAAAAATAGAAAGGAAAAAAACTCAGTTATTCACAATAAACAACTAAACATACATTATGGAATATGGAGGTTATGTGAGGGTGTAAAATTTTAACCACGATTTCTAGTCTGGATATGGCCTAATAAAGAGGCAAATTAAATTGTTTGGAAAAAAT
Organism: Rosa lucieae; assembly: GCA_024704745.1. Classification (NCBI taxonomy): domain Eukaryota; kingdom Viridiplantae; phylum Streptophyta; class Magnoliopsida; order Rosales; family Rosaceae; genus Rosa; species Rosa lucieae. The sequence continues at coordinate 9,195,412 of CM045492.1, forward strand.
ACCTTGAAGTGAAACCTCTAAATGCATATTTGGATGAAGAGAAATCCTCTCAAAGCGAATTTGGGTGAGGAGAAATCCTCTCAATGAGAATCAGGGAATCTCCTCAATGCAAATCTAGTGAGGAGTATCCCCTTCAAGACGAATCTGGTGTGGAGAATTCATGATGGAGTAATTTTAGCAAAAGAAAACAAACTTGATGGAGCCATGTTTAAAATGTAACTCACTGTAGTTTAAAAACTTGGTGGAATTACCTAGAGTCTCTTTTTTAATGTAGATGAAGGTGACATTCATATATATATATATGTGTGTGTGTGTGTGTGTGTGTAAATAGATGTAGATGAAGGTGAGAAGTAATTCCCTAAATGCAAATCTATATGAGGAGAGATCTCCTCAAGTTGAATATGGGTGAGGAGAAATCTCCTCGAAGCGAATCTGGTGAGGAGTATTCCCTTCAAGGGAAATCCTAGTGAGGAGTGGAATCTAGGTGAGGATAAATTCCTTCAGGATGAATCTGAGTATGGAGAAGTCATGATGAAGCAATTTCAGCAAAAGAAAACAAACTTGATGGAGCCGTGTTTTAAAAAGTAACTCACTGTAGACTTGGTAGAAATTCTCTTTTTGGATGTAGATGAAGTTGACATTCATATTTATTTATATGTAAATTCAATAAATTGACTCTTTAAAAAAAAAATTTCCAAAATATCCCTGGTATTTCTGATATCTCCCAAAGTTCTGATAGATATGTAAGAACTGATGTTTTAAATTATAACTTATAACCTTCAAAATAATTGTAATTTATTTATTTATTATTGTAATATCATGTATAATTGGGAGATTTTAATGAGAACCACTAAAATGAGGACTAGTTGAGGACTTTCTAATCAATGGTTTGGGAGACCCACATTTTTATTATATTACGGCAAGAGGAATGCTAGCAACCTTCTCCTCCAACTAGAGGTGGCAAACGGGCCGGCCCGGCCCGGCCCGGCCCATTTTAAGCGAGCCTAGCCGTGCTTCGTGCCGTGCTTGGGCCGGCCCATTTATTATCGTGCCGGGCTCGTGCCGGCCCATTTACTTAAACATTAAGCCCGGCCCGGCCCATGGCCCGAGCCCATATCTTACCGGGCCGTGCTCGTGCCGGGTTAATAACGGGCCGTGCTCGTGCCTACCCACTATAAAACCAATTTTAGAATCTTAATTTGAACAAATAGAAATTAATTTATTTAACTATTTAGAAAATTAAAATAAATTAAGTTCTACAACGTTTTTCTTAATCTTAGCTTTTTAGATTAGATTTCTAATAATTTTTATATTTCACTATAAGAAAGAAAGAAGAAAAAAACTCAAAATATATTGTTTTTAGTATATTATTGTGAGATTAATCTTTTAATATAATGAAGATTTAGTATTTATTATTCTTTTCTTCATTCTATAGTTGTATTATTATGAGATTAGTCTTTATTAATAAATATTAGAAAAAATACTTATGTCAAAACAAGGATATAATGTTTTGTTTCATTATTTTGACAATATAAAATAAAGTATGGTGGTGGAATTGTCATGAGATTTTAAATAAAAATGTCTCTATTCAAATCTCATCATTATAGTTTTTAATATTTTTTTTTAAATGAAATTTTGTGTTTGTAACGGGCCGGCCCACAATATGTGTGCTCGGGCCGTGCCGGGCCCATTACGGGCTTGGGCCGGGCCGGCCCAATGGGCCAATATTGGCCCAGCCCGACCCGTTATTCTAACGTGCTCGGGTCGTGCCGGGCCACTAACGGGCTTGGGCCATGCCGGGCCGCTTTTAAGCGTGCCGGGCCCGTGCCGTGCTCGTGCTTTGTGGCCCGTTTGCCACCTCTACCTCCAACCTTTCCCTTTTTACCTTCCCCACTTATCTTGTGCCATGTGGATTCATTTATGATTACAATATATGTATTTACTACCTTGAGAAAATAACTAATTTCATTCCATGTTTTGCCCTTATTTATGTTTGACCTTATTAAATGCTCTCTATTAATATGAAAAAAAAAAAAAAAAAACTCTTGACTCTTTTGTTTTTCTAACCTTTTTTCATTTCTTATATTACCTAAGTTTTTCAACGAAAATTTTTCTTTCATTTATTTGGTCATGTTCCATAATACTGAGTCTTTTTTTTTTTTTTGACATCTTTTTTAATATAAAACCCACAAAAAACAAAAAGAAACAAAAAAAAAACAAAAAACAAACCTTTTTTCTTTTTTCCCTTCTCGTTAGAACACATGTTAGATTAGATGATTATATATATTTTAACATTCTCTTTGACATATGTATATAAGTAAAGCAAACGTTTGGCCAATTTTTTGGTTTCAATTCTATATTTTTTTTTGGGAAAAAATTGAAGTATGTATGTTCTTATATATATATATATATATATGTACGTATTTCTTATGTAAATATGTATGTAAGCCCACAAAAGTAATATAATTGCAAATAAAAAGGATTCACAAAAAGAAAAAAGAAAAAAAGTTGAGAAACTAAAATTAATTACTTAATTAAATGTATGTGAAATTAAAATAAGGGTAAAGAAGGGAAGTGAGAATTTGTCTTTTAATTGTATTAATTATTTGAATTTTTTAGATAGTGGAATCCACGTGGCATGCAATGAATGGAGAATGTAGAAAGGGAAAGGTTGGAGATGAAGGTTGCTAGCATTCCTCTTACGGCAAATAAATCGTTACATGTTTATGAATGCATGAGTAGATCATTTCTAAAAAAAATCTTCTAAATTGTTAATCGTTAAGGTACCAAACTAGATCAAATCGGTAGACGAATTAAATCCGTCAAACATGAACCGTTCATGTTCATAACTGATTAATCACGATTATGAATGTATTAAGAACTTTCAATTTGGTTGAAAAATTGCATAAATAATCTACACATTAGTATATAAACATTAACGGTTGATTTGCGGAAATGTGATCAAAAAGTGGGTCTAACACAAAAGTTCTCAAATAGGCCTCATTTTAATGGTACTCATTAGAATGGCTCCCTAATAGCTTAAGATTGCCTTCTTTTTCTTTTTTTCTTTTTAAAAATAATATTGAAAGTATAAAAGGAGATTCTGAGATGAGAAACCAAATGCATTGAAGGAGAAGTGTAGCCAGGACGAGTCTCTACTAGAACCTAAGGGACCGGCGCTTACATTGTTGAAAGACATAAATGATTGTAGGCCTCATCATGGGCCGGGCTAGGGCCAGACCTACTCTAATTTTTAGGACTTAAGGTAAGGTCAGGCTGGGCTTTGACCAAGTCAAAGAAACTTAGGGCCGGGCCGGGCCGGGGCTTCAAAGAGATTTCTAAGAGCAACTCCAACAGCTTCTCTATAATATATGTATTATAGGGAAGCAAAAGTCAAAACTTTAGTCTCTTTTTCTTCTCTAACTCCAACAGATTCCCTATTTTACAACAATCTCTAACATCTCCATATTCTTCCTTAAAATTTTAGAGTTATAAATATAGGGAATTTGGTTTTTTATTTCCTCACTTTCCCTAAAATAGGGATAGTTATAGAGAATCTGTTGGAGCAAAAGATGCTTATTTTTCCCTAAAGTAGAGAAAAATCAAAATATAGGGAATCTGTTGGAGTTGCTCTAAGGATTTCATTAAATGCTGAATTTTAGAGGATTTTATAGTGCTTTTTAAACATATCAAAACTCAAAAACAATCCAACCACTTCCCAAGAAATTTTGATGGATTCTTTCTCACTCAAAAAAATGAAGAAGCTCTTCACCAACAAAAAGAAGAAGAAGAAGAAGAAGCAGCTGTCAATAGATGACACTCATCAATTTTGTTTTAGACTTATCTTCCCACCATCCTCCTCTGCTTCTGCTTTCATCTAATAATTTTTTTTTATCACTATAACTCTGGAAGCCTTAATCCTTCTAGCTAATTAAGCTCACTTTCAATGGTATTGTAAACATGATACATACACACATGTTTCTTTTGTAAATTAGATATAAAATAAATTATGCGATTGGTTTACTACTTCATTTTTTGCGTAACATTTTGGCTGATTAGTTTTCTCTTATTATTCATATATCATTATATACAACATAAAGAATGGTAGATTGTCACACACACACACACACTTTTTTGTCATTGATATAGCATTATAGTTGGATCCATACATCCACTACTTTAAGAAGAAGAAATAAAATAACTTACCAAAAACATTATAAGGACTTGTAAAATCTAAACAAATACCAGTAAATCAATCTATTAGAATAAATCAGTCCATATAGAATTTAAACAATCCATAGATTAAGTAAATCCATGGATAATAAAAACTCAAACATGTTCAAGTAAAACCCTAATTTGTGTTTGGCTCAAACTCTAGCTTACTTAACCTAGTGGTAATAGGGTTTAATTATAAGAATCTAGAGATTATCTTTCCTTGTGTGATTCAGACTCTATGTCTTATAATCCTCTATATAAAGAGACCCCTATTATCAATGAGAATATACAACAATTTTCTCTCAATTTCTGATTCCCTAGAACACGTTATCAGCACGAAGCGCTAACCCTGAAACCCTAAATTCGTAGCCTTCAAATCCTAGATACCACCGCTGCCCACCTTGAAGATCTCAACTCCAAGAGTCCAGAATCGGCGGCGCCACCTTCAGAACCGGCTGGCAAAGACCCAAACCGGCCTCCGAAAGTGATAGATTTTCCCCCAGCCGGTTCAAAGCTTTCACCTCTACATCTGACATCCATACTCCACCACCAGAAGCACTTTGACCCCAGATCCCCGAAACAGGAAAAATTATTCCCGGAATAGGCCAAAAGACGTTCAGACCGGCCACCAGAAGCGCTGCACCTCCGAACCGCCGCCTGCATTTTCAGCCCCTACATCAGCTAGCCCTGCGCAGCCTCAGCCTAGAAAATACTAAAGTAGCTCGGCCCAGAAGCGAACAAGCCTCCCTCGGCCCAGAAACAGAAAGAAACCCTGGGCCCAAAGTTAGAAGCCCAGTAGCCCAGCGTCTAATCTAGTCAGCAGCACACGTTAGCGTCCAGTCAGCAGCACACGTTAGCGTCCAGTCAGCAGCACACGTTAGCGTCAGAGCGCCACGTCAGCTGCTAGTGCCACGTCAGCATCTCCGGTGACAGGTCACTGCCGACCACTTTTCCTGCCTCCGCAGGCGACTTTTTAGGCCAATTTTTCAAGCGACTTTTTCCTGCCAAGATTTTCGGCAACTTTTCTAAAAGTTCCCGTTTTTGAAGTTTTTTTTATTCTTTTATTCTTTTCTCGGGGACTTCCAACCTCCCTTCTTCTAACCTCCTTTCTTCTTCATAGGGGAGACCAAAAGCAAAACTGTGGGGGTTCGTGCTCACTCCAAGCTTGGAGCTTGTAGAGTCTTCCAAACTTAGAGTTTGTTGAGAAGAAAAACAATCGACCATATACATCATTGTTTCGATCTAATCCAAAACCCTTCTTGGAATCGGATTTTCTTAGAAGCGACTACGCTCAGAAATTTAATAGTTTTTCGTGGTAGCCCTTTTCACTCCGAAACTAACCCTAATCTTGTTATGTTTTTCAGGATGAGTAACCTGAACAAGTTGAACTTTGTTCCACTGGAGACAACTGGCCCAGGATACCATAGGTGGGTCCGAGATGTGCGCCAACATTTTAAGGTTGATGGACTTCTGGAAACCATCCAAGAGCCTAGTCAGAATGTGCTCTCCATTGAGCAAGCTACTGCTTTTGAAGCAAATCAAGCTAATGCCATAATTCTCATGATAAGGCACATGAATGACGCGCTCCAAAGCGAATACCTCAATGAGGAAGACCCAAGAAAGCTATGGGTAGAACTTGAGCAACGATTTGGCAACGTTCGTGACTCCCTGCTTCCTGATTTAGAAGTGAGATGGCCTAGCCTCCGCTTTTGTGATTTCAAGTCTGTGCTTGATTATAATTCGGAAGCTCTTCGTATCAAGTCTTTGATGGAGTTTTGTGGCAAAACCATAACTGATACGATGTTGATCTAGAGGAGTCTCTCTACCTTCCCCGTCTCTGCCCTGATGATTTTAAAGAATTATCAGATTGATGTGAATGCAGGACGTATCACAAGGTTTTATGAGCTCATTGGAGCCATGAACGTAGCTGAGAAGCACGACAATATCCTTGTGAAGAACTATAATGCTAGACCCGTGGGAACCAAGTCTATTCCGGAGTCTAACTATAGTCGCGCTCCCAAGGGAGGAAGCAAGGAGCGAAATCCTAAGAGTAGGGACAATTATGGACGTTCTAGTCCATATTCTCGCTCTAAAGAGGAAGGAAACAGCCAAGAGAGGCGTACACGGAACCGTGGAGGTCAATGTGTGGAGAGAGAGAGAGAGGTGGAGCCTCCGACCATGGTGGTAACGCCATCAAGAGAAATGGTTGTCCAAATCGCGCCCCAAAGGCGCCTCGATCAAGGGAGCCTGACCATAATGATGTTTATCTTCGATGTGGATTAACTGGACATTGGGCAAAGGCGTGTAAAGCATCCCAGAACGTTGCAAATGCATACAAGATGTATCGTGAAGCAAGGGAGGAAAATTACATGGAACAAGAAGATCAAGATGGCGATCTCGATCTAAGGGTGGAAGACAACAAGGATCAAGACCCAGAAACTGCGATTTTGATTAAGTATTTTTATTTTCCAAGAGATGTAGGCAATTGCCATATTGTTTTTGTAGTAGATGCCAATGGTATTAGTTTTTCTTCAAAGTAGGTGTACTCAATGTAAATGTGATGTCTAGGAAGGTTTTGAGATAAGTGGTACTTAAGCGAGCCTTGCTCCACCGACATCTCTCTACTCACTTGGTCACATTTTCATTGGAATTACCGCAAGGAGTCAGACGACTACCATTGTTTTGCATTAGCTAGTTTATTGGATTAGATTTTCTTTGGTCAAAGAAACGATGATGTAATTCCGTTTGGCTTATTAATAAAAGTTGAGTTCTTTTCTTTATGACTCCTTTTAATTATGAGCTTTTCTTTTAGGAATGGATGAATTACAATGTCTTGCGGATAGTGCGACTATGCACACAATTCTACGCCATAGGCAATTATTCTTAGAGATGTTGCCTACATATTCCTCTATGACTACGATGGCTGGGCCATCAGGTTTAGTTCAAGGACATGGAATGACCCAATTCCTATTGCCAAATGGCACCTTGATTAAAATCATTGAAGCTCTCTACGCTCTTAAGGCAAATCGAACCTTATTGAGCTTTAAAGATATAAGAGCCAATGGATTCCATGCGGAAATGCATAATGAGAACGAAAAAGAATTCCTTTGCATTACCTCTAATGATTGCGGATGGAAGTGCATCTTAGAAAAGCTTATGTGTCAATCTAGTGGACTTTATGTCACTACAATTCGACCAATTGAATCCAAAAATGTCATAAGAGAAGATCTCTTGGATTCTGACACATACTGGCTTTGGCATGACCGACTAGGACACCCTGGTCTTGATATGATGCTCCGTATACTAAAGACTTCACACAGACATCCATTCTTTAGAGTGAGAAGAAGCAGGAATCGAAAAATTGATTCCAAGACTAAGTAAGACAGCAGCCACCGTAGCAAATGGCGCTGCAGCTGTCTTGGGACACCATAGGGCCGCCCAAGTCCCTTGTGACGACTCTATAAATGGCGCTAACCATGAGCATGACGCCATGGTTATTCCTCCCAATGGCCATGACGCCATACATACTAATTCCCATGGCTCCAACGCATGATGGGAGATGTCGTCACACATTTTGCTTCTAATAGTACTACAGACGCTCAAGCACAACCAAAATCCTCATTGGTTGCTTCTAAGGCCCCTCGCTCATTCTGTAAATCCTGTTCATTCGGGAAATTAGGAGCGAGACCATCCTACGCAAAGGATCCTAAAATACTCATTCCGTTCTTACAGAGAATCCAAGGGGATATCTGTGGACCAATTCAACCATCATGCGGACCTTTTAAATATTTTACGGTATTGGTTGATGCGTCAGTACGCTGGTCACATGTCGCGTTGTTGTCCACTCGAAATGCTGCTTATGCTAAACTCCTCGCCCAGATTATCCGTCTACGGGCTCACTACGCTGACCATCCAATTAAGTCGATTCGACTTGATAATGCTGAGGAGTTTACATCGAAGACATTTGATGATTATTGCATGTCACTGGGGATTGATGTAGAGCATCCAGTTCCCCATGTTCATACCCAAAATGGTCTCGCAGAAGCCGCTATCAAAAGACTACAGATGATAGCACAGACATTGGTTATGCGCACCAGTCTCTCTGTTTCTGCTTGGGGATATGCAATACTGCATGCAGTGACGCTAATTCTTCTACGACCCACTTCAACCCAATCTTACTCTGCGTTACAGCTAGTGACTGGGTACGAGCCTAATATCTCGCACTTACGCATATTTGGGTGTGCCATTTATGTGCCTATTACGCCGCCACAACTTACTAAGATGGGTCCACAACGACGAATGGGCATCTACGTTGGCTATGAATCTCCAACGATCTCTTTACCGCTAGATTTGCGGATTGTCACTTTGATGAGACAGTATTCTCGTCATTAGGGGGAGATAAGAACACATATGTTCATCATTAGGGGGAGATAAGAACACATATGTTCAACAGGAACGATAGGAATTGTCGTGGTCTATCCCCACTATGTCTCATCTCGATCCCAGTACCGCACAGTCCGAACTTGAAGTGCGAAGAATAATTGAGCTCAAGAACGTAGTAAACACTCTGCCTGATGAGTTTTCTAATGTTGCCAAAGTGACGATATCACACATACCTGCTGCAAACGTGCCTGCAAGGATTGATGTCCCAAATACTAGACATCACGCCACTCTTATGACACCAGGAGATGGCGCTATTGCCCAACATGGTAATGATGTTGTGTCTATCGCAGTAGGTCCCACAAGGAAGCGTAGTAGACTGATGGGTTCGAAGGATTCTCGCCTTAGAAAGAGAGTGAATGAGGCACAAACAAATCCTTTGTTCATGGATACTCAAAATCCGTCCCATGAGAATGTTCCGGATTATGGTTATGTCCAAAAGACATCATTGGGGGACGCCTCAATGTCAGAACCTATCCCTGATAATGTAAAGATCTCTGTGAATTACACTAATGTACATGGGACGTGGGAATGACGCTCCATCATCATTGATGATGTATTCGCGTATTCCGTAGCGCGTGAGATTATTGAGACCGATGATATCGAACCATGCTCCGTTGATGAATGCCAACGTGGAGTTGATTGGAAAAAATGGAAAGATGCGATCCAGGCAGAACTTGATTCTCTAGCGAAAAGAAAGGTATTTGGAAAAATCGTGCCAATATTGCCCAACACCAAACCAGTTGGTCACAAATGGGTATTTGTTAGAAAGCGTAATGAGAGAAACGAGATTGTAAGGTACAAAGCCTTGGAATCAACTACGAGGAGACCTATTCTCCAGTAATGGACGTTATAACGTTCCGCTACCTTGTCAGTTTGGTAGTTTCCGAAAAACTGAACATGTAGCTTCTAGATGTGGTTACTGTGTATCTATATGGGGATCTAGATACAGAGATATACATGAAGATTCCAGATGGAATTCAGCTACCCAAATCAAGTGGCTCTAAACCACGGAGCGCGTTTGCAATTAGATTGAAACGCTCACTATATGGCTTGAAACAATCCGGACGGATGTGGTATAACCGTCTAAGTGACTACTTGATTGGTAAGGGATATGTTAACAATGAACTATGCCTATGTGTGTTCATAAAAAGGACAAGTTCCGGATTTATAATAGTAGCGGTTTATGTTGATGACATGAGCAAAATTGGCACCCTTAAAGAGTTAAGGGAAACCGCTGAACACTTGAAATCCGAGTTTGAGATGAAAGATCTTGGGAAAACATGGTTTTGCCTCGGTTTGGAATTTGAGCACCGTAGAGATGGTATCCTAATTCATCAATCAACTTATACCCAAAAGATGCTTAGGCGTTACAACACTGACAAGATTAAGCCTTCAAGCACCGCAATGGTCGTTCGTAGTCTTGATCCAAAGAATGATCCATTTTGTCCAAAAGATGACGATGAAGAAGTGTTAGAGGCTCAAGTGCCCTACCTAAGTGCAATAGGCGCATTATTGTACTTAGCATAATGCACAAGACCGGACATCTCATTCGCTGTGAACTTGCCAGCTAGATATAGCTCTGCTCCAACACGACGCCATTGGACTGGTGTTAAAGATATCTTTCGATGCCTAAGTGGTACGATCGATATGAGCTTGTTCTATCCCTACAGAGAGACGATGGATTCAGACCCATCAAATGCAAGGGACGCCACACATGGTGGACTACGTTCCCTCTCCCCATCCCAAAACGATATAAGTGTTTTGGAAGGTTTTGCTGATGCTGGATACCTCTCTGACAGTCTGACCCACATAAAAGTCGCTCCCAAACTGGTTATGTTTTCACCATAGGAAAGACTATGATATCTTAGAGGTCTACAAAGCAGACCTTAGTCGCTACCTCTTCGAATCATACAGAGATTATTTCTCTTCACGAAGCAGTTCGTAAATGTATATGGCTTCGATCCATAGTTACGCATGTTCGAAGCAATTGTGGTCTGAAGTCTACCACAGATGAGCCAACGAGCATTTATGAGGATAAAGAGGTCCTTGTAATCCTTTATATAAAGAGGTCTCTATTATCAATGAGAATATACAGCAATTTTCTCTCAATTTCTGATTCTCTAGAACAAAACAAAATATTTTAAAATCTGAATTGAATACACCCCCTAAATACTCGACATTTGAGAACTTGAGTTAATTACAAATATCTACAAATCCCACATAAACCGAAACATTCTCATTGATCAAGTAGTAGAATTGAAATTGAATTGGAAAGGGCGGAGGCGGAGGCGGTTGATAATCCCACTAAGTGAAGAACATGCTGGAAAACTAATTGATAAAACCCCCCAAGACCGGAGCTCCCGACATGTCTTTACAATTTCAACCTATCAATGTAGGCAATAACAAGTTCATTGTACACATAATAAAAAAACAATAAAGCTTGAAAGGAACTCAGAATGTGACTCTAAAGAACAAACATGTAACAACCCATAATATAGAGGAGGGCTGAGAGTTGCAACACAAGATCATAGACGCACATTTTTCAGGATAGTTATCAGAGCAGTAATTTTAATGTTCAATTTAGGACTCACTGATACTAGAGTCTATATTATTGATCATATGCCAATCATCATGATGTTCTCTGCTGGGCTACTGCTCCTGTTTAGAATCACTAAACTCATATTTAGAAGTGAAAGAATGACTACCTGTTCACTGTCCGAGGATTAGAAAGGGCGGAGGCGGAGGCGACATCAATGCTGGAGGCGGAGGCGGCATCGACGCTGGAGGAGGCGGAAAAGGCTAATGGGTTGGGTCCAAATGAGACGGAAAGTTGAAAATTGTGAAAAAGATTTAGACTCAAGTTGAATATTATATTCAAAGTAGAATGTGAGGACCCTTTTAGCTGGAGAGTGGAATCAAGTCCGGGCTTTGACTAGAAACACAGAGTATTTCCGTGAACAACACAACAGGCGACTCTGATTCAATTCCGATTAGGAGAAGGACATGGCGTCAACCTCTTCTCGTCGTCAATGGAAATACGATGTGTTTCTAAGTTTCAGGGGGGGAGATACGCGCTATGGTTTTACCCATGATCTGTATACTGCATTAAAGCAGAGAGGAATTCTCACCTTTCGGGATGACCCAGAGCTTGAGAAAGGAAAATCCATTAGACCTGAACTTTTAGCTGCAATTGAGGAGTCTAGATCTGCGATTGTCATTCTCTCGGAGAATTATGCTTGTTCGTCATGGTGCTTGGATGAACTCGTCAAAATTATTCAATGCATGAAAGATATGGGCCAACAAGTCTTCCCCGTCTTCTACGTCGTGGATCCTTCTGATGTGCGGCACCAAACGGGAAGTTTTGAGCTCAAAGGGGAACCCCAAGTAGAAGTAAGGGAACATGAAGAAGTTTATGGGAAGCCTAGTGAGGACAGACTAAATGCCTGGAGAGCTGCTTTGACTGAGGTCGCCAATCTTTCTGGCTGGCATGCCAAGTATACTCTGTAAGTCTCCAATTCTTCCATACTACTCATACCTTAATATGTTTCCTTGCTAAACTAGATATAGATATTCAATCCCATATAAAACCTATCCATTTGAGAGCAGGATATTCTCTTAATTCTAAAATGAACTATTCTTTATGATCCAGTACATTTGACAGACCGGATTAGCATTTTGCATTTACGTAATGTTGCCAAATGCTAATATTGTTTTTACCGCTTATGTTACACAGCTAACCTTCTAACACACAATTTCATCTAAATTTTCTTAGATATGACTCAAGTTTGACTGAGGAAATTGTTAATCATATACTAAAGAAGTCCGTGTATGTATCTTCGAGTGTTGACAAGGGCTTCATAGGAATGGGTTCCCGCATTGATGTTTTATTAAGCCATTACATATGTCCACAGCTTGGTGGGGTGCGTTTTATAGGGATCCATGGCATGCGGGGCATAGGTAAGACAACACTTGCTCGAGCTATCCATGATGAAATTTGTCAGGATTTTGACCAAACCTGCTTTCTTTCCAATGTTAGAGAAATGTCTAAAACCAATGGCCTAGTTTCTCTGCAAGAAAAACTTCTTTCCAGAATCCTGATGGTAAAAATTGAAAATATAGACGATGAATACACAGGAGCTGCTATGATAGAAAGGCGGTTGTGTAGAATAAAGGTGCTTGTTGTTATTGATGATGTGGATCAGTTGACACAATTAGAGAAATTGGCTGGAAGTCGCAACTGGTTTGGTCAGGGGAGTAGAATTATCATAACCACCACAGATGTTCAGTTGTTAAAGGCACATGATGTTGATGCTACATACAAGGCTTATGGGTTAAAATGTGATGAAGCATTTCAACTCTTGAGTTTGAAGGCTTTTAGGAAATGTCCCCCACCAGAAGATTATTTGCATCTGTGCTACCATATTTTAGGGTATGCTCAGGGGCTTCCGTTGGCTGTCGTCGTTTTAGGTTCTTTTCTATTTGGTAGAAGCACTGATGAATGGGCAAGTGCAATAGATAGGTTAAAGAACACACCACATAAACGAATTATGGAGGTGCTTCGGATTAGTTTTGATGGACTGGATGAAAAAGACAGAGAAATATTCCTACATATCGCTTGCTTTTACAAGGGGAAGGATAAGGATCGTGTGACACAAATACTAGACTATTGCCAGCTAAACCCTGTCATTGGTTTAAGTGTTCTTGCTGATAGATCTCTCATAACTATCTCCAACAACGAACTGTCGATGCATGATTTGCTACAAGAGACGGGCTGGGAAATTGTTCGTGAACAGTCTCCTAAAGAGCCAGGCAAACGTAGTAGATTATGGTCTCATGAAGACATCAACAATGTGCTGAAGAGAAATAAGGTAAGAGTTTGATAATGAAAAAAAGATAAGCAAATTATTATTTGTGTTCTGCACTTCAATTATTATGTAGAAAAAAAAAAGGCAAATTACTTGTAATCTGCTTAGGTCTTGGTATTCTTATTTTTCATAATCAGGGAACAGATTCAATCCAAGGCATGGTAATGGAGTTGACTAAATTACAAGTGGCTCATTGGAAGCCAGAAGCCTTTTCAAATTTGTCTCAACTTAGTCTTCTCCATATTCGTAATGTGGACCTTCCCGACGGCCTCACCTGTCTTTCTAATTCCTTGAGACTCCTCGAATGGACTGAGTATCCCTTGAGATCTCTCCCACAAAATTTTGAAGCAGATGAACTTATTGAACTCAACTTGTGCCACAGCAACATTGAACAGCTTTGGAAGGGAACAAAGGTATGGCTATTAGTTAATAATCTACTTGTTTATCATTATCTCTATGAAGCAAATTGTCTGTTCTCTGTGGTGGCTCACTTTTTCGATTTTATGAGCAGAATTTTGACAAGTTGAAGTTCATCAAACTCTGCCATTCTCAAAACATTGTGGAGACCCCAGACCTCGCAGACGTTCAGAATCTTGAGAGTTTAGATCTTGAAGGATGTGAAAATTTGGTAAGAATCCATCAATCCCTTGGATTTCTCAAAAAGCTTATTGTCCTGAATCTTAAAGACTGCAAAAGTCTCGAGAGTCTGCCTTGTAGAATTGAAATGGAATCTCTTGAAACGTTAATTCTTTCTAACTGCTCAAAAGTTAAGAAGATCCCCGAGTTTGTTGGAAATATGGAACGTTTGTCGGTGCTTTGTCTTGATCAGACTGCCATTGAGGAACTGCCTGTTTCAATTGAACGGCTGACTGGCCTTGTGACATTGAATCTGAGCAACTGCAGAAATCTTGTATGTCTTCCAAGTACCATCAATAAATTGAAGTCTGTTGAAAATCTTAATCTTTCTGGATGCTTGAAACTCGGCAAACATCAGGTAAATGTGGGGGAGATGGAATGTTTCGAGGAAACTGATGTGAATAGTGGGTCTGCAATAGAAATTTCAACTACCCATGATCGCATAAAATATGTGAGAGGTTCAATCTTTCATGGATGCGAAGCAGTTTGGGAATCTTCAAATAAGTTCCTGCCTTCTGGATTGGTGCAAAAAGTGAATACAGCGCCAATGTGTTTCTGCTTGCCTATATCTGGTCTGCGTAATTTAACATATCTGAACTTGAGTAATTGCAATCTTGGTGAAGGAGCATTTGCCAACGAATTTGGTTACTTTCCCTCTTTGGCAACCTTGAATCTAAGTGGAAACAATTTTGTTCGTCTTCCTCCAGGCATTGGATTGCTTTCTAAGCTTGAGAACTTTAACTTGGAGAATTGCAAGAGACTTCAAGACTTGTCAGACCTTCCATCAAATAGTATACTAGATTTAAGGGCAGATGGTTGTACTTCACTGAAATACCTGTTTGATGCATCGAATTTGAACAGATTAAACAAATCATATTTCAATTTCATCAATTGCTTCAATCTAAATGGCAATCATTTGAAATGATAACATAGCATTTGAAATGCTGATGACAGTCATGTATCAGGTACTCCCTCTCTGAGTGTGTGTGCACGTTTCTGCTCATATACTTAGACATTAATCAACTAACAACCTATCTCTTCTTGCGCAGGCAATCTCTAATAAAAGGGAAACTTTTCAAATTGTAATTCCTGGATGTTATATTCCTGACTGGTTCAACCATTGGAGTTTTGGGTGTTCATTAAGTGTATCTCTACCTGCACATTGGAATAACAGTCGGTTTATGGGATTTGCTTTGTGTGCGGTTTTTGTACTCCACGAGCACCAACGGGTGGATGAGCTTTATATAGATGAATTTAAGACTTTTAATGCAACACATCATCTTGTATGTTGCCTGAAGCTCAATGGAAGAGAATTGGAAGTCTACGGCAGACAGCCTGCATTTCGCTTTAGTGAAAAATTTTGCCAGGTTGAGTCAGATCATCTGTGGCTATTCTATGTATCTTGTGATAAGTACTTTGGTATAGAGTGGTGGCCTAATAGTTGCAGTCAGGTTGAGTTCTTATATGAAACCAGAGGGCCGGGTCTGAAGGTGAAGGAGTGTGGAGTCCATCTGATATATGAGCAAGATGTGCAAGAGTTGAACCAAACAACAACTCAATCAAGCAGTAGGATGTCTTTTTATGAGGATGTATTGATTGGTTTTGACCTTCCAGTTGCAGGGGAAACCAGTGGCACTGGTAGCAGAACTTGCATGCTTGAAGAATTGTAGGACTGGCAGAAATATAGGGGATCCACCACTGGCCACTGCAATTAAGGACTTTCTGATCCCATGGTTGGAAATGAGTTGCAGATCATGAATGGCCAATGTCTCCTCTTCTCTCATTTTAATTTCTGCAGTAATTACTTTCTGGAGCTCTCTTGCCTTCATCTTTTACAGTTAGGTGAGTCTTGATCACTCTAGTTTTGATATTTTGACTAGTTATTAGTGGACTCACCAAGTTATTTCCAAATGACACTATAATCTTACTTGCATAACCGATATTATTGAAGTTTCTTTACAATAAACTGAATTGCCTCTCTGTAGTTAGTTTGATAGGAAAAGCATATAAAGCTTCTCATATTGATTATAGTCTATAAGCTATCAGTACACTTGTAGTCTATAAGCTATCAGTACTCATGTAGAATGGTGTGCTGTTACAGAGAATTTTAAGTAACCTTGCATTAAATTACGTGGCTCCCCTTGAAATGATGACCGGGCCTTTTTATACAGTAAACCAACAAAATTTACGGATGCTAAATTTTCTTTGGAAGTCCATCCTTGTACCATTGGACACATTTTTTGCAATTTTCTGGTAGAGTTGTGCCATCTTATGTTGCCATTAGCCATCGATTCTAGAGTCCATAAGAATGCATTGATTGCAGCAACTGCCTGGTGTGTGGATCTAAATGACCAATGGCTTTGGATTTTTCTGAATTAAATGTCTATCTCTGGTCTATCTAAAATAGCAAGCTCAGGGAAGATAGAAAGAATTGATGTTCAGTGTATATGATGAGGATATTGCTGTGAGAAATTCTAGAGGATAACCCTTTGCCCGTTCATATATTTTTCCTCAGAATTTTTTTTTTTTGACTTTTACCTTTATCTGTAAATCTGCATTATGTTGGAGTGATCTTTCTGGCAATAAGGACTTTCACATGCCAGTTTGATTGTATAAGTCTTTTTTTCATGCTCTCTGCAGATTCAAGGTATTCCATTTGATATAGATAGCGAGGGTCGAGGCAGTACATAATTATAAAGGTTACTTGAACTTTCCTTGAGCAGTGCATATTCATTTGAACTTGATCAGCTTACTTTCCTCATTACGCTTTCACTAATGAAACTTGAATTCCTCAAGAAGGGGAATACGGTTTGATGTTGGTTTTAACTAAAGTTGGCTTGAAAGTGGAATTAACTGCTACAGGTTTATAGAAAACATGGTCCTGTCTGTGCATATATGTTTGACATCTTTTGGCTGGACATAAGTATTGCTTAACATCTTCCTCACCAGTTTGCGTGAAGTTCTAATTTTGAAGAGAGGTACTTGCTTCTCGTTTCGGTTTTATTTTGTTCTTTTTTCAATTATGTTCTACATAATATTGAAGTATTTGGGAGACTAAAAGAAAAACAAAATAAATCTGATGTTAAAAGAAATGCTCAGCTTAGATGAGTCTCTGTGCTACTAACATGAGAAACAGAAATGGAGGAAAATGACAAATACAAATGGCAATGTACATTCCTGAAAGGATACCTCTTTAGACTAAGGGGAGTTGCCAAGACCAAAATTCTCAACTCTTTTGGTTTACACCCTTTAACCCCATGGATTAAAGCTCTATTTTTTTTTGCTGAAGATTAAAGCTCTAAATTCATTTGTGTATTATCATTCGAATAAAAGGTAAACTCCTTTTCCTTGGTTTGAAAATGCTTGCTAGAGGGAGTGATACATTTAATGAAATTTCAAAATTGTCCAACTGTTTCCGATGAACATCAGTGCACACTAATTCATCTGTATTGTAACCGTAGTGAAGCTAAACTAGCTGTGTAAACTTCGTTTCAATATGAGCATGACGATCACAAATCTAGCCAAGTTGCTAACTACTCTCTCCCTCAACAATGCAGGGAACCAGAGGCTGGTGCCAACTTGGTTTTAGCCGTTTAGGTACAGCCACAAAACCCTTCATTTATTTGATGTTCAAGAACCCAAATCACAACGGTCAGCCAAAGATCCCATATCAAAGACTTCAAGAAAAACTCCTTGTGTCTTCAACTTGAAAAACCATTTCGACATCAGATTCGATGTGGCATAGTAAAGTCAGCATACAAGGACCTGTTTGCACTAATTGTCGTACCTCCAAGGACAGCATCAAAGTTCGGTCAAGTACATGCATGTATAGATTATGAGCATGCACTTCTGTACACTGACTAAAGATGTGATTTTAATTTTTGCCCCAAGATTTCTTTGGAAGACCAAATCACTGTAAGTGCCAGCACTGATCCCATCAGACTTTGCGAAGGGCATGAATTCATTAGGACGAGCATATAGTAAGATTTTCACAGTAGCTGTAAACACATCAATACTAAATCCAGTGACAACAGTTTTTTATTTGTAATCTGATCTTTCATTATCTTAACCAAATCGTTGAAACCACCTTCACCCTATTCTCAACTTTTTACCATTTGTTGTGTTCTCCCATGCCTTGGGGACAGACTCTGAATCTCTAATAAGTCCAAGGTTGCACCTGGAATTAATGGATACATGCTTGAGTTTGCTGATGACAGGTTTTTCAATACTCTTTCTCTACCACGATTTGTCATTTACTATCTGAAAAGTTGGTGATTGAAGTTGACCTCTAATAAGGCTGCACTCCAGCTATGCCTTCAAATCTGGTAGTTGACTAGGCTTGGCAAATATATGGACCATGTTGGTAGACCTGAAAAGTTTCAAGCTTCGCCAAGTTGAAGTAAACATTTGTTTGGCTTTTGGCTTCCATTGATATCACTGGTCCAAGGATGGCCTGCAATTCATGTTTTGTCAAATCTAGAGCTGTGCTAATGGACAGAGAACCATCATATATTTGACAAAGCAGATAGTACTGGATCATTGATTAGAAGGGCGGGTCTCTATATCATTCAAATTTTATTGGAAAATCTCACATGCTATGTTGTATGACCAAACCTGAACTTCAATTATTGTACCTAGCTAATGATTCCGTCATATATCTGCAATATCATTCGACCTACTCTTTGGCAAGACTGTTTTTTGGAAAATATGGTAAATATGAAAATGAATTGAATTGTATGCTTGTAGATGAAAGAAAAAGAAAAGTTGAAATTGAAATTGGAATTGAAAGAAGAGTTACCTGCCTGGTGTTAACACATGACAAGCTAAAAAGTCTGAAAAAAACAACGTTGATGCAACTCAGCCAACTCTCCCCCCTCGGCCAATGAAGTTCGTCAAGAACAATGCCCACATTCATTGGGATAATCATTTTGTTTTATACCATGGCAAAGCAAATCCATGAAGCGGAAAAGAAAAAGAGAACGTTAGAAGTGTTTTTCTTGATCACATTTGAAAGCTGCTTAATATTTTTCTGTACCCAGTCCAATTAATAATCCAGAAACACATTTATATCCAGAAACTCATTTGAATATATGAAGATCGATGGTGATGATAGAAGTCCAAGCTGAGCAATCCATGAAATAATGTACTTGGCTCAGTGTAAACCTCATCATCAGAAAGGTATAGTGTGTACCATTTTCTTTAATTCTTTGTGCAATACGGACTTGTCTTCAAGTTATCTTCTTGATCAATTCATCTTTAGCTAGCAAAGTACTTTTGACCAAATTCAAAAAGATCCCTTCCTGACCGAGACAGGACTCTCCATGCCGTCACGAACTCAGATTAGGAAGACTGCCTTTCAACAACAATATACATTTACCTATTCATGGACTGTTAATTTTGATATCCACAGTACAATGTGCTTCTCTTTTCTCTTTTATTATTGGGAAAACATCACATGTATTTCATTCTAAAGATTCAAACCTAAAGAATCTGAAATTGTAGCTTAAGAATAGCATGTTTCAAAATTTTTAAACTTGAATGGATAAATACTATCACTTGCTCTCCTCACCACCCTGCAAAATAACAAGTCATCAGACTTCTAATTCTCGGCGTTAGTTACTGAAGCATCTTCTTCCATCTGGTCAGCTAACTGTTTCAAAACTGAGTACATTACCTCTTTCAGAGGATGCAGCCGGTCTGATACAGTGAAAGCATGCACTCTACTTTCAACGTCTACCCAACTAATGGCTCGCTCTTTCCCCACATGTCTCTCATCCATAAGCCGTCTCACCTTCTCTACCAGCTTCCACCTACCTTCTTCAGCATATATGCTCGAAAGCAAAACATAGGGAGCAGAAGATTGAGGCTCCAACTCAATAAGGTGTTCGGCCACTTTTCTTCCCAGCCCTGTATTTCCATGGATTCTACAAACACCAAGTAATGCATTCCAAACTTGACCGCCAGCTTTACATGGCATATTTTCGAGCTGGTTCATCAACTCATCAAAACATCCAGCTCAACCCAAGAGATCAATTAAGCATACATAATGTTCCTCGTCAGGAACAATGCCATAATCATCAGTCATGGACTTGAAAATCCTACGCCCTTCCTGCACTAGACCAGAATGACTACAAGCATGGGCGTAGGGAGTATAGGGCGAGAGGGGTCAGCTGACCCTTCTCAAATTTTCATTCTAACTCTTGATTGGTTTAACTCTCCACATCGATAGATATTAAATACTTTAATGATCCTCCTAAGAAATGAAATCTAATCATCTTCATCTTTGACCTAATTAAATACATTAATTATTTTCAGTTTTTATTATTTGATGCTTTCCTCTTTCAATTTCTATTAATGCAAATGGAATCACAATTAGTATTCTTCAATAAATCAATCTAATTGCCAAACAAATCAGTATCATTCGTCATGTAATTTATTAAGGTATAAGGTAATTATATAAAGATTTCAATTATGTGTTAGTAAAGGATTTTTTTTCAATGTAATAGCTTGTTTATATTTTGACCCTCCTAGATGAAATTTCTAGCTATGCCACTGACTACAAGCATTGAGAATGACTACCAAAGGTGGTCGTAACCGGCTTTACACCTGAACTGACCATGTCTTCAAACATCTGCAATGCCTCTATACCATGACCATGCTGTGCTAAGGCAGACATCATTGTGTTCCATAACACGGTGTCTTGCTTATCACCCATGAGCTTGAATACCTGCCTTCCGGCCCCCAAATTGCCGCATTTGGAATACATGTCGATAAGAGAACTCACAACAATCGTGTTGGGTCTTAAATTACTTCGTATTAAAGAGGCATGAATTTGTTTACCATGCTTAAGCGAAGCTATACTAGCACAAGCACAAAGGCAACTACTAAAGGTAAACTGATCAGGCCTCACTTGAAACAGCATCATCTCTGCAAAAAATCCAAGCGCTTCATGCCCCAATCCATTCCTAGCATACCCCGAAATCATAGATGTCCATGACACCGGGTTCTTCTCAGGCATCCAATCAAACAACTCACTAGCTAGCTGATTTCATATCACCCCATTTGGCATATCCCGAAACCAGAGTGGTCCAAGCAAGAACATCCCTCACAGCCATCTCATCGAACAATCTCCTGGCATCCGCCATCTCTCCACACTTGGCATAAGCATCCACCACCGAACTCGAAAGCACCACATTCGACAAGAACCCAGCAACCAAAACCTGCCCATGAGCCTGCCTAGTAAGCTCCCATTCCCTCATCTTCACACACACAGTCAAAACACCTGCAAAACTAAACTCATTAAAGATCGCATTAATTTGATGTTCAAAACTTGGACTAAGGAAATAGTGTTTTTTTTTAATTAATTTTTTTAAATTTGTTTTTAGTAAGGGAAAATAGTTGTTAGAAGGAACATACCTAAAATTAAAATGCTTCTGTCTCAAAAGATTCACCACATTCAAGAGGATCAACCCCCTTGCACTTATACTTGGAATGGGGACCCAAATTCTCATGTTACAAAATTTTCTTTCCTTACTTGATTCATGTATCTTTGGAATAGCTAGCAGACTGTTAACCTACATATTGATGTCTGTTAATAAATTGTCACAAATTTCTAAAGTTGTTGCATTAGCCTGAATTTGGGTACTCGATCTGATGTCCAAGTTCATTTTAGTCTAAAACAAATTCTAATAGCATTCGGCTCAAATAAGATGTAAGATGTCAAATCGTAAATCCATAATTTCAAAAACATATTTGTGTTTAAAATTGCGTATTAATTTTTCTTTTTTCTTACTTTACAAGGATTCACTATTGCGTCCAGGACTAGTTTTTTCCAATAATAAAATTAGTGTTGAAGGATATCGACATAATGTGTGCCTCTACAAACTAGGGTTTAGAGTTGTAATAGGAATGTGTTCTAGGTATTCAATTGTAATCGGATTCTATTACCTTTTTGGTACCTTGTAACTCCCTATTTAAAGGGCTTCTATTATCAATAATAAACACAATTGCATTCTCCTACAACACGTTATCAGCACGAGTTCTAACCCTAGCCCAAAGAGAAAAAAAAAAAGAAAAAAAAACCCTAAAACTCACCACCACAAAAACCTGCCGCAGCCTTCAACCCTTGCTGCACACCGCACCCCCCTGCCGCACCTGCTCCTGCCAGCCTCCCACATTAGCCCTACGCTCTACCCCATCCTTCTGCCGCAAACCGCAAGTCCCTGCCGACCTGCACAGCAGCCCCCGCTGCTTCTTGCTGCACAGCCGCACGCTCCCCTGCATCTTCCTGCTGCACAGCCCGCACTGCTTCCTGTGACCTGCCGCACGCTCCCAGCCTCCAGCCAGCCTCCCTGCGTCCTGCGACCTGCCACACGCGTCCTGCCTCCAGCAGCCCAAGCCGCGACCAGCACGACCTGCAACCCGCCCTGCAGCAAGCTCGCCCAGCAGCCCACGCACCTGCAACCCGCGCGCCCAGCATCTCACGCACCTGCAGCCCGCCTGCACACCTACCCGAACCTCCTACTGCTGCCGAAGCTGCACACCTTATGCCAGCGAAGAAAGAAAAAAAAAAAACATAAAACAAAAGAAGAAGAAGACCGAAGGAAAAGAAAGAAGAAAAAAAAAAAAAAAGGAGAGGGGACCCGGCAGGCCCAGAAAAAAAAAAAAGAAAGAAGAAAAAAAAGACAAAGAAAGAAAAAAAAAAGAGGACAGCCCAAAGAACAAACGGCACAGAAAGAAAAAAAAACACGCCTGCTCTAACAAGCGCGTGTCCTCAAGCCAAAAACCATCACGTAAGTTTTTGTGAATTAGAGCTGTTGTTTTCATGTATTTTAAATTCCTTTTATTTTCTGCAAATATTGGAATATATGTTGCCAAATGATTTTGATATTTAACAAAGCGGAATTGTAGGGATTCACACTTAACGAACTAATGGCACGTTTACTTACTTGGAATGGAAAATAATTATGAATCGGAGACAAGTGGAATAGGAGAAGAAATGAATCGTTATTGATTCCGGAGGAATGATTCCTAAACCCATCTCCGCCCTTCGTAATCGAATTCCTGAGTATTCAGGAATCGATTCCTGATAAATAGGTGGGACCTACACCAATTCCGATTCTTTCATGTGTTAGTTATAAACACATGAATTCTTTTACCTGGAATCATTCCAATTCCTTTATGTGTTAGTAAACACAGGGGTCTTTTTACTCCGTAATCATTCCATTACATTCCAAGTAAGTAAACGTGCCCTAAGAGTGTTCATAATTAAACGAACTAAGAGTGTTCGTGTGAACTAAGAGCGTTCACAGTGCTTGGACTAAGAGCGTCCATAAGCATCAAATTGTGACCATATTAAAACATCATTGTTTGCTCTAATCCAAAAGAGATTCTTGGAAATTGATTTCTTGGTAGCATAGCTCGGAAATCTTATTGTTTTAGTTTTCGTGGAAGTTTAACTCCGAAACTAATATATCTTCTCTTCTTATTTTCAGGATGTCGAATGAACCTAGACTCGACTTTCCCATGCTTGACTCAACAGGCTCGGATTACCACAGTTGGGTAACCGATGTTGAGAACCATCTCACTTCAAAGGGAATATTACCCATAATCCAGGCACCTAACCCGGATCTTGTGTTCGTACGAACACCTATAAAGCATGCTCAAGCAGCTATCTTGATGCGACGCCATATGGACAAGGCACTCAGATTGGAGTATATGTCGATCAAGAATGCAAGAGAGCTATGGGTAGCGCTAGAAGAGCGCTTTGGCGATATCCAAGATTCCCTCATCCTTGACTTGAACGTTCAATGGAACAACCTGCTCTTTGCTGATTTCAAGTCTGTTGCTGAATATAATTCAGAAGCTCTTCGCATATATTCCATGTTGAGGTTTTGTGGACAACCTGTCACAGAGCAAGAGCTAATTGAGAAAACTCTCTCCACCTTCCTCGTTTCAGCCATTGTGGTATCAAAGCAATACCATACTGAAGTCAATGCTGGACGAATCACGAGGTTTCATCAGCTTATCAATGTTATATCTGTAGCTGAGAAACATGATAACATACTCGTGAGGAATTATAATTCAAGGCCCATTGGAACTAAGGCCTCGTTTGGTTGGCGGAAAGGAAAGTAGTTCCTTTGTCTTTCCCATGGGAAGGGAAATGAACTTTCCGAATAACTTTCCATTCCGATGTTTGGTAATGTAAGGAAAGTTATCTGGAAAGTTATTAAAAAGTATGTAATTAATGGAATAAAATAATATGTTGTGAGTAATAAATGCAAGGAAAGAAGGAGGGAAAGTGATTTCTTTGGAGTATGGAAGGAACCATTTTCCCCCCTATTTTCCTTTGCTTCAGGAAAGTATTTCCTTTCCTTTTGCATCCCAAACACAGGAAATGAATAACTTTCATTTCCTGATGCTTACTTTCCGCGAAACAAACGAGGCCTAAGAGGGTTCATGAGGCGAATTATAATGCACCCAAAGTAGGGCGCAAGGAGCGGTACCCTAAGAATGGGGGACATGAGGGACGTATGGGCCCATATAACCACCCTAACCAAGAAGGAAACCGCAAGTTTGGTGTGGATACACGTGGTGGTAATGCCACACGTGGGAGAGGGGGTCGTGGTATCCCTAGCCGTAATGGTGGCGCCGTGGGTAGTGGTGGTGGCACCAACCCTCCTAGGGAACGCCCACAACGTGCACAACGTGCACCTCAATTAAAGGGAGGGAACCACAATGATGATTGTCATCGATGTGGATCAATTGAGCATTGGTTCAAGCAATACAAGGCAAGCGAGAAACTAGCTGCAAGATACAGGGCATATAGGGACCTGAGAGAGCAAGAAGTGTACCTTGCAGAAGAAGAAGAAGAAGAAGATGGTGGAGATGTCAATCTCACCATAGAAGACTTCAAAGCTGAAGATGAAGTGCACAAGGATGCAGCAGACTTTGATTATATTAGTTCTTTTATTTTTCCAAGAACTTTTGTCATGGCAATTTGCCTTAGTCAATAAATGACAATTGTATTAACTCTTTCTTATGTGGCGGACCCAATAAAATGTGATGTCTAGGAAAGTCATTGAGATTATTGATACTTAAGAGAGACTTGCTCAACCAACATCTCTCTCTACTTTCCTGGTCATATTTGATTGGAGTTACCAAACGGATAGAGTGACTACAATGTGTCTTACTTTGATTTTATTTTGGATTAGATTTTGGAAACTTTGATGTGATCATTGGCTATTAATAAAGTGTCAATTCTTTTACTTAATGTCTTGGACATACCTTAATTCGAACTTTATTATATAAGAGCCAATGGTTTTCATGTGGAAACACATTATGAGAATGGACAGAGTTCCTTTGCATCACCTCTAATGACTACGGACATAAACGAGTATTAGAGAAACTTATGTGTCGCTCTAGTGGGTTGTATGCAACCACTATTTGAGTTATTGAATCCAACCATGTCATGAGAGACGACTTATGGGATTCTGACACATAGGCTTTGACATGATGATCCGTGTATTAAAGACTTTACATGGACATCCATTTTCAGAACGAAGAAAATTAAGAACCAAGAATTGGTTTGAAGAGCTGCACATGCGCCTCATGGCACCATGATTGTGCAAAGACAGGCCATACATGGCCGGCGCCGCCTACCCCCTGCGGCAAATACATGGCATTGACACCATAAACTCCTCTCTCTACTTCTTAAGTCTATTATGACATTATGGCTTAACCAAAACCTTCATTGGTTGATTATAAAGCCCATGTTTCGTTCTGTAAAGCCTGTTATTTAGGATTGAGATTATCCTATGCAAAGGAGATTGAGGAAATAATTCCATTCTCACAAAGAATCTAAGGGAATTCTGTGGATTTGATCAACCAACTTGCGGACCGTATAGATGTTTTATGGTGTTGGTTGATACGCAATCACGCTGGTCACGTGTTGTGCCATTATCCACTTGTAATGCTGTTTATACTACACTCCTAGCACATAACATATGGCTATGGGCTCACTACCCAGATCATCCCATTCAGTCAATTTGACTTGATAATGCTAGAGAGTTTACATCGACAATTTTCGATGACTATTGCATATCATTGGGTATTGATATCAAGTATCATATTCCCATGTACACACCTAATTGGTCTCACGGAAAACCCACCATTAAACGACTACGATGATAGCCCGGACATTGATAATGCGCACCAATATTTCTGCTTGGGTTATGCAATATCGCATGCAGCTATGCTAATTTGTCTATGACTCATAGCAGCCACTCAAATTTTATTTGCGCTATAGCTAGTGACTGGGTTCGAGTCTACTATCTTGTATTTGTGCATATTTGAGTGTGCGGTTCATGTGCCAATTGCGCCGCCACAACGCATCAACATGAGTCATTGCAAAGAATGCATATATATATATTTGTTGGACATGAGTCTCCAACTATAAGTCCGCTGTGTAGAACCCTTGACAGGCGATCTCTATTTCACTGGATTTGCGAATTGTCACTTTGATGAGACAGTCTTCCCGTCGTTAGGGGGAGATTAGAACGTCAATGTTCAACAGGAACGACAAGAATTGTTGTGGTCTGTCCCCACTATGTCTCATCTTGATCCCCTAAAAGTGACGAGATCACATATACCTACTCCAAACATGCCTGTAAGGATTGATGTCCCCACAAGAAGACATGGTGCCACCCAGAAAAGATGGGTATTGCACCACTACCATGGATGGTGGTATGGTGACGCCACAAAGGTGGCATAATGGCGTCATAGGCCATGGGTTCCGCTAGAGAGAGTAGGAGACCCATAGGGTCGATGGATTCTCGCTCTAAAAAGAGAGCGAGTTTGGCACAACTTAATCCATTGATCATTCATACTCAAAATCCATCTCATGAGAATATTTTGGATTGTGGTTATGTCCAAGAGACATCGTTGGGGGACGCCTCAATGTTAGAACCAATTCCTGAGAATATAGAGATATCTACGAACTACACTAGTGTACATGAGGACGTGGAATTATTGAGACCAATGACATCGAACCTTACTCCGTTGAAGAATGCCAACGTAGAGAAAATTGGCTTAAATGGAAAGATGCGATCCAGGTTGAATTGGATTCACTAACGAAGAGGAAGGATTTCGGGCCTGAGATGCCAACACCTCCTAACATAAAACTTATTGACATTAATAGGTCTTCGTTAGATAGCGTGATGAGAAAAAGAGATGGTAATCTCGCCTTACGGCGCAAGGTTTCTCACAACGCTCTGGAATCGACTACGAAAAGACATATTCTCTCGTAATGGATGTCATTGCACTCCACTACCTTGTCAGTTTGGTAGTTTCCAAATAACTGTACATGCAGCTTACGAATGTGGTCACTACGTATCTCTATGGGGATCTAGATACGGAATATAATGAAGGTCCTTGTGGACTTTATTTACCCAAGTCAAGTGGCTCTAGACCACGGAGCGCATTTGCAACGAGGTTGAAATGCTCACTAAAATGACTACTTGATTGGGAAGGGACATGATGAACTATGCCCACGCGTTTCCATGACAAGTTCCGGATTTGCAATTGTCGCGGTTTATGTTGATAAACATAATTGGAACCCCTTGAGAGTTAAGGGAAACCGATGAACACCTGAAATCCGAGTTTGAGAGGAATGACCTTGGGAGAACACGGTTTTGTCTAAATTCAGAACTTGTATACCGTGTCAAGATACATTTTTGATAAAGTCAAAGATGCACCATGGTCGTCCGTAGTCTTGGCCCTAAAAGGGATCCGTTTAGTCCCAAGGATGATGACGAAGACGTGTTAATAGCAGAAGTACTTACTTATGTACAATAGGCTCATTATTGTACTTAGCACAATACAAGACCGAACACCTCAATTATTATGAACTTGTTGGCTAGATATAGCCCCGCGCCAACGCAACTCCATTAGAATGGTATAAAGACAATCTTTTGATATTTGAGAGGTACAATTGATATGGGCTTGTTCTATCCCTACAGAGAAAAGAGATGACAGAAGTGTGGGATCGGACCTCACAAAGAAAAATGCCACCTTCCATGCTCCTCCTCCCCTCCATCAAAATGACAACAAGCATTTCTAAATATTGAAGTGAACCAAATCCAATCAGAGGATAATGTAGCGGACTTATTTATTAAGTCGTTACCAAAATCCACCTTCGAGAAACATGTGAAGAGCATTAGATTGAAAAAGTTATCTGAACTCCCATTATTGTAGCAATCAGGGGGAGATATTGACATCAGGAGGAGGCATGATGTCTACATGTTCGATCTCGAAGAGTGAAGGACGTGTTGTGCTCTTTTTGTCCTTCGACCAGGGTTATTTTTGTCCCACAGACATGGCAAGGTTTTTAACGAGGCAACAATCAAAGCGTCATCACCAAGTTTGAGCAGCACAAGGGGGAATGTTGAAAGATATCGACATAATGTGTGTCTTTACAAACTAGGGTTTAGAGTTGTAATAGGAATGTGTTCTAGGTATTCAATTGTAATCGGATTCTGTTACCTTTTTGGTACCTTGTAACTCCCTATTTAAAGGGCTCCTATTATCAATAATAAACACAATTGCATTCTCCTACAACAATTAGGCTACAAGAAAGCCAAACACCTCCACAACCAAAATATGAAACTTAGATTTTTGATGGAGCTATACTCAGCTCTCTCGCTCCCGATTCTCATCTGGTTCTTCACTTATCCTATCGGTAAACCTAAACACTAACCATTCCCCATTCATTTGCTTTCGTTTCAAGGTTTTAAATTTGCAATTTAATTCAATTTTTAGGCTTGGGTTTCAAGATGCTGAGATTGTTCAGTGGCTTGGGTACGCTCCAGCACTTTCAGTTGTTTGCAAGCATTTAGATGAGTATTTGTGATGCAGATCCTTCTTTTTCCATCATTCGTTTTCAATTGCCGATATCGCAATCTAGTCTGTTAGTTGTTAGGGTTTACAGCTTTTATGACAAGTTAGGGTTTAGCTTTTATTAGTCTGTTAATAAACCCTATTTATTAGGGACTAGTTGTCAGGATTTTTTACTGTTTCATCTTAGTCAGTTACCACATTCTAGGGGTTCAAAACATGAGTTGTTATTTTGATTCTATCTTCTTGTAATGGCTTTATAAGCCGGCTGTTTTCTTTCAATTCAATTAGAACATTTATTCAAGCTCTTGCAGTATAGTTTATCAGAGTGTTCTTAACATTTGGTATCATAGCCCCATCACAGGGGCCTGGTTGTGTTTGAGTGAGAGGAACAACGGTTTCTTGAGAGGGTGCTAAATTGATGGCAGCAGAGAGCAAATTCGTACAGCCTGCAATTCCAAAATTTGATGGTTACTATGACCATTGGTCAATGTTAATGGAGAATTTCCTTCGTTCAAAGGAATATTGGGGTTTTGTGGAGAATGGGATACCTGCAGCAGCAGAGGGCGCTAAATTGCAGAAGCACAATGCAAAGCAATTGAGGATGCGGAGCTGAAAGATTTAAAGGTAAAGAATTACCTTTTTCAAGCTATAGATTGCAGTATCATGGAGACCATTCTTAAATGGGATACAACAAAGCATATTTTGGACTCGATGAAGCAAAAATATCAAGGTTCCACCAAGGTCAAGTGTGCACAGCTGCAAGCTCTTCGAAGGGAGTTTGAGACTCTCCACGTGAAGGAAGGAGAGACTGTAGATGACTATTTTGCTCGTACTCTCACTATAGCCAACAAAATGAAGGCTTATGGTGAGAAAATGAGTGAAACCATCATCAATGAGAAAATTTTGAGGTCAATGACTTCAAAATTTGACTATGTGGTTTGTTCCATCGAAGAATTGATGTGCCTGAAAGCAAGCGCATAATTTAACCCTGAAATGTCATTAGTAGTATAAGTAAGTAGGGATCGTTCTATTCCGGGGATTGAGGGTACACCTGTCATTGTAGGACAAACAAACAATTAAAATTAAAACAAAGTATAATATTCACAAAGATATTCACAAGTATAAACATTATTTACGAAAAAGGGGGGATTTTATTTTTGGTTTTCGAAAATACAACTAAGTTAACAAAATAATTAAAATGCAAAAACATAAACCTACGAATGGAATGAGAGAACAAAGATCAAAAACCGAAACATATGATTAAAATTGATTCGAACCCTAATATTGTTCATCTAAGTCATGAAAAAGGAGTTGATCATGTGAAACATTAGAAAGCAAATGAATTCCCATTTTTTACTTTTCAATGCTAATTAACCTAAGCGAAAGCACCTAGATTAATCCTATCAAACATGCAATCAAACCCTAGAAAGCTAGTCAATCATGTCATGTTTAACGCATTACACATAGAGAAAGGCCATCAACTCAAGTGTACAACTTAGTATGGAAAATTCCACCTAATTGCAATCCTCTTTAATTAAATTCGGTCTTTGTACAAAACCTTTACTACTTTGATTCAAGTTTACACAAAACGAAAAGTCGATTTCATGTTCTTAAACCTAGCACCAATTATATCGAAACCCTAAGTGTTTGCAACCACATAAGATTAAAATACAAAAGTTATCTATAACGCAAATTTAATTAAACAAACCCACATAAGCAACCTTCGAATCACAATAATATGAATCTGAAAATTCTCAATTAATCATAAAAATTCCAGAAATTAATATTTGTTCAAACACATATGTCAACTAGTTCATAACCAACGAAATTCAAAGCAAAGGTTACAAAGGAGAATCGGATTACACCGTGAGATGGAGATGGTGATGAACGATTGATGTGGTGGTCTCTTGAATCTCGAAAGAAAGCTTCAAGGTTAGAGATGGATGATGGATGCTCACGGCTATGCTTCTTCTCCCTTGGCCTTGCTTGAACTCGTGGAGATGACTAGAGGATGGAGAAACTCACGGCTATGCTAAGAAGATTTTTTGATTTTTTTCTAAAGTGTAAATTGTAAAGGAGAGTCTAAGGTACTTCAACGTCACATATAAGAGAGTATATATAGGAGCACGGCCTCCTTGCTCTCCAAGCCGTATATTTCTTCTTTATTTTCCATGGAATTAATCTGAAAATGCCACATAGTTTCCTCCAATGATAGCTTGCCACATAAGCCCTATGAGGTGGTCCAACCAATCATATAATTCCAATTTAATTCCCTAAATAATCTTGCCGAAATTCCATGGATATATTCTGATTTTATACTTTAAATTCGGCCAAAATTCCTTTAGGGAATATAGGAATGTATCTAGACTTCTTTTGAGCTTTTCCTTGGTGCACACATATTTTCCTTCCATTTATTTCTCCCTTGAATATCTCTTGCCGAATTCTCTAGGGTTTTCTTTTAATTCCCTTGTTTTTCTCTTGGCATTGGACGGCAAGCTTTCTAGGGTAAGTCTCCAAGTATATTTTCTTTCCATAAAAATTACCCTAGAAAATCTCAACCGAAATCCTCTTTGATAATTCTGATTTTCCACGTCATTTTCCTTGTTTCTCTCCTTGCTTTTGGACGGCAAACTCTCCCTAGGGTTTAATCATGCGTTAAAAACCCTAATTCCATGGGCTTTGTGGGATTTTAATCCAATTGCCGAAAATCCACTTCATTCTTGAGAGTTCTTGGGCCTCCATGCGCCACCTTTATGCCATGTCATCATCTAGAGTCTTCAAGAAGCTTCTCTCATGCCATGTCACTTCATTAATTCGATTTCCATTCATGGTTGGCTCAAGAGTCTTGTTTTGGCAAGCTTTCCTTTTCTGGACAGGGTTTCCTGGTTGGACCAGGAAAGGAAAGCTTCATTTCTTCATTTATGCTCATTTGTGCTTCCCTTTGTACTTCATCTTGTCTCCCTCCAACGTTGGCTAGCTTCTCTCTCCATTTGTGAGCTCATTTCAGCTCATTTGTGACAAGGACCTGAAAATAGAAACTGTTAGTGAAAAATAGAAACTTTCCTAAAATGAAAAAGGGCAACTTTCCTAAATTGAAAATGGGAAACTTTCTAAAAATGAAAAATAGAAACTACAAAAATGGAAACTTTCTACAAATAGGAACTTTCCCATTCAAAGAATGGAAACTTTCCTAAACAGGGTTTTATTAAGGAAATAACGCAGAAAATGTAGGGAAATGCAGTTAAAACGTCGCATTAAAATGCTCCTATCAAGAATCCAATGACTTGGATAAGCTAACTATTGATGAGTTGCAGAGTAGTTTGCTTGTTCATGAACAAAGGATGAATGGCCATGGTGGAGAGGAGCAAGTTTTAAAGGTTGCTTATGAAGATAGAACATGAAGAGGAAGAGGTCGAGGGATGTTTAGAGGAAGAGGAATATAGCCTTTTAACAAATCTATTGTAGAGTGCTCTAAGTGCCACAAACTAGGGCACTTTCAATATGAGTGCCCTAGCTGGGAGAAGAGCGAACTACACAGAGTTAGATGAAGAAGAAGAGTTGCTGCTCATGTCCTATGTGGAGCTTAACCATGCTAAGAGGGAAGAAGTGTGGTTTCTCGATTCAGGATGCAGTAATCATATGAGTGGGAATAAAGAATGGTTCTCGGATTTGGATGAACACTTCAGGCAAACTGTGAAGCTAGGCAATAACTCTAGGATTGCTGTTGTGGGGAAAGGAAATGTTTGATTGCAAGTCAATGGAATTACTCAGGTAATCTCTGAAGTTTACTATATTCCTGAGTTGAAGAATAACTTGCTAAGCGTGGGACAACTACAAGAAAGGGTCTGGCAATTTAGCATCCTAGAAAGGGTTTAATTATGCAAACAGAGATGAATGTAAACAAGATGTTTGTTTTGCTTGCTGCCATGATGCCTAAAGCTTCTACTTGTTTTCAAGCTGTTACAGAAATGAGACTCACCTGTGGCACTGCAGATTCAACTATTTGAGTTTCAAAGGGTTGAGAACTCTTCAGTCCAAGAACATGGTCAATAGCCTGCCTTCACTCAGCAAGACCCCAACAAAGTTATGCACAGATTGTTTGATTAGGAAGCAACACAGGGACTCCATTCCTAATTAGAGTCTATGGAGAGCTTCACAAAGGCTAGAGCTTATACACATATGTGGTCCTGTAAAGCTTGCATCTAATCGCAACAAGAGGTATTTGTTATGTTTTATTGATGATTTTAGTCATAAACTTGGGTTTACCTCTTGCATGAAAAATCAGAAGCCTTCGTTGTTTTTAGAAATTATAAAGAATGAGTTGAGAAAGAGATAGGTGCATATATTCGATGCTTGAGGACTGATAGGGGTGGTGAGTACAATTCAAATGATCTTGTTGAGTTTTGCAAAGTGAATGGTGTGAGTAGGCAGTTAATTGCAGCCTATACCCCTCAGCAAAAGGGAATTGCTGAGAGGAATAATAGGATTGTGATGAATATGGTGCGTTCCATGCTCTCAGAGAAGCAATTTCCTAAAGCTTTCTGGCCTAAAGCTGTGAGATGGAGTGTACACATCCTCAACAAATCCCCAACTCTTGCAGTGCAAGATAAAACCCCAGAAGAAGCATGGGGTGGTACTAAACCTACTATGGAGTATTTTTTAGTCTTTTGTTGCGTGGCTCATGTGCATATACCAGATCAAAGGACTAAGTTGGTTGATAAGAGCTACAAGTGTGTCTTGTTAGGTGTGAGTGATGAATCAAAAGTATATAGGCTGTTTGATCCAGTTTCAAGGAAGATAGTTTGTCAGCAAAGATGTGGTCTTTAAGGAAAGTGAAAGTTGGAATTAGGGCAGACGCAAAGAAGAAGCAAGTCTTGACATTCTGGAATGGGGTGATAGTGATGATGAAGGTGATCAAAGTGGAAATGAAGATAAAGATGGGACTGAAGCAAAAACTAATGAAAATGGAGAAAGCAATGCTGATTCAAGTGGACTTGGTTCAAGTGGTGTTGGTTCACCCTCTAATGAATAACTTGTAGAGAACTCACCTAGTTCAAATGAAGTGTAATGTCCCGTATCTTAAATTAACCGTTTACTAGTCATTTGGACGGTAAACGACAATTACTTCAACTTTTACTCTGTTTTGATACTTTTAGTGGCCCTAAAAGTTGACTTTTTGTACCGGTCAAAATTTGAGAAAATTTCCTTCATGAAAGTTGTAGAGGACGTTAAACCGAGCGCATGCATATGTGGTACATAAAAATCGGAATTCGTATGTGAAATATATGGCTTAAAATGTGAAACTTACTGTTCATGGTAATTATATATATATATGGAAATTACTGTTGGTAGATTTCCATTTTCGGAAATCCACCCCAGCTCAGTAACTCTCTCTTCTTCTTCCCCGAGCTCTCTCTTCCTTTCGGCCTCCCTTTTATTTCGGGCCAATCTCCTCCTTCCGGCCACCCAAACGATGAACCCAGGGCATAGGACGACGCTCCTCCTCCCCCTTGACAGGCCTACGGTGGTGATTCACAACGATTTGGCTGGAATTTCGCAAATCGGGCTTCCAAACTTTACTGTAGCAGTTGGCTTCAATCGTTGATTTCTTCCACTTCCGGCCATCTCCGGCCACAAAACCAGGCATAGTAGAAGCGCCTCGAGCCATTTGTCATTTCCCTTCAAGCTTCTAGCTTCAATTCGTGGTGTAGAGAGCGAATCGAAGAAATTTCAAATCCTAGGGTTCTTGAATTTTCTGGTAATTTTTCACCTGCCAAATTGGAGCTCTTCCAGGTAAAATTGGAACTTGTTGTAGTTGAGAAAGAGGTTGGGTTTGTTGAGTAGGTGGTGCTGCCAAATTTTGGTGGCCATTGGAGGTGGTTGCTGGTGGCGCGTGAACCCACGCGCCTCCACTGTAGGTTGCGCGCGGAGGAGCGTAGGGCTGCCTTTTAAATTCAATTTTTAGCCTATTAAATCCTATAAATGTTGTAGAGCTTATATATGAAGTTTGGTGAAGATTGGGGAAGTTTTCAATCGATTATAAATTTCTGAAATTTAGAATTTCGATTACTGATTTACGAGAATCCGACCGTCAGATATCTCTCGGTTCTACCTTGGAACTTTTAAATTAACGAATTGGTATTAGTGGTATAATTTGGGTTGAATCCTAGAAGAAGTGAAGATATGATTATGAGGATTTGATTTTAGGAATCGTATTTAATTGCCGAATCGATATTCACGAATTATAATTGTGTACAGGGCGATATACAGAGCTATTACTCGATGAAGGAACTCGTATGTGTGATCGCCTAAATTGTACTGTGAGGGGACATTTATTTTAAATTAAATGTGCATGCAATATATTATTATTTTCCGATTGAGGTTTAATTTATTATTTGAATTATTGAGTATTATGACTTTATGAGCTTGATTTCTTGAGATTTATTATGCTCTATGAGTTTGTTAGGATTGTGATCAAATATATCTGTTGAACATTGTTGCTTTTCTGCTATTAGCTTAATAAGGTCAGTTAGCAATCAGTTTCTTTGTGGCCACCAGTTCTCTTACACGTGTACCTCATCTGTTCTTTTCAGCTAGTATAAATATGTACTCAGCTTTCATTTTGTAATCGACCTGATACGCAATACAATTTCTCTCTCATTTCCTCTGTATTTTCTGGGCTTCTCTATTAGAGCTTTCAGAGTTACGGGATTTTTAGTGGATTTCCTTCCCAAGGGCTTTCAATAGATTTTCAAGCTAATTATTTATGAGTTATTGAGTTGGAAAATGATTTTCAGGAAGTGACTGATTCAGAAAATATTATGAGAATTATTGATTTCGAATATTAGTTTTTATGATGATATACGAGTACGAAGGATTTAGCAAATATTTGAGCAAGATTGAATTATCGAGATTTATTGAGCTTTGAGCTCCGCACTTATTAGCCTTGAAGTTAGATTGAGATTTCTTTCTGAAAGCATTTATTGATTTACAGAGTATTTGATTTATGCTCTCGATGATTTATTGAGATATTGAGGTTTGAGTTAGCGAGATAATCCTGAGTTATGCTTTCGGTGAATTATTAATGATTTATTGAAGTTATATCGAGTTTCTTTCCGAAATTAAGTAATTGAAAGAGGTTGTTCCCAGTTTATTGAGGAGGTTATCAGTCAGTGCATCCATGCATTACCTAGATGGCAGTCCCTTCCAAACTACATCCCGGTTGGCAATCCCTTCCGATGCGTCACCTGGTTGGCAGTCCCTTCCAAATGACATGAGGTAGTTAGTTGGCAGTCCCTTC
Source organism: Rosa lucieae (assembly GCA_024704745.1). NCBI lineage: Eukaryota > Viridiplantae > Streptophyta > Magnoliopsida > Rosales > Rosaceae > Rosa > Rosa lucieae. Next base: position 9,231,766 of record CM045492.1, read on the forward strand.
TAACTACTTGTGGTTAGTTGGCAATCCTTTCTATCCACCGCCTCCTATTCCGGTTGGTAGTCCCTTCCGTTGCGTCATCTGGGTGACAGTCCCTTCCAGATGGCATGAGATGACTAGACAGCAGTTCTTTCTAGTTATCAAACGAACCTCTTGAAAAAGGATGTTTTAAAAAGGATTGAGGATGAGATCTTAAGAGATTGCAGTAAAGGTGACGATTTAAAGTATTTCCAAGATTGTTACTGCATTCGAGGTTTTAGAGAATAACTTGTGAAAGCATTAGGTTTTACTTATTCATTCGAAATTACTTATTTTTTTTGTCCACTCACTCTAACGGATTTTAAATGTTTTCCCCTGGGCCCTTCAGTTTTAAATGCCCAGTTTAGCTTGAGGTCGGGCGTACATGAAGTCGAGGCATAGCCAACAGCATTGCTTCCGCGTACTCATTCTATTTTTGTTTTCTTTGTTACCTAGGGAATTAGTATTGCTCTAATAACTTGTGGGATTAATATTGTTTTTGGGATGAGACTGATATTTGTGAAATTGGAGTTGTGATCTGGGGAGCAGGGTGGCTCCAGGATAATAAGGATGGATTGCTTAGAAGTGTAAATGTTTTTCTACAGGTTTTGGGTAGTCCATTTTTAGGGGAAGTTCAGCCAAAATTTTTGGTAAAATTTCTTCTAAGGTGGGCCCCACAGGGCCACTTCGGATTTCAGGGTGAAAACCGGGGCGGGTCCTGTCATGAAGGGAGGGTGAGAAGAGCACCAATATGGATGCAAGACTATGAGACTAGAGAAGGTCTGTCAGAGGAGGAAGACTTGAATGCTATGGTGATGTTTAGTGATGCTGACCCGATTACCTTTGAAGAAGCAGCTAAGAGTGAGAAATGGAGGGCTGAAATGGACTTAGAGATGGAATCAATGGAAAGAAACAATACTTGGGAGCTGACTACTTTACCAGCTGGAATGAAGACAATTGGAGTTATATGGGTGTTCAAAACAAAATTCAATGAAAGTGGTGAGTGTGATGACCTGGATTTTCGTTATATAATTTTGGTAATTAATAACGGACCAATTGTACGGATATTTGGCATTGTGCTTTATTTTAAGTTATACGTGAGATGGAATGATTTTCGTACGTATAATTATTTGAATTTCACAGTTTAGGGGGTCGTGTGACGTTTGACTTTTTATACGTTGGGATTCTCGGAAAACTTCCTTCACGAAAGTTATAGAGCTCGTCGATACGAGTTTGTGGACTTGTGGAACGCGTCAATCAGAGTTCGTATGTGAAAGTTATGAGCAATTGAAGTTTTGGGAAAGTTCTATAAATAGGAGTTTTGGTCATATCGATTGTGGACGTATTCCGGAGACTTTGGGAGGTCTCGGATGTGGTTTTGCCTCGATTGGTGCCACTTTGGGAGATTTTAGTTCAAAACAAGGGTTTCGGACTTAAATCGGTTGTGAATTGTTACTGAGTGGAAACCGTATATGATTAGATACTTGACAAAGTATTTTGGACGATTGTTTTGGGGATTGGCTGCTTTGTTCTTGGTTGAAGACGCAGCAGGAGTTTCGAGGTGAGTAATCTCACAAGGTTCATTAATGAACGGAATACCTTTATTTTGAGAGTTATTTAGTAACTGCAAACTATAGTTGGTATTAGTAGGCATTCCTGAGCGGATGACTACGTATATATATATATATATATATTTACGTGAAATATATATATGTTTTGGTGGTTTGTGGATTGAGGAAAACAATAGGCATGAATGTTGCGTTTTATTGTTTTGGATTGTGGCTTTTGGAAAACAAATGATTTGGAATTGTTGATTCGATTTGTTTTGAAAAGCGTTGAGATTTGTGTATGAAAACAATATGCATGAAATGATGCTTTTTATTGTTTTGTGGCTTTTCGGAAAACAATGATTATGGAAATGATGATTTTGAGTCCAGTGCGACTGCTTAATGATTTGCTCCAAGGGACTATGCGGCCCGAGGAACGAAGGTCTATGACCTTGGGCAGAATATCAGGTAATCACGTCTTTGGCCGGACGAGTGGTTAAGTTTCAGTTAGAGCTCTAGTCTGTCTGCCATATAGGTAATTCATGGGGTAACGGGAATTGGTTACTGATAACTCATAACATTACGTGTTTTTAGGGAACATGATGTGAATTGCTTCCTTATCTTATTAACGATTTGGTAAGATATGGTACGATTTGGTACGATATGGTAAGATATGGTACGATATGGTACGATTTGGTACGATTTGGTACGATTGATAGAAATCAAGGTGTGAGTTGTTTTCTATGTTATATTGATAGAATTCAAGTGTGAGTTGCTTTCTATGGTACGATTTGGTACGATTGATAGAAATAAAAAAGTGAGTTGTTTTCTATGTTTCGATTTGAAAGAAACCAAGGTTTAAGTTGCTTTCTTTTATTTCGATTTTGAAGGAAATTAAAGTGTGAGTTGTTCTCCTTTATTTCGTGCTTTAAGAGAATAAAATGTGATTGGTTTCTCAATTGAAACGTGCGGGGTTCATCCCGTGATTTTGGTGTAAGTTGTTTTGAGTTACTCATACGGGCTTACAAAAGCTTACCGGGTTTGTTGTGTGATAACCCGGTGCACCATTCAAACAGTGTAGGGGTTAATCCTGCAAGTTAGGATAATCGTGGTTGAAGTTGGGGTTGCATACTTGCAGCTAAACGGTAGGAAGCAAATTTTGTGACTTTACCGTTATTTGGACTTCCGTTGTAGTAAGCTCTAACGAGCAATTACGTTTTATTTTGTTGTTGAAAATTTAATTCGTAAGTTTATGTAATATATGACTCTGTGGAGTGGGTCAATATTGACATAGTGGGTTCAGTGCATCAATATGTGGGTAGTTTAAAGGGAAAAAGTTTCCAGGCATTTAATATTGATGACTGAACGATCACGCATGTAATTATGGGATTGTATATCGATTTTTGCTTGTGTTAAAAATCAGGGGCGTGACAGTGAGGTAGATAAGTGCAATGCCAGGCTTGTGGCCAAGGGGTATTCACAGCAATATGGAGTTGACTACACTGAGGTATATGCTCCTGTTGCAAGAATAGACACTATTAGAATGATAATTGCATTGGCAGCTTAACAAGGATGGAGCATCTTCCAGCTCGATGTGAAAAGCGCCTTCCTGCATGGTGAACTAAATGAGGAAGTCTTTTTACAATAATTGTTGGTATACACATACTTCTTAGGCATAAGTATCAGAAGCATAAGACTCGTATCGCCAATACAATGCAAGGAAAGCTCACAGCTGAGAATCCTGATACCCCTCGGGGCGATATCGGGAACCCCGAGAGTCCCACACCAAAAAGAAACGGAACCAAGCTCCCATAAATCTGCTACATTAAGGTCATCTCCAACAACCCAAAAAGGTAACTGTTTACTATCGCTTTCCATTATCATTATCATATAACGATACTGACTTAGGAGCGTTGAAGGCCGGTACACCTGGTCTTCCCTCTGACCTTCGTCTGTTTTACATATAAGCGAGACTGATAGCCATAGTAGCAGACCGAGACACCCACTTCTTTAACTGGATCAGACCCCTCTCGAGACAGCTGAAATATTTGGCGCTAGAAGGACTATCCTACATCCTTGCTGGCATAATAACACACCACCAATGGCTACCAGCATTCTCGATACCAACAACGACCATCCGCCCCACGAGGCAGCGACCCACGAGATCCAGTGGACTCTCAAGTTTCAAAGCCCGAACACCGAGACTCGCTCAGTCATAACCACTGATCCAACCATAGCACTAGAAATAGCAATGCGCGACCTAATGGAGACACTGCACATGTTAAGGCCGAGCGTGCGGCAGCTGCACCAGCTCGCCAAGAGGTCGAAAACATGACAAACCAAAATCGCATCCTCCGAGAGGCGCTCCAGCGGCGAGTCACGAGCAATGAAGCACTAGACAGGACTCGTCAGTAGAAGACCCGATACCGACTATTTGTGGTGTCCTGACACCTGGAGCAGTCCTCACTACAGACCTAAGCACCTATCTCGCTGGTACCTTTGTGCCCACAAGCGCAACCTCAAGAAGCCCCACTCCAGGCAACACTAGTACAAGACCTCAGGTGATCTACCTGAACTCCCCCTCTTCCCAAGTCAACTCGGCACAGCATCAGCACCTCAGTCACACCCAATATGGCGGGAACATCAGGCACAAACACAGCTCCTACCACTAATATGCCTCCACTCGGCTACTATTACAGATGAGTGAGACCATCGCCTCCTTATAGGCACAGATTGAGAGTGCCGAGAGCCTAACCGGTTGGCAATCGATCACAGCTGGCTTCCAGGGAAAAATGGGACCATTCACTCCCTAGATACAAGCCGAGAAGCGTCCACCGGAAGCCAAACCCTTCAAGATTGAGAAATATAATGGCACCAGAGATCCATACCACCATTTGGAAGTATTCCAATCCCTGCTACATGGAGCCCGATACAACGACGCAATGGCTTGCCACGCGTTCGAGGGAATCCTAACTGACGAGGCCTTGCAATGGTTTCTTAACCTTCCTACTAACTCCATCGATAGTTTCTAGCAGCTCGGGGACAAATTTCTACGCCGATTCATCTTGTGCGGCAGTGGATATCACACGACACCTGACCTATTTAGGCTCAAGCAACGGCCAAATGAGCGATTACAAGACTTCGTCCGCCAATGGCAAAAGCAAGCTACGCAATGACGCTCCCTTGACCCTACCCTAGCAGCATCGGTATTCAAGCAGGCACTCCAGCCAGGATACTTCCTACTGCAAATCAACACCAATCCCCCTACGACATATGACGACCTTCTCGATGCCGCTACTGCTTTCGCACAGGACGAGTATGACACCTTTGGCCGCGATACCAACGCCAATGAAGATCCAGTCACTGTACCTAAAGTGAACCACCCTGTTGGGACCTCCGATAGCAAGAACAAAGACCCCAATAGAGACAATCCTGCCCAGCAGAATGACAAACCCACGAGAGTGACAAGGTTACAACGATAGGAGGAACAAGCAGTACGAAAAGAGCCCTGAGAAACCGAAGTACAATTCATCAGGTAGTCGGTATCGCGATGCGCCATATGGTAGTACGCAACATAAGGACAACCAAAGATTTGAGGCACCCCGATACGAAATCTACACCACGCTCACTGCTTCTTATGAAGAAATCTGGAACAACCATAAGGACATCATCCCGCGCCCACCGAGACGCAAGCCCGGTCAGGCCAAGCCACGAGACAACGGCAAATATTGTACATACCATGAAGAATCCGGCCACCCTACCAACATCTGCTGGGCACTGAAAAATGCTATCGAGCACCTCATTCAAAGCGTCCAGCTCTCGCAGTATTGCGCTCCCGCCACGGGAGCCAATGCTATTGAAGTCTACGAAAAGATCCTAACGATACATGGGAGATTATATCTGGTACTTTTCTAGATCATTCTGACACCTAGATAATTCTTTTATCAGACTTCTATGTTTCTCATCAGAAGATTTTAAGAGAGAATTCAACTTTTCTAATATTAATTCAGACATTGTCCCCATTAGGGATTCCCCTTTTGAGCTTTTTCAGCAAGTTTTGATACCAATGATTTGCATATCTAACTGATGCTCAAATAATCAAGAGGTTTTTATTCCTCTTCAAGAGTATCTTTGATATCTTGAATATTTTTCTCAACTTTATAAATTCTTTTCTGAATTATATAGATAATATCCCAATAATCTAGAGTTTCTCTTTCGAGTCTTGCTCTAAAATCTTTTAATTTTCTCAATTTTTCTCTTTCTTCTGCTAATTCATTGCTAGTTCTGTTGCAAATGGCAAGTAAATCTAGTCTGGAAAGGATTGAAATTATGAATAGTGAAAATTAACTATTTATCTTCAAGTGTAGATGATAGATATATAGCTGTAATATGTCAAACAAATAAACTCAAAAGTATGGGCCCACTACGCTTTGTCTTTTTTTTTTTTTTTTTTGTAATAACGGAAAAGTTAACGGCGTACACCAAAATGAAAGACCGGATCAAACTTGATATACTAATGTGATAGTCTTGAAAGTTGGTGCACTAAAGTGTAGAAATGCCTAAAGTTGATGCATGGTTTGTGATGTTTTTTCTTCCCTAAATGCAAATCTTTGTGAGGAGAGATCTCCTCAAGGCGAATATATGGGTAAGGAAAAATCTCCTCTAACCTAATGTGGTGAGGAGTATTCCCTTCAAGGAAAATCTGAGTGAGGAGTGGAATCCAGGTGAGGAGAAATTCCTTCAAGACGAATTGGATGTGGAGAATTCATGATGGAGCAATTTCAGCAAAAGAAATTCCTTTAATACTTTACCTAACTCTATGGGATTAAAGTTCAAACATATATATCTAATAGCAGTCTTTAATTAACGTATTTTGATGGGTCATATCTTCTATTAAAGTATGAAAAGTACAAGCAATCTTTATATAAATTTGAAGAGATGGAAATTATTCTATACACCGACGGTGCAAGTGACCCAACCCTTATAAAATAATCTCAACCCTTGATATTTATTATCAACTTTATTTTTAATAAATAAAAAGTGTATTTAATGCAATCTAACCATTTATTTGTATTGGTGCAAGTGCACGGTGGTGTTTTGAATACTCCCCCTTGAAGAGATTGTTATAAGTTTCAAAATGATTGTAATTTTTTCTTAATTAATAATAATTGTAATATTATAGATTAGGGAGCCATTCTAATGAAAACTAGTAAAATGACGACAAGTTAAAAAGACATGACTGTATTACAAAGATGCAAAAATTTCAGTAAACCCACGCATGTTATTACATTCAACCCACGAATGTAATAACAGGCGAGTGAACAACACAACAGGCGAGTCTGATTCAATTCCGATTAGGAGATCGATGGCGTCAACCTCTTCTCGTCGTCGTCAATGGAAATACGATGTCTTTCTAAGTTTCAGGGGGGAAGATACGCGCGATGGTTTTACCGCTTTTCTGTATTCTGCACTAACTCAGAGAGGAATTCTGACCTTTATGGATGACGCAGAGCTTGAGAAAGGAAAATCCATTAGGCCTGAACTTTCAGCTGCAATTGAGCGTGGATCCTTCTGATGTTGAACTTTCATCCATTCTGCGATTGTCATTCTCTCATGGAGATATGCTTGTTCGTCATGGTGCTTGGATGAACTCGTCAAGATTATTCAATGCATGAAGAGAGGGGCCAACAAGTCATCCCCGTCTTCTTAAACGGCGTGGATCCTTCTGATGTGCGGCACCAAAGGGGATTTTTCGAGCTCAAAAGGAAACCCCAAGTAGAGGTGGAAGTAAGGGAACATGAATTAGTTTATGGGGAGGATGAGGACAGACTAAATGCGTGGAAAGCTGCTTTGACTGACGTCGCCAATCTTTCTGGCTGGGATTTCAAGAATGATTTGTAAGTCTCCTTCCTCCATACTAGTCATACCTTAATATGTTTCCTTGCTAAATTGAACTATTCTTTTGAAAGCAGGATAATCTCTTCTTTTTAAATTGAACTATTCTTTATGATTTAAATTGGGATTTTAATGATTGAGGGATGGATACGAATGGGGAGAGTAATGAACATCCAGTAAATTTGAGAGACTACATTACCATTTTGCATTTACTTCATCTTGCCAAATGCTAATATTGTTACATTGCTAAGTTTCTAACTCACAATTTCATCTGAATTTTCTCAGATATCTTACAAAACTAATTGACGAAATTGTTAATAATATACTAAAGAAGTCCGTGTATACATCTTCAAGTGTTGACAAGGGCTTCATAGGAATGGATTCCCGTGTTGATGATTTAATAGGCAATTACGTATGTCCACAACTTTGTGCGGTGCGTTTTATAGGGATCCATAGCATGCGGGGCATAGGTAAGACAACACTTGCCCGAGCTATCTATTATGAAATTTGTCAGGATTTCGACCAAAGCTACTTTCTTTCCAATGTTCGAGAAATGTCTAAAAACAATGGCCTAGTTTCTCTACAAGAAAAACTTCTTTCCAGAATCCTGATGGCAAAAATTGAAAATATAGAGGATGAATACACAGGAGCTGCTATGATAGAAAGGCGGTTGTGTAGAAGAAAGGTGCTTGTGGTTATTGATGATGTGGATCAGTTGAAACAATTAGAGAAATTGGCTGGAAGTCGCAACTGGTTTGGTCCTGGGAGTAGAATTATCATAACCACCACAGATGTTCAGTTGTTAAAGGCACATGATGTTGATGCTACATACAAGGTTAACGGGTTAAACGTTGGTGAAGCACTTCAACTTTTGAGTTTGAAGGCTTTCAAGAAATGTCCCCTACCAGAAGATTATTTGCATCTGTGCAACCGTATTTTAGGGTATGCTCAGGGGCTTCCGTTGGCTCTCGTGGTTTTAGGTTCTTTTCTATCTGGTAGAGGGGCTGATAAATGGGCAAGTGCAATAGATAGGCTAAGGAGCACACCAGATAAACGCATTATTGAAGTGCTTCGGATTAGTTTTGATGACCTGCATAAAAAAGATAAAGAAATATTTCTACATATTGCTTGCTTTTACAAGGGGAAGGATAAGGATCGTGTGACACAAATACTAGACTATTGCCAGCTACAACCTGTCATTGGTTTAGATGTTCTTGCTGATAGATCTCTCATAACTATCTCCAACAACGAATTGTCGATGCATGATTTGCTACAAGAAATGGGCTGGGAAATTGTTCGTGAACAGTCTCCTGATGACCCAGGCAAACGTAGTAGATTATGGTCTCATAAAGACATCAACAAGGTGCTCGAGAGAAATAAGGTTAGAGTTTGATAATGAAAAAAAGTTATGCATGTTATTATCATTTGTGTTCTGCACTTTAATTATTGTGTAAAAAAAAAAGGGCAGATTTACTTGTAATTTGCTTAGATCTTGGTATTCTTTGTGTTCTGCACTTACGTTATTGTTCTTGTTTTTCATTATCAGGGAACAGATTCAATCCAAGGAATGGTAATGGAGTTGACTAAATTACAAGTGGCTCATTGGAATCCAGAAGCCTTTTCAAATTTGTCTCAACTTAGTCTTCTCCATATTCTTAATGTGGATCTTCGCAAATGAACTTATTGAACTTCGCAAAGGCCTCACTTGTCTTTCTAATTCCTTGAGACTCCTTGAATGGGCTGGGTATCCCTTAAGATCCCTTCCACAAAATTTTGAAGCAGATGAACTTATTGAACTTAACTTGTGCCACAGCAACATTGAACAGCTTTGGAAGGGAACAAAGGTATGGCTATTAGTTAATAATCTACTTATTTATCTCTATGAAGCAAATTGTCTGTTCTGTGTGGTAGCTCACTATTTCAATTTTATGAGCAGAATTTTGACGAGTTGAAGTTCATCAAACTCTGCCATTCTCAAAACATTGTGGAGACCCCAGACCTCACAGGCGTTCAAAATCTGGAGAGTTTAGATCTTGAAGGATGTGAGAATTTGGTAAGAGTCCATCAATCCCTTGGATTTCTCAAAAAGCTTATTGTCCTGAATCTTAAAGACTGCAAAAGTCTCGAGAGTCTGCCAAGTAGAATTGAAATGGAATCTCTTGAAACATTAATTCTTTCTAACTGCTCAAAAGTTAAGAAGATTCCCGAGTTTGTTGGAAATATGGAACGTTTGTTGGTGCTTTGTCTTGATGAGACTGCCATTGAGGAACTGCCTGTTTCAATTGAACGGCTGACTGGCCTTGTCTCATTGAATCTAACCAACTGCAGAAATCTTGTTTGTCTTCCAAGCACCATCAATAAGTTGAAATCTGTTGAAAATCTTAATCTTTCTGGATGCTTGAAACTCGGCAAACATGAGGTAAATCTGGGGGAGATGGACTGTTTTGAGGAAACTGATGTGAATGGTGGGTCTGCAATAGAAATGTCATCTACTCTTGATCTCATAAAATATGTGAGAGGTTCAATCTCTCATGGATGCGAAATAGTTTGGGGATCTTTAAATAAGTTATTGCCTTCTGGATTGGTGCCAAGAGTGAATACTGAGCCAATGAGTTTCTGCTTGCCTATATCTGGTCTGTGTAATTTAACATATCTGAACCTGAGTAATTGCAATCTTGGTGAAGGAGCATTTGCCAACGAATTTGGTTACTTTCCCTCTTTGGTGACCTTGAATCTAAGTGGAAACAATTTTGTTCGTCTTCCTTCTGGCATTGGATTGCTTTCTAAGCTTGAGAACTTGAACTTGGAGAATTGCAAGACACTTCAAGAGTTGTCAGACCTTCCATCAATTAACATACTAGATTTAAGGGCAGATGGTTGTACTTCGCTGAAATACTTTTTTGAGGTATCAAATTTGAACAGATTAAACAAATCATATTTCAATTTCATCAATTGCTTCAATATAAGTGGCAATGAAGGATGCAATAACATAGCCTTAGAAATGCTGAAGACATTCTTGTCTCAGGTACTCCCACTCTCTCTGTGTGCGCGTGTTTCTGCTTATATGCTTATAGAAGTTAATCAACTAACAGCCTATCTCTTCTTGCACAGGGAATCTCTAATAACAGGGAAACTTTTCAAATTGTAATTCCTGGAAGTAATATTCCAGAGTGGTTCAGCCATCGGAGTGTTCAGTGTTCATTAAGTTTTTTTCTACCTGAACATTGTAATATTTTGGGATTTGCTTTGTGTGCTGTTTTTGTACTCCACGAGCACCATCCGGTGGATGAGCTTTATATAGATGAATTCAAGACTTTTAATGCAACACATCATCTTGTATGTTTCTTGAAGCTCAATGGAAGAGAATATGGCAGACAGCCTGCATTTCGCTTTAGTGAAGAATTTTGCCAGGTTGAGTCAGATCACCTATGGCTATTCTATGTATCTCGTGATAAATACTTTGGTACAGAGTGGTGGCATAACAGTTGCAGTGTGGTTGAATTCTTATTTGAAACCAGAGGGCAAGGTCTGGAGGTGAAGGAGTGTGGAGTTCGTTTTATATACGAGCAGGATGTGCAAGGGTTAAACCAAACAACCACTCAACCAAGCAGTGGGATATCTCAAGAGGATATATGGATGTCTCATGAGATGTTTATTCCGTTTGATGAGGACTGGCTGACATATACGGGATCCACTACTGGCCACTCTGAAAGACCACAACTAAGGACTCTCTGATCCCATGGTTTGAAATGAGTTGCCGATCATGAATGGCCAATGCCTCCTTTTCTCTCATTTGAATTTCTGTAGTAGTTACTTTCTGGAGCTCTCTTGCCTTCATCTTTTACAGTTTGTGAGTCTTGATCACTCTAGTTTTGTTATTTTGCCTAGTTATTAGGACTCCCAGGTTATTTCCAAAAGGCACTATAATCTGACTTGCAATAAACTGTATTATTGAAGTAGTTTTACAATAAACTGAATTGCCTCTCTGTAGTTAGTTTGATAGGAAAAGCATATAAAGCTTCTCATATTGATTATAGTCTACAAGCTATCAGTACACTTGTACGCTTGCACCATTAATTTTATACTTGTATACTGTGTACTCATGTCGAATGGTGTGCTGTTATAGAGAATTTTAAGTAACCTTGCATTGCATTCTTAGCAATGTGTATGAAATTATGTGGCTCCCCTTGAAATGATGACCGGCCCTTTTTATACAGTAAACCAACAAAATGTACGGATCCTAAGTTTTCTTTGGAAGTCCATCCTTGTACCATTAGACACATTTTTTTGCAATTTTCTGGTACGGAGTTGTGTTAGCCATCGATTCTAGAGTCCATAAGAATGCATTGATTGCACCAACTGCCAGGTGCGTGGATCTAAATAACCAATGGCATTGGTTTTTTTCTGAATAAAATGTGTATCTCCGGTCCATCAAAAATAGCAGGCTCAGGGATGATAGAAAGAATTGATGTTCAGTGTATATGATGAAGATATTGCTGTGAAAAATTCTAAAAGACACCCCTTTGCCGGTTCATATATTTTTCCTCACAACAAAATTTCAACCTTTACCTTCGTCTGTAAATCTGCATTATGTTCTAGTGATTTTCTGGCAATACGAACTTTCACATGCCAGGTTAGACTTTCTTCATGCTCTCTGCTGGTTCAAGGTATTCCATTTGACATAGATAGCGAGGGTCGAGGCAGTACATATGTATAAAGGTTACTTGAACTTTCCTTGAGTAGTGCAAATTCATGTGGACTTGATCAGCTTACTTTCCTCTTTACAGTTTCACTAATGAAACTTGAATTCATCAAGAAGAAGGGGGAATATGATTTGATGTTGGTTTTAACTAAAGTTGGCTTGAAAGTGGAATTAACTGCTAGAAGTTTATAGAAAACATGGTCCTGTCTCTGCATACATGTTTGACATCTTTTGGCTGGATATAATAAATGTATTGCTTAACATCTTCCACACCAGTTTGCGTGAAGTTCTGTTTGGATGTAATGTAGAATTTGAAGAGATGTACGACTTTTCGTTTCGGTTTTATTTTGTAAGTGCCAGCGCTGGTCCCATCCGACTTTGCGAAGGGCATGAATTCATTAGGAAGAGCATATAGTAACATTTTCACAGTAGCTGTAAACACATCAATACAGAATCCAGTGACAACAGTTTTTATTTGTAATCTGGAAATATCAGACCTTAACCAAATCGTTGAAACCACCTTCACCCTATTCTCAACTTTTTACCGTTTGTTGTGTTCTCCCATGCCTTTGGGACAGACTCTGAATCCCTAATAAGTCCTGGAATTAATGGATACATGCTTGAGTTTGCTCATCCAGAAGACCATTTTGCGGAGTCCAAATCCGATTGTGTTTAAGTATATTGGTATTGAGAGAGATTGATGAGAGAAGTGTATTTCATTATAGAGAATAGGAGCCCTATATATAGGGATTACAAAGTGCATAATCTAATGTTACAAGGAATACCAATCCGTGTAGGATTGGGAAATCTAGAACCTTCTCTCCTATTCCTATTCCTAGTTTGATAAGGCACACTAAACTTGATTTTCCTTCAACACTCCCCCTTGTGCCGCTCAAACTTGGTGGTGACGCTTCATCCGTTGCCTCGTTAAAAACCTTGTCAAACCCTGTGGGACAAAAATAATCCTGGTCGAAGGACAAAAAGAGCACAACACGTCCTTCACTCTTCGAGATCGAACATGTAGACATCATAACTCCCCCTGATGTCGATATCTCCCCCTGATTGCTACAATCGTGGGAGTTCGGATAACTTTCTCAATCCGATGCTCTTCACATGTTTCTCGAAGGTGGATTTAGGTAACGACTTAGTGAATAAGTCCGCTACATTATCCTCTGATCGGATTTGATTCACTTCAATCTTTAGAAGTGATTGTTGTTGCTGATTATAAAAGAACTTAGGCGATATATGCTTGGTGTTGTCGCCCTTGATGAAACCTAACTTCATTTGTTCAATACAAGCTGCATTATCCTCATAAATGCATGTAGGTTCATCTGTGGTAGACTTCAAACCACAACTTCCTTGAATGTGTCGAATTACAGACCTTAGCCATACACATTCACGTACAGCTTCATGTAGAGCAATAATCTCTGCATGATTTGAGGAAGTAGCAACAAGGGTCTGTTTCGTAGACCTCCAAGATATCGCAGTGCTTCCCATGGTAAAGACATAACCTGTTTGGGAGCGACCTTTGTGAGGGTCAGAGAGGTACCCTGCATCAGCAAAACCCATCAAGACATCATTGTCGTTTTGATGGAGGGAGATAGGAGGACGCCGACCACCATGACAGGCGGCGGTGCCGGCGTCGGCAACATGGCCGGCGGCCATTCCATGGACGGGGGCGTTTTGCCTTTTGGGGTCCGATCCCAATTTTCCGTCATTCCTTTTCTCTCTGTAGGGATAGAATAGGCCCATATCAATCGTACCTCTTAGGTATCGAAAGATGGTCTTTACACCAATCCAATGGCGGCGTGTTGGCGCAGAGCTGTGTCGAGCTAACAAGTTCACTGCGAATGAGATATCCGGTCTTGTGCATTGAGCTAAGTACAATAATGCGCCTATTGCACTTAAATAGGGCACTTCGGCCTCTAGGGGTTCTTCGTCCTCATCCCTTGGACGAAACGGATCTTTTCCGGGCTCAAGACTACGGCCGATCATGGGAGTACTCGCAGGCTTTGCTTTATCTTCATTAAAGCGCCTTAGAATTTTCTGAGTATATGCAGACTGATGGATCAAAATCCCATCACTACGGTGCTCGAGTTCTAAACTGAGACAAAACCGTGTTTTCCCAAGATCTTTCATCTCAAATTCGGATTTCAAGTAATTAGCAGTTTCCTTTAACTCATCTAGAGTTCCAATTAGGTTCATGTCATCGACATAAACTGCTACGATTGCAAATCCGGAACTTGTTCTTTTAATGAACACGCATGGGCATATTTCATTGTTAATATATCCCTTCCCAATCAAGTAGTCACTTAGACGGTTATACCACATCCGTCCAGATTGTTTTAATCCATATAGTGAGCGTTTTAATCTTATTGAAAACACGCTCCGTGGTTTAGAGCCACTTGATTTGGGTAATTGAAGTCCATCTGGAACCTTCATATATATCTCTGAATCTAGATCCCCATAGAGATATGCTGTAACCACATCCATAAGCTGCATGTCAAGTTTTTCGGAAACTACCAAACTGACAAGGTAGCGGAACGTTATAACGTCCATTACGGGAGAATATGTCTCCTCGTAGTCGATTCCAGGGCGTTGTGAGAAACCTTGCGCCACAAGGCGGGCTTTATATCTTACCACCTCATTTTTCTCATTACGCTTTCTAACAAAGACCCATTTATGGCCAACAGGCTTTACACTTGGGGGTGTCTGCGTTACAGGCCCAAATACCTGTCTCTTTGTTAGTGAATCCAATTCAACCTGGATCGCATCTTTCCATTTAGGCCAATCTGCTCTTCGTTGACATTCTTCAACAGAGCGAGGTTCGATATCATCATATTCTATAATCCCTTTCGCAATATGATATGCAAATGCATCATCAATTGCCATAGAATTTCTATCCATCATCTCATGTACACTAGTGTAATTTATGGAGATCTCTCTATTCTCTGGAGTTGGTTCTGACATTGGAGCGTCCCCCAATGATGTCTCTTGGACATAACCATAATCCGGAATATTCTCATGAGATGGATTATTTATATCGATGATTAATGGATTATTCTGTGCCAAACTCGCTTTCTTTCTTGGGCGAGAATCCATCGAACCTATAGGCCTCCCGCGCTTCCTGGCAGGAGCCATGGGCCTAGCCACAACGTCACCATCACTGTGAGAGGGGACGTTGGCGCCATGCTCAAATCCTCTTGAGTTAGCGTCATGTCCTCTAGTTTTAGGGACATCAATCCTTGCAGGCACGTTTGCAGCAGGTATGTGTGATCTCGTCACTTTAGCGATATCAGAAAACGCATCAGGCATCGATTCTGCTACGTTCTGAAGATCGAGAATTCTCCGCACTTCAATTTCGGACTGTGCGGTTCGGGGATCAAGATGAGAAAGAGTGGGGACAGACCACGACAATTCCGGTCGTTCCTGTTGAACATTGGTGTTCTTATCTCCCCCTAACGATGGGAAGACTGTCTCATCGAAGTGACAATCCGCAAATCTTGCGGTAAAGAGATCGCCTGTCAAGGGTTCTATGTAGCGGATAATCGTTGGAGAATCATATCCAACATAAATGCCTAATCGTCTTTGAGGACCCATTTTGGTGCGCTGTGGAGGCGCAATTGGCACATAAACTGCGCACCCAAATATGCGTAAGTGTGAGACATTGGGCTCATACCCAGTCACCATCTGGGACGCAGAAAAGGGTTGAGTGGCAGTAGGCCTCAGACGAATAAGCACAGCTGCATGCAATATTGCATAGCCCCAAGCAGAAATAGGGAGATTGGTGCGCATTACCAATGCC
The DNA here is from genome assembly GCA_024704745.1 of Rosa lucieae. Classification (NCBI taxonomy): domain Eukaryota; kingdom Viridiplantae; phylum Streptophyta; class Magnoliopsida; order Rosales; family Rosaceae; genus Rosa; species Rosa lucieae. The sequence continues at coordinate 9,247,730 of CM045492.1, forward strand.
CTAGCGACCATTTGTAGTCGTTTAATGGCGGCTTCTGCGAGACCATTTTGGGTGTGAACATGAGGAACAGGATGTTCAACATCAATCCCAATGGACATGCAATAATCATCAAAAGTCTTTGATGTAAACTCTCCAGCATTGTCTAATCTTATAGACTTAATAGGATGATCAGGGTGGTGAGCCCTTAACTTAATTATTTGTGCTAGGAGTTTAGCAAATGCAGCGTTCCTTGTGGACAATAACATGACATGTGACCAGCGTGTCGATGCATCAACCAATACCATAAAAATCGAAATGGTCCGCATGATGGTTGAATAGGTCCACAAATATCACCTTGGATTCTTTGCAAGAATGGTATATTTTCTTTGGTGTCCTTTGCATAGGATGGTCTCGATCCTTTTGCTAAAGAGCAGGCTTTGCAAACGAATAATGGGCTTTAGAAATAACCAATGAGGATTTTGGTTGAGCCATGAAGTCACTTTTGACTTTAGAAGTAGAGATCGGAGTAAGGAGAGCAGAGGTGGCGTCAAAGCCACCCTTAGGCCGCAGGGGGATGGCGGCCCCGGCCTGTGGTGGCCGGACTTGAAGGGGAAAGGCGCCGTGAGGCGCAGATGCTTCTCCTTGATCCGAAATTCGAGTTTTACTACTTTTCGTTCTGAAAAATGGATGTCTGTGTGAAGTCTTTAAGATACGAATCATCATATCACAATCTGGGTGTCCCAAACGGTCATGCCAAAGCCTATATGTGTCAGAATCCCATAAATCATCTCTCATAACATGATTGGATTCAATTATTCGAATAGTGGTTGCATACAACCCACTAGATCGACACATAAGTTTCTCTAAGACTCTTTTATATCCGTAGTCATTAGAGGTGATGCAAAGGAACTCTTGTCCATTCTCACAATGCGTTTCTGCATGAAAACCATTGGCTCTTATATCTTTGAAGTAATAAAGTTCGAAAATATGTCCAAGACATGAGATAAAATAAATCGACACTTTATTAATGATAGCCAATGATTACATCAAAGTTTCGTGACCATGATCTAATCCAATATAAAAATCAAATTGTAGACAAATCGTAGTCACTCTATCCGTTTCGTAACTCTAATCAAATATGACCAGGGAAGTAGAGAGAGATGTCGGTGGAGCGAGGCTCTCTTAAGTACCACTAATCTCAATTACTTTCCTAGACATCATACTTAATTCGATGCGCCACATAAGATAGAATTAATACAAAATGTCATTCATTGACTAATGCATATTGCCATTACATAATTCTTGAAAATAATAAAGACTATTCTAAATAAAAATCTGTGGCATGATGTCTTCATCGCCAAATTTAAAGTCTTTGTGAACTCGATGTCTGGATCAACATGATGCGACTACCTTCGTAGGTACATTGCAAATTCAGGTCCATTGATCAGATGTTCCATATCAGAAATAGACACCATAAAGAGGATTCTCCCTTGATTAAGGCGCATTGGTGCAATGTGCATAGTCCCTAGGACTGGTGGCGTTGGAAAGTGGTGCCCATGGCCAACGTTGACTCCATGGTTCCCAACCCTACGTCCCTCAAAATCACGACTCCTACGGTCGTGTGATTGTCGCCTTAAGCGATTACCTTCTTGAGCATTTCGATGGTATGGATCATGACGTCGATGGCGACTTTCTCTAGCCATAGGAAGATGTTCTTGATGGCTATCTTGAAGCCTATCAATTTCTCTTTTCACAAGCTCGTTGCCATGTCTTTCAGCAGTGGCCATAGCTTCAATAAGCTGTTGGAAACTTGTGATCCGTCTAGCAAATACATGAGTCTGAAATAAATTAGAGGACCTCATAGCATGGACGGGGAAGGTATTGAGGGTTTTCTCAATCAATTGGTCTTCTGTGATTGTTTTTCCACAGAGACTCATCGTTGTTTTGATGTAGTGGGCTTCCGAATAAAATTGCATGACAGTATCAAATTCAGAGAAGCGAAGATCATTCCATTCTGCTTCTAAATTCGGAAGGATGGAATCACGAACATTGCCATATCGTTTGCGAAGAGCTTGCCAAAGCTTTATGGCGCTATCCTCATTTATGAACTCAAACTGTAGGTCACTATCCATGTGACGTTTCATGAAGGCAAGTGCCTTGGAATTATCTTTCTCAGTTTGAGGGTCTGGAGCTGTTTCTATAGGACAAAGCTCTTGGATTGTATGCAATAAATCTTGGGCAGTAAGATGGGTCTCAATGTCAATGGCCCAGTCTAAATATCTTTTGCCTACATAATCCAATGGAACAAAATCGAGTTTGTTCGTGTTTGACATCCTGAAAGATGAAACAAAAACAAGTTAGTTTCGGAGCCAATGCTTCCACGAAAACTAATATAAATAGGATTTCTGAGCTATGCTACTAAGAAATCGATTTCCAAGAATAATTGGATTAGACCGAACAATGATGTTTATGTGGTCATAAATCGATGCGTACGAACGCTCTTAGTCCGAAGTCTTACGAACGCTCTTAGTTCGTTAATTACGTGAATCCCCACGATTCCGCTTTTTCAAGAATCGAACCCACGTTATAAGAAAGGTGGGATGTAGAAGAAGGGAGGTTGCAAGTCCCCGAAGAAAAAGAAGGAGGAATTTAAATTCGGAAAGCGGGAACTTTAATTATAAAAACTTACTTGTTAATACGGAGCTTGAAACTTTGAGTTTGTTAATTCTTGAACCTGGAGTTGATGTAGCTTAGATGACTTGGTGGTGTGCGACACACGTGTATGCAGCAGTGAGTAGTAGCTGCCGCGGAAGGGAGGGCCAAGAGGAGTAGGTTGGTGTCGAATGGGAGGCTTGGTGGCGGTGTGCAAACCGGTTGTGGACTGCAGTTTGCAGTTGCTGCCGGTTGGTGGTGCAGCAGGAGGGCACAGACACAGCAGGGCAGCAGGGGTTGCGATGCAAGGCTGCAGGCGCACGGGCGGGCAGGAGGCAGCAGCAGGTGCTGCAGGAAGCAGCAGACGTGCAGCAGAGCTGCAGGGGCAGCAGCAGGCAGTAGGGCTAGCGCAGCGATAGTGAAGCTGACGGTGAAGGAGATTTTGGGTTTTTGGTTTTTAGCTTTTGTGGTTAGACTCGTGCTGATAACGTGTTTAAGTAAAATAGATTCGAGAGAGAATGTAGAGAGAATTGTGTGTCATATTATTGAGAATAGGAGCCCTATATATAGGGATTACAAGTACATATTCTAATGTTACAAGGAATACTAATCCGCGTAGGATTAGGAATTCTAGAATCTTCTCTCCTATTACTACTTCTAGTTTGATTAGGCTACAGCTAATAGCTATTGTACGCTTCACACCATTAATATATTATACGTGTACTCATGTGAATGGTTTGCTGTTACGAGAATTTTAAGTAACCTTGCATTGCATTCTAGCAATAATTATGTGGCTCCCGTTGAAATGATGACCGGGCATTTTATACAGTAAATCAACAAAATGTACGGATCTAAATTTTCTTTGGAAGTCCGTCCTTGTACCATTGACACATTTTTTTGCAATTTGCTGGTACAGATTGTTAGCCATCTATGCTGCCCTAGCCATAAAAATGCATTGATTGCACCAACTGCCTGCGTGTGGATCTAAATAACCAATGGCATTGGATTTTTCTGAATAAAATGTTGTCTCTGGTCCATCAAAATAGCAGGCTTAGGGAATAAGAATTGTCGATCGTCTATACCTCTGCATGTTCTAAGTAAGAATTATGTTCAGTGTATATGATGAAGATATTTGCTGTGAGAAATTCTAACGACACCCCTTTGCTGTTCATCTATTTTTCCTCACAAAAAAAATTTCAACTTTACCTTCGTCTGTAAATATGGATTATGTTGTAGTGATCTTTCTGGCAATTATATCAAGGACTTCCATATGCTAGGTTGTTGTATCAGTCTTTTCTTCATGCGCTCTGCAGGTTCAAGGTATTCCATTTTATATATATGGTGAGGGTCGAGGCAGTACATGTATATAAAGGTTACTTTAACTTTCCTTGAGTAGTGCAAATTCATGTGGACTTGATCAGCTTACTTTCCTCTGTACGCTTTCACAAATGAAAATTGAATTCATCAAGAAGAAGGGGGAAATGGTTTGATTTTGGTTTTAACTAAAGTTATTGCTTAACATCTTCCTCACCGGTTTGCGTGAAGTTCTGTTTGAATGTTTGTAGTATTTGAAGAGATGTACATACTTTTCGTTTCGGTTTTATTTTGTTCTTTTTTCAATTATGTTATATATAATATTGAAGTATTCGAGAGAGATTGTAAAAGAAAAACAAATAAATCCGATGCTAAAAGAAATGCTTAGCTTAGATGAGTCTCTGTGCTACAAGCATGAGAAATAGAAACAGAGGAAAATGACAAATACAAATGGATTAAAAGAGATGTGATTTCAATTTTCGCCCCAAGATATATACCTCTGATAGATCAAATCATTCTAAGTGCCAGCACTGGTCCTATCAGTTTGTGAAGGGCATGAACTCATAAGGAAGAGCATATGGTAACAGTTTCACAGCAGCTGTAAACACATCAATACTGAGTCCAGTGACAACCATTTTTGTTTGTATTTTGTACTCTGATCTTTCATGACCTTAACCAACTCGTGGAAACCACCTTCACCCTATTCTCGACTTTTTACCATTTGTTGGTTTTTCCCATCCCTGGGAGGCAGACAGTGAATTTCTTATAGGTCCAAGGCTGCGCCTGCAATTAGTTAAACGCATGCTTGAGTTTGCTGATGACAGGTTGTTCACTAGACCATTTTGCAGTGCCCAAATTTGAGTCCTGTTGGTCTACCGTACCACCATTTACATTAACTATCTGAAGAGTTGGTGACTGAAGTTCACCACCAATAAGGCTGCACTCCACTTATACCTTCAAATCTGGTAGTTGACAAGGCTTTTCAAATATATGGACCATGTTGGTAGACCTGAAAATTTCAAGCGTCGCCAAGTTGAAGGAAGCATTTGTTCGGCTTTTGGATTCCATTGATATCACTGGTCCAAGGATTGCTTGCAATTCATGTTTTGTCAAATCTAGAGCTGTGCAAAAGGATAGAGAACCATAATCTATTTGACGAAGCATATACGCGATCATTGATTAGAAGGGTCTCTATATCATTCAATTTTATTGGAAAATCTCACATCCTATGTTGTATGACCAAACCTGAACTTCAATTATTGTACCTAGCTAGTGATTCCGTCATATATATTGCAATATCATTTGGCCTACTCTTTGGCAAGAATTTATTTCTGAAAAATATGGTAAAAATGGAAATGAAACGAATTGTATGCTTGTAGACGAGAGAAAAAGAAAAGTTGAAATTGAAATTGGAACTGAAAGAAGAGTCACCTGCGTCAGCTTCACTAGCAACATTTTGTTTAAATCCCCAAATGTTCAAAACCTGCCTGGTGTTGTAGTAATCATGAGAAGCATAAAAGTCTGAAAAAAGAACTTCGATGCAACTCAGCCAAATCTCCCCACTCAACCAATGAAGTTCGTCAAGAACAATGCCCACATTCATTGGGATAATCATTTTGTTTTATACCATGGCAAAGCAAATCCATGAAGCGGAAAAGAAAAACATAGAAAAAAGAGAAGGTTAGAAGTGTTTTTCTTGATCATATTTGAAAGCAGCTTAATATTTTTCTTTACCCAATCCAATTAACAGTCATTTGAATACATGAAGATCGATGGTGATGGTAGAAGTCCTACCCAAGCAATCCATGAAATAATGTACTTGGTTCAGTGTAAACCCCACCCCATTATCAGAAAGGTATAGTGTGTACCATTTTCTTTAATTCTTTGTGCAATACGGACTAGTCTTCAAGTTATCTTCTTGATCAATTCATCTTTAGCTAGCAAAATACTTTGATCAAATTCGAAAAGATCCCTTCCTGACCGACAACAGGACTCTCCATGCTGTCACGAACTCAGATTAGGAAGACTGCCTTTCATCAACAATATTCATTTATCTATCCATGGACTGTTAATTTTGATTCTCTTCTCTTTTATTATTGGGAAAACATCACGTGTAATTTCATTCTAAAATTAAGAATATCATGTTACAAAATTTTGAAATTTGAATCCATCACTTGCATTAGGCCAATAACCTCAATATACAACACTTTTTACACAACGAAAAAAAAAAATTTGTTGTGTGATGATGAAAAGTCAATCACACAACATGACTAAGAACCATACGTTGTATAAGGCCATAAAAATTTTGATGTTTTCATGGAGAAGGTGATTCCACAATGCTGGCAAGAGTAATCTGTTGTGTGAAAGATTAAAAAAAAGGGTGGGAGATTTCCCGCCTAGCTTGACACAAATTTGTGTCCAAATATGTACTACATTGTGCAACATCATGGTTATACCTATTGTGTGATACTAGGTTACAATTTATCATACAACAGTTTTTGACTTGTGTTGTATGATTAAATTAGATATTATTGGCAATTCTGGATGTGCCCGCAAATGCTACTCCTTCTACCCCAAAACGTACAATTTCGGACAACTTATATAGGTCATGGTTTGAGGATCCCACAACGTAAAAACCTCATTTCTGTTGTCTGAATGAAACTTGTTTATAGTAGCACCAAAACCATTGTACATAGCACGGTTGCGCGGGAACTTTCCCTCCTTGGAACCTAAGCTAAAATTTAAGTTGTAGACAATTTGACGACATATTGGGATGTGTTTGACTTTGTTGTGTGATTCATTTAATTTTGGTTGTTTGAGTTTTTTATTTTTTTGAAAGGAACTGTGTGATTTTTTGGCACAACGTAGCTACAGACCAAATTCGTCTCACACTTATGAAATTTTCACTGATACATTTTTCGAAACAGAAACCAAAACTCGATACTCAGCTCACTCTCTCAAACCATGAACTCTTCTCTCTTCTTCACAGCACACAGCAGAATTTCTCTCTTCTGAGTCTCAAACCAAAATCATCGAACTCAAATTTCAGGTCCTAATCCAGCATTAATCTCTTCTAATCCAACATCGAACTGAAAACCCACAAAAATCTCACCCATCTTGCCTTGCAAACATAGAAAACCTCATTCTAGCCAAAGCATCTCAGTCTCAATCCGTATCGTGGTCTCAGTCTCAATCCATATCGTGTTACTGGTAAGCCCCTCGGTTAAGTGTTAATGGATTTAGGGTTTCTTCAAGATTGGGGATTTAGGGTGTTTTTCGATTAAGTGTTCTGCTCAATTTTCCTGGGCGATTGCATTAGGCAGCAGTGCAGGCGGTTTAGACGAAGGCGCTCTCCCTCTCCCCTTGAAGGTCGACGACGCTTGCTCTCGTCGACAGGTGACGGCTCAGTCCCTCTCTCAAATCAAGAACTCGATCTGCTCCTCCCTCTCAGATTAGATCAAAAGCTATCTGGGTTTTTACTTATTGTTCTTTTGGCTAAAATAATCTACTAGTAATTGTTCTTTTGCTTGTTTCTTGATTTTGTTTTTATGCTCTTGCGTGTCGGCAGATCTAAATTTTGAAGGTAGAATGAAACTTTTCAAAAAAGAACATTTCTTTTCATGATCATTGGCATATCAGAAACTATATTTCAAATTCCTAACACCAGATAATTTTGGTGGCTCTGTATTGTTGTTGCAGTTTTCATTCATCAGTTTTATTGAAATTCCAATTATTGTGATTAAGTTGGATTTAATTGAATTTGTTGTCTGGTATCCAGTTTGTTGAAAGGCTAACTTATTATTCAATATTTCCTGGTGTATTTTCAGAGCGATTTGTGGATGATGATACTTCTCAAATTGGTCTAGATTTTGATGAGGTAATTTTTTGTACCAGCTTTGAACGAAAATCAAGTTGATAAAACTTTAGTTATAATTGGTTAAAAAAGTCTGAACGTCCACCAAGTTAGCTAGTGCCTTACTGAATTACATGCCTTTTCTGAGAAGAAGAACCAAAACCCTTTGTGATTTCATCAATCCATAAACGATATAGTAATTAGTTGGTTTTTGGGTTTTTGTTTTTGATGAAACTGGGTTACGTGCTATAAGAAATTGACCCTCTTTGTGATTTTTGCAGTGTTCTATTAATGCTCTTTAGTGCTTGGACGAGCTGAGCTTTTGCCAAGGAGGTGAATAATTTCTTTCTCTATTTTGGTTTTGCTTCTGATTTGGTTTCATAAACAATGTGAAAAATTTGATAGGATTGATCGAATGTTTTATTGCAATATGTTGAGGTTCCGAACCCATTTTTGATAGGATGATGTTTCGCATGTATTGGGGATTTGGGGCTGGGGTGGAATTGGAAAAGCAGCGATTGCATATCTGTGTGGGTTCCGATAATTAAACATGATCTGCTAGTTTCTAGTCTTCGTAGTAAATAAGTAGGAAGTACTGAACTACATGGTGCCTAAATTGAATGCTTCTTTCACATTTAGTGATACTAATTGATATGCCATTGTCTATATTTTGCAGTGTTAATGAATTGATGCATCTTGATTCAAGTTTACAACTGGAAGTCTATTCGATTTGTCTGTTGTCTAGAATCTCTTCTTTTTTGCTTCTTGGGGCTTCCTATTTGCTGATTTCGGTGAGTAGTTGGTGTTCTATTTTGTATTGGAATGATATTCTTTTTGTTTTGATTTTGGTGGATTCAAGTCTGATAATTTTTTTTAACTTTGTTTCTGCTTTTGTTGTTCATTCTCTTCCCGTTGCTGTTTCTGCTTTCTGGTTTTGTTGTTTGCTCTGCATGCATCGATTGGCTCTTCTTTGCCTATTTGGGTGAGTTGCTTTCTATTTTTTTTCTTTTTACTCTTGAATTTGTTTTTAGCCTTTTTAGTTCTTCATATTTTTTGTTTGAAACCTTTTGAGTTTGGTTATTTGCATAAGGGGTTTGTGTTACATGCATATGGTGCATGTTTGAGCTGAGAATAAATTAGAAGGTCAAAATGTATAGCTAGCGCGTAATCTGTGTATATATATATATATATATATATATATATTTATATATTGCAAATATGTGGAGATGTTGAACCCCCTATATATGTATACATATGATTGGTAAGCTAGAATTACAAACCATCTTGCTATATAATATGGTAAATATGTGGGTGGAATGAAGACATAAATTACATATGTCAAATCGAGCAGGCAAAGACACCCCGATTAGATGAGCTGAGTTATGACTTTGTAACTTTCGGCGAGTATATATAATTGATGCTTAGGATGCATATGGTGCACAAACCACAAATTGCAGAATGCCTATTTGAAATTGCAGAATGGTTGAATCATTTGTTAATTGATGTTTTAGTTCCCATGCCTTTTTAGTTCCATATTCTGGTTGTGGATGATAGCATCATACATAGGAAGGTCATTGAAAAGCTATATAATATTTATTGCTCTAAAGGTAGCTAGATGTCTGTGAATGAGTCACTGAAAGAATAATTAGATTTTGTTTTGCAGTGATTGTTTTTGATAGTGGAATCGGGGCTTTAAGATAATGGGTGAGTGTTTTTGCTATTAGTTGTGTTTCTGTTACACCTATTTTTTATCTATTAAGGATATTGTAGTGCAGCTGTTGTTTAGTCTCTTGAAATTGGGGTTCGTCTGATTCTTTGTGTGGTTGTAGTCCTTGTTGTTGATAGGTTTCTAAGTTTGGTTGTCTTCCATGTTCACAACATATTTATGATATTTCAATGCCGAAAGGCAGAAGAAAGGTCGAGTTCAGTCTTGTGGAAAAATTTGGCAGTAAGTTTCACTTAATTAGTATATTTTTGTCTTGAAAATACTGGATTTGGTTCATTTTTTGACTTGTTTACACATCATTTGTTTTTAGGGTATTCCTCCACACAAGGAGTGCGGGTACTTTGTCATGCGTTACATGACAGACATCATTGAGGATAAAGACTTGACATTGTTTCCAAGAAAGGTACAAGTGGAGTTTATAAATGTAGTCACTTTAACTTGGTTTATATTGACTCTTTTATGTTCATGCCTCACTTTCATATGATAAATTGATTCAGTGGGAGAGGAGAGGCAACAATCAATATACCCAAGCAGACATAGATATGATGCGAAATGAATGGGCAAGTATGTCGTGAAGGTGTATGTGTAAGAGCTAAAGGAAAACATAAGAGGAGTAGGTTGTTGGTGAAGGAAAGCATCATTTTTGTGCTTCTCTGCTGGTACAGTATTCATGCACTGTGTGGCATGTTTTGTCACAAATAGTTTGTATTTGTATCAGGTTTTGATGTCCCAAGTAGATGGGCATGCATTTGAATGCTTTTCTTCTTTCAATGTTGGCTTGGATGATTGGGAAATCCTCCATTTTAAAGTTTGAATGCTTTTCTTCAAATAGTATGAGTTGGATTACTGATCATTTCATGGATTCCAGTGTCTTTTCTTTACAATAAGTCACTGTTCATTAGGTAAAATCGAGCATTATTATCAATGCACAAAATCGAGAAAAGACGATTATCACACAACATAATTTCTAATGTTAATAATGTTGTCTGAAGTAACAATTTGGATGTTCACACAATGAATCCTTATATAACATGCAACGGTTCTAACAAACATACGTTGTCTGATTTACAATCACACAACTGTAATAACTAGAATACGTTATCTAAAACTAACACACAACAATAAAATTTCCAAAAGTGAAGTGTGAGGATAACTCATACAACAGATAAAATAAAATGCAGTTGTCTGATTGCCTTTCATACAACTGCTCGGAAACAACTTTCGTTGTGTGAATGATGCCAATGACATGTGCAGCATGACTGCGCGGCAAATGTGGCTGCCATCTGCCTAGAGAAGGCACAACGGTTTTAACCAAATAAGTGTTGATTGTTTGTGATTCACACAACAGGTTTCCACCGTTGTGTGATTTTTATCACACAACGAATTTGGTCTGTTGTCTGTTCGCTTTTTTGGCCTAGTGTTGCTCTCCTTACCACCCTGCAAATTAACAAGTCATCAAACTTCTAATTCTTGGCGCCAGTTACTGAAGCATCTTCTTCCATCTGGTCAGCTAACTGTTTCAAAACTGAGTATATTTCCCCTTTCAGAGGATGCAGTCGGTCTGATACAGTGAAAGCATGCACTCTACTTTCAACTTCTACCCAACTAATGGCTCGCTCTTTCCTCACATGTCTCTCATCCATAAGCCGTCTCACCTTCTCTACCAGCTCCCATTTACCTTCTTCAGCATATATGCTCGAAAGCAAAATATAGGGAGCAAAAGATTGAGGCTCTAACTCAATAAGGTGTTCGCCCACTTTTCTTCCCAGCTCTGTATTTCCATGGATTCTACAAACACCAAGTAATGCATTCCAAACTTAACCGCCAGCTTTACATGGCATATTTTCGAGCTGGTTCATCAACTCATCAAAACATCCAGCTCGACCCAAGAGATCAATTAAGCATGCATAATGTTCCTCATGAGGAACAATGCCATAATCATCAGTCATGGACTTGAAAAGCCTAAATCCTTCCTGCACTAGACCAGAATGACTACAAGTATTGAGAATGACAACAAAGGTGGTATTAACCGGCTTTACACCTGAACTGACCATGTCTTCAAACAGTAGCGGAGTCAGAAATTTTAGTTTGCCGGGGCACAAAACAAAATATTAATCATAGCAAAACATAAAATAAAACAAAATGTATAAGTAATCTATATATTACAACGGTACGTAATTTTCTTTGTCGAGATTTCATTGGTGTGAAAACCACATGAAAAATATAGAAAAGAGAGCTAGAAGAAGCCTATAGTACGTATATTAGTATTGTATTGTATGGAGATTTGTATATTGTCCCTTTTACTTTTATATACCAAAAAAAGAAGAAGAAGAAAAAATCTAGTATACTGCAAGACTCGAACTAGGGACCTGGTGTCCACGACAAAAGTTGTTGGACCACTATGCCAAATTGGCAACGAGTCATACATGTAATCTAAGTTGTATTAATTTGTATCAATCTCAGTGGGGCACGAGACCCACTAGGCCTCTATGTGGCTCCGCCTCTGTCTTCAAACATCTACAATGCCTCTATACTATGACCATGTTGTGCTAAGTCAGACATCATTGTGTTCCATAACACGGTGTCTTGCATATCACCCATGAGCTTGAATACCTGCCTTCTGGCCCCCAAATTCCCCCATTTGGAATACATGTCGATAAGAGAACTCACAACAATCGTGTTGGGTCTTAAATTACTTCGTACTAAAGAGGCATGAATTTGTTTACCATGCTTAAAAGAAGCTATACTAGCACAAGCACAAAGGCAACTACTAAAGGTAAACTGATCAGGCCTGATTTGAAACAGCATCATCTCTGCAAACAATGCAAGCGCTTCATGCCCCAATCCATTCCTAACATACCCCGAAATCATAGATGTCCATGACACCGGGTTCTTCTCAGGCATCCAATCAAACAACTCACTAGCTGATTTCATATCACCCCATTTGGCATATCCCGAAACCAGTGTGGTCCAAGCAAGAACATCCCTCACAGCCATCTCATCGAACAATCTCCTAGCATCCGCCATCTCCCCACACTTGGCATAAGCATCCACCACCGAACTCGAAAGTACCACATTTGACTAAACCCAAGCAACCAAACTTGCCCATGAGCTTGCCTAATAAGCTCCCATTCCCTCATCTTCACACACACAGTCAAAACACCCGCAAAACTAAACTCATTAAACCCAACCGACGATCTCCGCAACTCTCTATAAAACCTCAAAGCCTCATCACATTCCCCATTCTGGGCATAACCAATCACCACGGTGTTCCAGAACACAACATCCCTCTCAGGCATTTGCTCAAACAAGTTCCGGGCCACCTTCAGACTCCTCATCATTGCATACCCAGATGGCATATTGTTCCACAAGTACAAATTCATCACAAAGATTTTATCAAACACCTTGCGTGCATCAACCTCATCGCCGCATTTGAAGTTCATCATAATCAAATGGTTAGCCAAAAGCAACGGCAGGCGTTTGAATCCGGTGAGCCTCAAATACAAGTGAACCCATTTGCCTTCTCTGAGGGACCTTGGACCTCGTTGATTGCTTGCTGACTAAGTCTTTGTGACTTATCTCTTTATTATCGTGTTTCTTATTTCCTTGTTAATAACACCCTGGTTTGTAGGGTTAAGATTAGGTTTTGAATTGTTCTTCCTCTAGTTAACCATGTTTGTAGGACATGTAAAACATAGATGCAGTTTGTTATCATGTTTGTAACGGCTGTTTAAAGCCAAGCTTGTTTCATTGAATAACAGAGGCGTTCAAGCTCACAAAACTTTGAGTTGTCTGTGTTAGAGTTTAAGCTTCCAACAAGTGGTATCAGAGCTCCACCACGAGGCCTGATCTGAGTGAAAGAAATAGCAGATTTCTCAGAGAGTGAGAGAGAGCCAGAAGAGTGTGAGAAGAGAGAATGGCTTCGAGTTCAGAGGGAGGCTTTGTGCAGCCTGCCATACCGAAATTTGATGGCCACTATGATCACTGGGCCATGTTGATGGAAAATTTCTTGAGGTCAAAGGAGTATTGGCCATTGATCGAAGATGGAATCACAGCGGTGGAGAATGAGGCAGCATTGACAGAGGCACAAAGGAAGGCTATTGATGAACAAAAACTTAAGGATCTCAAAGTGAAGAACTATCTCTTCCAATCCATTGATCGTACGATAATGAAACAATCCTTAACAGAGAAACAGGCAAGAATATTTGGGATTCCATGAAACAGAAGTTCCAAAGGTCAACTAGAGTCAAGCGTGTCCAATTACAAGCCTTGAGGAGAGAGTTCGAAGTCCTACAGATGAAGGAAGGTGAGAAGGTGAATGAATACTTCTCTAGGACTCTTGCAATTTCCAATAAAATGAAGATTCATGGGGAGAGGATGGAGCAGGTGGTAATCATCGAAAAAATATTAAGGTCTATGACCTCAAAGTTTGATTACGTGGTGTGCTTTGTTGAAGAGTGCAATAACTTGGAGACTTTGACAATAGATGAGCTGCATAGTAGTCTTTTGGTGCACGAACAAAAGATGAACGGACATGGGAATGAAGAACAGGCACTAAAGGTCAGCCATGAAGAGAGGGTTGGCACTAGAGGCAGAGGAAGAGGCATGTTTTGAGAAAGAGGAAGAGGAAAGGGTCGGCAGCAGCTTAATAAGGCAATTATAGAATGTTACAAGTGTCACAAGCTAGGACACTTTCAATATGAGTTCCCTAGTTGGGAGAAGAATGTCCTTTATGCTGAACACGATGAAAGTGAAGAGATGTTGCTAATGTCATATGTTGAGATGCACAATTCCAAGAGAGAGGAGGTGTGGTTCCTAGACTCCGGCTGCAGCAATCACATGACTGGAGACAAGCAGTGGTTTCTTAACCTTGACGAAACTTTCAGACAAACAGTGAAGCTCGGCACCAATACAAAGATAGCAGTGGTAGGGAAGGGAAGCATCAGATTGCATATTCATGAAGCTACTCAAGTGATCATTGATGTATTTTATATTCCTGAGCTCAAGAATAACTTACTTAGTATTGGACAACTTCAAGAGAAGAATGTGGCTATTTTGATTCAATATGGAGTTTGCAAAGTTTACCATCTTGGGAAAGGATTGATTATGGAGACCCCTATGACTGCCAATAGAATGTTTGTAATGCTTGCCTCTGTGTCAACTAATGCTCCAGGTCCGACTTGTTTTCAAATGACATCTGAAGATACCACTCACTTATGGCATAGGAGATTTGGACATTTGAGTCCTAAGGGTCTATGAACCTTGGCATACAAGAAGTTTGTGAATGGTTTGCCACCTCTCAAAGCCTCGTTCAAATTATTCACAGATTGTGTTATTGGGAAGCAGCATCGAGACTCAATTCCGAAGAAAAGTTTGTGGAAAGCTTCTCAACCACTACAACTCGTGCATTCCGACATCTGTGGTCTGATTACCTGAGTCAAATAGTCACAAAAGGTACATAATCTCTTTCATAGATGATTATAGTCGGAAAGTATGGACATATTTCTTACATGCCAAGTCAGAAGCATTCAGTACTTTTAAAAACTTCAAGAGCATGGTAGAGAAAGAAACTGGAAAGTTTATTTGCTGTCTTCGTACTGACCGAGGTGGGGAGTTCACCTCGTTGGAATTTAACCAATATTGCAGCTCAAATGGAATCGGTACACAGCTCACTGCAGCCTACACCCCACAGCAGAACGGGGTGGCAAAGAGAAAAAACTGAACCATTATGAACATGGTACGGTGCATGCTGACGGACAAACAAGTTCCCAAAGAGTTCTGGCCGGAAGCGGTAAATTGGGCAGTATATGTTCTTAACCCATGTCCCATACTTGCAGTGAAAGACAAGACACCACAAGAAGTGTGGAGTGGACTTAAGCCTTCTGTAGAGCATTTTAAGGTGTTTGAGCTGCATCGGACATGTTCACATACCAGATAACAAAAGGTAAAAGATTGACAAAAAAAGTTTCAGGTGTATGTTTTTGGGCATAAGCGAAGAATCCAAGGCTTACAGAATGTTTGATCCATAGGCAAAAAGAATTGTCATAAGCCGAGATGTGGTGTTCGAAGAAGAGGAGAGGTAGAACTAGGGTAAGTCTGTTGAAGAAACTCGGTGTGATATACTTGAATGGGGAGATGAGGAAGGAGAAGAGACCGAGGAAGATAATAATGAAGAAGAAGAGCAGATTGAGCAAACTGCTGAAGGTGGAGTTAATGGCTCTGGTTCATCATCTTCAAGTGAAGCAGCAGCTGAAAATAATGCCTCAACTCTAATTAATACATCAAGTCCTGTTCAAGGGAGGATACGGAGAGTACTGGTGTGGAGGGAGGACTACGAAAGTGGTGAGGGTCTGTCTAAGGATGAGGAAATGATGCAGCAGCTTGTTATGTTCACTTCAGCTAGTGATCCAACAACTTTTGAAGAGGTAGTCAAGAGTTCTACATGGAGAGAAGCAATGGACTTGGAAATCAAAGCCATTGAAAAGAATGGAACGTGGGAATTGACTGAGTTGCCGAGAGGAGCTAAGAAGATTGGTGTAAGTGGATACTCAAGACTAAACTGAAAGAGAAAGGAAAAGTAGACAAATGCAAAGCCCAGCTCATAGCAAAAGGGTACACTCAACAAGTCGGAATTGACTACACCGAGGTATATGCTCATGTTGCTCGTTGGGACACTATTAGAATGATTCTTGCACTTGCAGCTAATAGAGAATGGAGTGTGTATCAACTTGATGTAAAAAGTGCCTTTTTGCACAGAGAACTTAGTGAAGATGTGTTCATCGAACAGCCTCGAGGTTATGAAGTGGAGGGTGCAAAAGATAAAGTATATAAGTTGAAGAAGGCCCTATATGGGCTCAAGCAAGCACCACGAGCCTGGTTCAGCAGAATAGAATCCTACTTCATAAAAGAAGGATTTGAGAGATGTTTGTGTAAGGATTAATTTCAGTTTACCCCCCTGAGGTTAGGGGTCGTCATCATGTTAGTCCCTCAAGTTTCAATTTAATCAGTAACACCCTTGTACTCTCCAAATTCATCAGCCGTGTCCAATTTCTACTATTCCGTCCAATTTAGACCGTTAAGTCTGACTTTTGAGGGCTAAAATGGTCATTTCAAGACAAAAAAAATAAAAAAAATAAAAACAAAATTTTTTTTTTTTTTTTTTTTTTTTTTGCATTTTTTTTATTTTCTTGTTTTTTTTTCTTTTTCTTAGCTTATTATTATTATTATTTTTTTTTAATTTTGTCTTCAACTTATACACCACAAGTTATAATAGGTTTATAAAAACAAAAAAAAAAACTCTAGGTGGTCAAAAAGCCACTCGCTGGTTTACGATATTTGTGATATATCTCCCATAAAACAAAGAATTTTAGGATATATCTGTAAAATATAATAGGTTTATAAAGTGAAGAATTTTAAGATATATCCCCAATAAAGTGAAGAAATATCTATAAAATATGATTAAAAAATAAATACATATATTTCTTCACTTTATTGGGGATATATCCTAAAATCTTTATTGTGATATATCTCTGATAAAGCGAAATTTTTTATATTTTAAACCTATTATAGGGTTTAAACCTATTTTATATTATTTAAACCTATTATATTTTAAACCTATATTTTAAACCTATTATAGAATATATTTTAAACCTATTATATTTTATAGATTTATTTTACAAATATATCCTAAAATTTTTCGCTTTATCGGAGATATATCACAAATATCGTAGACCAGCGAGCGACTTTTTAACCACCTAGAGTATTTTTTTTTTGTTTTTATAAACCTATTATAGGGTTTATTTGTAACCAGCCAGTGAAAAATTTTAGGATATATTTGTAAAATATATCTATAACATATAATAGGTTTATAAAGTGAAGAATAATAGGATATATCCCCAATAAGTGAAGAATATTTGTAAAATAAATTAAAAAAATATACAGATATTTCTTCACTTTATTGGGGATATATCCTAAAATTCTTCGCTCGCTGGTCTACGATATTTGTGGAACATCTCCGATAAAGTGAAGAATTTTAGGATATATCCCCAATAAAGTGAAGAAATATCTATAAATATGATTTTAAACAAATAAATACATATTCTTCACTTTATTGGGGATATATCCTAAAATTCGTTGCTTTATCGGAGATATATCACAAATATCGTAGACCAGCGAGCTGCTTTTTGACCACCTAGAGTTTTTTTTTTGTTTTTATAAACCTATTATAACTTGTGGTGTATAGGTTGAAGACAAAATTATTAAAAAAAAACAAATAATAATAATAATAATAATAATAATAATAATAATAATAATAAGCGAAGAAAAAGAAAAAAAATGAAAGAAAAAAACAGAAAAAAAAAAAGCAAAAAAATAAAAACGAAAAAAAGAAGAAAAAAATTCTTTTTTTTTGTTTTTTTTTTGTCTTGAAATGACCATTCTAGCCCTCAAAAGTCAAACTTAACGGTCCAAATTGGACGGAATAGTAGAAATTGGACACGGCTGATGAATTTGGAGAGTACAAGGGTGTTACTGATTAAATTGAAACTCGAGGGACTAACATGATGACGACCCCTAACTTCAGGGGGGTAAACTGAAATTAGTCCTTTGTGTAAACACACTCTATTCATTAAGTATGGTGAAGGTGGAAGGGTTCTCATAGTCAGATTGTATGTGGACAATCTCATTTTCACAGGGAACGATGAGAAGATGTTCAGTGAGTTCAAAGGTTCAATGAAGCGAGAATTCGATATGTCTGATCTTGGGAGGATGAAATACTTCCTCGGAGTGGAGGTAGTGCAAAGTTCAGATGGGATATTTATAAGCCTGAAGAAGTATGCCAATGAGGTGCTAGAAAGGTTCGGAATGGAGAGCCTTAATCCCGTGCTAGAAAGGTACCTAGGTGCAGACTTGTGAAAGATGAAGGAGGTAAGAGAGTTGATGCCACTACTTACAAACAAATGGTGGGCAGCCTTATGTATCTGACTGCCACCAGACCGGACCTCATGTTTGTGGTAAGTTTGATCAGTCGCTTCATGGAGACACCTACAGAGCCGTATCAACAAGCTATGAAGAGGATTTTTTGTTATTTGAAAGGAACAACTGAGATGGGGATTCTGTACAAGAAAGGAGGAGAGGAATGTTTGGTGGCTTCTTCAGATAGTGACTACACAGGTGACCTTGATGATCGTAAAAGCACCTCAGGTTATGTCTTTAAGATAGGTTCTGGTGCTGCGGTATGGTCATCCAAGAAACAACCAGTGGTTACTCTCTCCACGACTGAAGAGGAGTTTATAGCAGCTGCTTCCTGTGCGTGCCAGTGCGTGTGGATGTAAAGAATTCTAGGAAAGCTCGGTCTCAACCAAAGTAAGTGCACTACAATCTTCTGTGACAATAATTCTGCAATTAAACTCTCGAAGAATCCTGTCATGCATGGCAGGAGCAAACATATTGATGTTCGGTTCCATTTTCTTCGAGATTTGTCCAAAGCTGGTGTGGTTGATTTAGTGTATTATGGTTCTAAAGATCAGTTAGAAGATATTATGACTAAACCCCTGAAGTCAGACTCGTTCTTGAAGTTGAGGGAGTAACTCGGAGTGTGCTTGAATACTGGAGTAAACTGACTGCATTTCTTGCAGGTCAGTTTAAGGGAGGATTTGTTGGGCCTTGTTGATTGCTTGTTGACTAAGTCTTTGTGACTTATCTTTTTATTATCGTGTTTGTTATTTCCTTGTTAATAACACCCTGGTTTGTAGGGTTAAGATTAGGTTTTGAATTGTTCTTCCTCTAGTTAACCACGTTTGTAGGACATGTAAAACATGGATGCAGTTTGTTATCATTCCTGTTTGTAATGGCTGTTTAAAGCCATTGTTTCATTGAATAACAGAGGCATTCAAGCTCACAAAACTTTGAGTTGTCTGTGTTAGAGTTTAAGCTTCCAACACCGAGTGTCTCCACAGTGCTGCAGTAGAAAAGCGAGAGTCATGGTGGGCAAACAAATCCCTTTTCGAAATAAGAGGTCGAGGGAGGAGACGGGTTGGCCTTGGGAGCAGAGGTTGAGGATGGATTGGACATGAAGAAGCTCATAGTTAGTATGAGAATGGGGATAGCACATGAAAACAAGAGAGCTCCATTCTTGGCCATTGTTTTTTATACTAAAAAATGTAGCCAATGAAGATTAATTTATATTTACCTGAAGGACACGAAATCTGATCATGTGCATTAAGGCTACTGATTTTGTTTCCTTTTAAGTCTCTGATTAATTTCTGTTTGACATTGGTCTAGTCATCATTTCATTCTAAGTGCTTAAAAATCGCATTAATTCGATGTTCAAAACTTGGATTGAGAAAATAGCTGTTAGAAGGAACATATCTAAAAATAACCATTTTATGTTTCGGAAGATTTACCACATTCAATGGGCTTATACTTGGAATGGAGACCCAAATTCTCCTGTTCACCAAATTTTCTAGCCCAAGAGGCTTGTCAGTTCGCACACAATCTGAGATTGAGAGTTTGAAAACTATCTGATAGCATCAATGTCAGGGCATCTCCAACGTGTTGAGTCAAAAGCCATTTTGGCTTTGGCTTTCCTAGGAAGGATCTCCAACCAATCAGTTTATGTAGTCATTTTGACTTCCTAGTCAAAAGCTTAGCCATTTTGGCTAAGGAGTGAAGGACGAAAGCCATATTGGCTTCTGAAGGAGGAGATGTGGGCCCCAGCCGCACATGAGATTAATTAGATGGCACAAGTAAACACTTGAGGGAGTCTGACTTCCTCACTCTCGCAAAAAGACAAAATAACGATCAAAATTGAAGAAACGCGCCTTACAAGCGCAAAAATTGCTGACAGTGAGCCCCGCCTGCTACAGAAGCAGTTGCAAGCTCCAACGGTCATGAAATCAACGGTGGACATTAACCTTTTAAATAAAGGTGAAGATTGGTTGAGATTAATGATTTGGAAATGAAAATCAAATAGTTATATGAATGGGATAGCAACTGAAAACAAGAAGATTCTTGGTGTTTTAATACTAAAAAAGTAAATGAAAATTTAATAAAAAAAAATATCATTCATTAAAGATGTGTTTTAAAATTCAACTAATCGATTAATTTATGTATGACATTATATAAACTCATATTGTAGTTTAATTCTCTAAAATGATTAATTTATTAAATGACTTTGGCTTTTGACTAAACATGGTTGGAGATGCAAAAATTGAATGAATAGTGATGACACTAGGGGAGTCAAATTTTACATATGACTTTGGCTTTTGACTCAATTGTTGGAGATGCTCTCATATAGTCTGTTCACCAAATTTTCTAGCCCAAGAGGCTTGTCAGTTCGCACACAATCTGAGATTGAGAGTTTGAAAACTATCTGATAGCATCAATGTCAGGGCATCTCCAACGTGTTGAGTCAAAAGCCATTTTGGCTTTGGCTTTCCTAGGAAGGATCTCCAACCAAGCAGTTTATGTAGTCAGTCGTTTGACTTCCTAGTCAAAAGCTTAGCCATTTTGGCTAAGGAGTGAAGGACGAAAGCCGGCTTCTGAAGGAGGAGATGTGGGCCCCAGCCGCACTCATGAGATTAATAGATGGCACAAGTAACACACTTGAGGGAGTCTGACTTCCTCAGCCTCGCAAAAAGACAAAATAACGATCTTGAAGAAACGCGCCTTACAAGCGCAAGAAAAATTGCTGACACCGTAGGCCAAATTCTGCTACAGAAGCAGTTGCAAGCTCCAACGGTCATAATCAACGGTATTGAATGATTAATTCTATTTAAAATGAAAGGTTGAGATTAATCAATGATTCTAAAAATAAAAAAATAAATAGTTTTTGTGGGATGTTTTAGTATCACATTCTAGTACAGCTCAGAAAAGAGTATGGTTTTGACGAGGCTTCAATAAAACTAGTCGATTTAGTTAAATGAAAATAAGTATTCATAAAAATTAATGGTTAACATTTATTAAAAATTCTAAACATATCAAATATTGGTTATTGAAGATCTCAACAAGATATTTACAATGATAAATATTTAGTATTATAATAACTCATGTATATAATGAATTCTCTAAAATGATTCATGTTATTAATGAAAAAAAAAAAAAAAAACAGCGGGTCCCACTTTTGGCTTACCAATTTTCAGCCCAAATTTGGCCTAGCATATTGGAGAAGGCCAAATTGCATTTGGGATATAGCCTACTGGGAGGGGGTCAAATTTTACATATGACTTTGGCTTTTCAGACTCAATTGTTGGAGATGTTATATTCAGTAGAATGAGTACCCTTTTAGCTGGAGAGTGGAATCAAGTCGGGCCATTGACTAGAAAGAGATCGATGGCGACAACAGGCGACGTTACTCCGATTCAATTCCGAAGGAGATCGATGGCGTCAACCTCTTCTCGTCGTCAATGGACATACGATGTGTTTCTAAGTTTCAGGGGGGAAGATACCCGCCATGCTTTTACCGGTCATCTGTATGCTGCACTAACTATGAGAGGAATTCACACCTTTCGGGATGAGCCAGAGCTTGAGAAAGGAAAATCCATTAGGCCTGAACTTTTAGCTGCAATTGAGGAGTCCAGATCTTCTATTGTCATTCTCTCACCCAACTATGCTTCTTCGTCATGGTGTTTGGATGAACTCGTCAAGATTATTCAATGCATGAAAGAGATGGACCAACTAGTCCTCCCCGTCTTCTACGACGGCGTGGATCCTTCTGATGTGCGGCACCAAAGGGGAAGTTTTGAGCTCAAAGTAGAAGTAAGGGAACACGAAGAAGTTTATGGGAAGAATGAGGACAGACTAAATGCCTGGAGAGCTGCTTTGACTGAGGTCGCCAATCTTTCTGGCTGGGATTGCAGGAATAAGTAGGTCTCCTTCCTCCATATTACTCATTCCTTAATATGTTTCTCTGCTAAAGTAGATATAGATATTCAGTCCCATCCTTATTCCGCCTATGTTACATTGCTAAGTTTCTAACTCAGAATTTTATCTAAATTTTCTCAGACCTGAATCAACTATAATTGAGGAAATTGTTAATCATATACTAAAGAAGTCCGTGTATACATCTTCAAGTGTTGACAAGGGCTTCATAGGAATGGATTCCCGCATTCATGATTTATTAAGCAATTACATATATTCGCAGCTTGGTGGGGTGCGTTTTATAGGGATCCATGGCATGCGGGGCATAGGTAAGACAACAGTTGCCTGAGCTATCTATGATGAAATTTGTCAGGATTTCGACCAAAGCTACTTTCTTTCCAATGTTCGAGAAATGTCTAAAAACAATGGCCTAGTTTCTCTACAAGAAAAACTTCTTTCCAGAATCCTGATGGCAAAAATTGAAAATATAGAGGATGAATACACAGGAGCTGCTATGATACAAAGGCGGTTGCGTAGAATAAAGGTGCTTGTGGTTATTGATGATGTGGATCAGTTGACACAATTAGAGAAATTGGCTGGAAGTCGCAACTGGTTTGGTCCTGGGAGTAGAATTATCATAACCACCACAGATATTCAGTTATTAAAGGCGCATGATGTTGATGCTCTATACAAGGCTAATGTGTTAAACTATGCTGAAGCACTTCAACTTTTGAGTTTGAAGGCTTTTAAGAGATGTCCCCCACCAGAAGATTATTTGCATCTGTGCGACCATATTTTAGAGTATGCTCAGGGGCTTCCGTTGGCTCTCGTGGTTTTAGGTTCCTTTCTATCTGGTAGAGGGGCTGATAAATGGGCAAGCACAATAGATAGGCTAAGGAGCACACCAGATAAAGACATTATTGATGTGCTTCGGATTAGTTTTGATGACCTGCATAAAAAAGAGAGAGAAATATTCCTACATATTGCATGCTTTTACAAGGGAAAGGATAAGGATCTTGTGACACAAATACTAGAATATTGCCAGCTAGAACCTGTCATTGGTTTAGATGTTCTTGTTGATAGATCTCTCATAACTATCTCCAACAACAAACTGTCAATGCATGATTTGCTACAAGAAATGGGCTGGGAAATTGTTCGTGAACAGTCTCCTAATGAGCCAGGCAAACGTAGTAGATTATGGTCTCATGCAGACATCAACAATGTGCTGAAGAGTCATAAGGTAAGAGTTTGATAATGAAAAAAAAGATAAGCATATTATTATTTGTGTTCTGAAATTCAATTCTTGTGTAGAAAAGAAATAAGGCTTAGGTCTTGTATTCTCTATGTTCTGCACTTAAGTTATTGTTCTTTTTTTTCATTATCAGGGAACAGATTCAATCCAAGGCATTGTAATGGAGTTGACTAAATTACAAGTGACTCATTGGAATCCAGAAGCCTTTTCAAATTTATCTCAACTTATTCTTCTCCATATTCGTAATGTGGACCTTCCTGAAGGCCTCACTTGTCTTCCAAATTCCTTGAGACTCCTGGAATGGACTGGGTATCCCTTAAGATCTCTCCCACAAAACTTTGAAGCAGATGATCTCATTGAACTTAACCTGTGCCAGAGCAACATTGCATATCTTTGGAATGGAACAAAGGTATGGCTATTAGTTAAGTCTACTTGTTTATCTCTATTAAGCAAATTGTTTGTTCTGTGTGGTGGCTCACTATTTCAATTTTATGATCAGAATTTTGACAGGTTGAAGTTCATCAAACTCTGCCACTCTCAAAACATTGTGGAGACCCCAGACCTCACAGGCGTTCGGAATCTTGAGAGTTTAGATCTTGAAGGATGTGAGAATTTGGTAAGAATCCATAAATCCCTTGGATTTCTCAAAAATCTTATTGTTGTGAATCTTAAAGACTGCAAAAGTCTCAAGACTCTGCCAAGTAGAATTGAAATGGAATCTCTTGAAACATTAGTTCTTTCTAACTGCTCAAAAATTAAGAAGATTCCCGAGTTTGTTGGAAATATGGAACGTTTGTCGGTGCTTTATCTTGATGAGACTGCCATTGAGGAACTGCCTGTGTCAATTGAAAGGTTGAGTGGCCTGGTGTCATTGAATCTGAGCAACTGCAGAAATCTTGCTCATCTTCCGAGTACCATCAATAAATTGAAGTCTATTAGAAATCTTAATCTTTCTGGATGCTTGAAACTTGGCAAACATCAAGTAAATGTGTGGGAGAGGGACTGTTTTGTGGAAAATGATGTGAATAGTGGGTCTGCAGTAGAAATGTCATCTACCCATGATCTCATAAAATATGTGAGAGGTTCAGTCTTTCGTGGATGCAAAGTAGTTTGGGGATCTGTAAATAAGTTCTTGCCTTCTGGATTGGTGCAAAAAGTGAATACAGAGCCAATGAGTTACCGCTTGCCTATATCTGGTCTGTGTAATTTAACATATCTGAACCTGAGTAATTGCAATCTTGGTGAAGGAGCATTTGCCAACGAATTTGATTACTTTCCCTCTTTGGTGACCTTAAATCTAAGTGGAAACAATTTTATTCGTCTTCCTTCTGGCATTAGATTGCTTTCTAAGCTTGAGAATTTCAACTTGGAGAATTGCAAGAGACTTCAAGAGTTGTCAGACCTTCCATCAAATAGTATACTAGATTTAAAGGCAGATGGTTGTACTTCACTGAAATACCTGTTTGATGCATCAAATATGAACGGATTAAACAAATCATATTTCAATTTCATCATTTGCTTCAATCTAAATGGCAATCAAGGATGCAATAACATAGCATTTGAAATGCTGAAGACATTCATGTATCAGGTACTCCCCCTCTGTGCGCGCGCGTGTACGTTTCTGCTCGTATACTTGTACATATTAATCAACTAACAACCTATCTCTTCTTGCACAGGGAATCTCTAATAAGAGGGAAACTTTTCATATGGTAATTCCAGGAAGTAATATTCCTGAGTGGTTCAGCCATCGGAGTGTTGGGTGTTCATTAAGTATGGGTCCTGCATGCTTAGATGAAGTTTTGGGATTTGCTTTATGTGCTGTTTTTGTACTCCATGAGCACCATCCAGTGGATAAGCTTTATATGGATGAATTCAAGACTTTTAATGCAACACATCATCTTGTATGTTGCCTGAAGTTCAATGGAATAGAATTGGAAGTATATGGCACACAGCCTGCATTTCGCTTTAGTGAAGAATTTTGCCTGGTTGAATCAGATCACCTGTGGCTATTCTATGTATCTAGTGATAAGTACTTTGGTACAGAGAGGTGGCGTAACTGTTACGGTCAGTTTGAGTTCTTATTTGAAACCAGAGGGCCGGGTCTGATGGTGAGGGAGTGTGGAGTCCGTCTGATGTATGAGGAAGATGTGCAAGTGTTGAACCAAACAACCACTCAATCAAGCAGCAGGATGTCTCCTTATGAGGATATATTGATTGGTTTTGACATTCCAGTTGCAGGGGAAACCAGTGCCACTGGTAGCAGAACTTGCACGCTTGAAGAATTGTAGGACTGGCAGAAATATAGGGGATCCACCACTGGCCACTCTGAAAGACCACAATTAAGGACTTTCTGATCCCATGGTTGGAAATGAGTTGCAGATCATGAATGGCCAATGTCTCCTCTTCTCTCATTTGAATTTCTGCAGTAATTACTTTCTGGAGCTCTCTTGCCTTCATCTTTTACAGTTTGTGAGTCTTGATCACTCTAGTTTTGTTATTTTGCCTAGTTATTAGGACTCCCAGGTTATTTCCAAATGGCACTATAATCTTACTTGCAATAAACTGTATTATTGAAGTAGTTTTACAATAAACTGAATTGCCTCTCTGTAGTTAGTTTGATAGGAAAAGCATATAAAGCTTCTCATATTGATTATAGTCTATAAGCTATCAGTACACTTGTAGGCTTGCACCATTAATGTTATACTTGTATACTGTGTATTCATGTAGAATGGTGTGCTGTTATAGAGAATTTTAAGTAACCTTGCATTGCATTCTTAGCAATTTGTATGAAATTATGTGGCTCCCCTTGAAATGATGACCGGGCCTTTTTATACACTAAACCAACAAAATGTACGGATCCTAAATTTTCTTAGGAAGTCCATCCTTGTACCATTGGACACATTTTTTTGCAATTTTCTGGTACAGAGTTGTGTTAGCCATCGATTCTAGAGTCCATAAGAATGCATTGATTGCACCAACTGCCTGGGGCGTGGATCTAAATAACCAATGGCATTGGTTTTTTTCTGAATAAAATGTGTATCTCCGGTCCATCAAAAATAGCAGGCTCAGGGAAGATAGAAAGAATTGATGTTCAGTGTATATGATGAAGATATTGCTGTGAAAAATTCTAAAAGACACTCCTTTGCTGGTTCATATATTTTTCCTCACAAAATTTTTGACTTTTGCCTTCATCTGTAAATCTGCATTATGTTGTAGTGATCTTTCTGGCAATACGGACTTTCACAGGCCAGGTTGTTTGTATAAGTCTTTTCTTCATGCTCTCTGCTGGTTCAAGGTATTCCATTTGATATAGATAGCGAGGGCCGAGGCAGTACATAAGTATAAAGGTTACTTGAACTTTCCTTGAGTAGTGCAAATTCATGTGGACTTGATCAGCTTACTTTCCTCTTTACAGTTTCACTAATGAAACTTGAATTCATCAAGAAGGGGGGAAATATGGTTTGATGTTGGTTTTAACTAAAGTGGCTTGACATGGTCCTGTCTCTGCATATATGTTGTTGTGTTTTTGGCTCATTGATACAATCTGAAAATTAGGATTCAGAATTCAAATCCAAGTCTAGAAAGGAAAGAGGTTTGAGTTCTAGGAAAGTTAGTCTTTCAAGTTCTGTTAGGATTTGTATTAAAGGTTTAGTCTATTAGGATTAGGAATCCTAATTGTATATTGTATCAGCAGCCTTTATGCCCTATAAATAGGAGCTGCAGTCAGTTTTCTGGAATAAGAAGACAGAAAGTGCATAAAACTGAGAGTCAAGGTGATAGAGAGATAAGAACTAGTCTGAGGGGTTTGAGGGATCTGCAATAAGTACTTGTAAACACCTAAATTCTTCATAGTGCTAGTGAATCTCTCAAGAGAGATCACGAAGTGGACGTAGGCTAAAGTTTGGCTGAACCACTATAAAATCTGCTGTGTTGTTTCTGTTTTCAGTTCATCTATTATTCTGATTTTGCTTAAGTAGTAAAACACAAAGATCCTAAAGGGGGCTTACACAATATATGTTTGACATCTTTTGGCTGGATATAATACAGGTTAACATCTTCCTCACCAGTTTGCGTGAAGTTCTGTTTGGATGTAATGTAGAATTTGAAGAGATGTACGTACTTTTCGTTTCAGTTTTATTTTGCCAGCGCTGGTCCCATCCGACTTTGCGAAGGGCATGAATTCATTAGGAAGAGCATATAATCATGGGAATATTGTAGCATATAATGTTAGCATATAATGTTGGGCTAACATTTTCCAAGTAGCTGTAAACACATTAATACAGAATCCAGTGACAACAGTTTTTATTTGTAATCTGATCTTTCCTTACCTTAACGAAATCGTTGAAACCACCTTCACCCTATTCTCAACGTTTTACCATTTGTTGTGTTCTCCCATGCCTTTGGAACAGACTCTGAATCCCTAATAAGTCCTGGAATTAATGGATACATGCATGAGTTTGCTGATGACAGGTCTTTCAGTAGACCATTTTGCGGTGTCCAAATCCGATTGCTCTTTCTCTACCACCATTTATCATTTACTCTCTGAAAGGTTGGTGATTGAAGTTGACCACCAATGAGGCTGACAAGGCTTTGCAAATATATGGACCATGTTGGTAGACCTGAAAAGTTTCAAGCTTCGCTAAGTCGAAGCAAACATTTATTTGGCTTTTGGCTTCCATTGATATCACTGATCCAAGGATTGCTTGCAATTCATGTTTTGTCAAATCTAGAGCTGTGCAAAAGGACAGAGAACCATAATCTATTTGACAAAGCATATACTGGATCATTGATTAGAAGGGTCTCTATATCATTCAATTTTATTGGAAAATCCCAGTTGCTATGTTGTATGACCAAACCTGATCTTCAATTATTGTACCTAGCTAATGATTCCGTCATATAAATTGCAATATCATTTGGCCTACTCTTTGACCAATTCAAAATGATCACTTCCTGACCAACGACAATATACATTTATCTATTCATGGACTGTTAATTTTGATATCCACAGTACAATGTGCTTCCTTGAACTTTCCATGAGTAATGCAAATTCATGTGGACTTGATCAGCTTACTTTCCTCTTTACGCTTTCACTAATGCTTCAGTAGTACAATGTGCTTCTTTTTTCTCTTTTATTATTGGGAAAACATCACATGTATTTCATTCTAAAGAATCTGAAATTGTAGCTTAAGAATATCATGTTACAAAATTTTGAAATTTGAATGGATAAATACTATCCCTTGCTCTCCTTACCGCCCTGCAAATTAACAACTCATCAAACTTCTAGTTCTCGGCGTTAGTTACTGAAGCATCTTCTTCCATCTGGTCAGCCAACTGTTTCAAAACTGAGTATATTTCCTCTTTTAGAGGATGCAGCCGGTCTGATACAGTGAAAGCATGCACTCTACTTTCAACTTCTACCCAACTAATGGCCCGCTCTTTCCTCACATGTCTCTCATCCATAAGCCGTCTCACCTTCTCTACCAGCTCCCATCTACCTTCTTCAGCATATACGCTCGAAAGCAAAACATAGGGAGCAGAAGATTGAGGCTCCAACTCAATAAGGTGTTCGGCCACTTTTCTTCCCAGCTCTGTATTTCCATGCATTCTACAAACACCAAGTAATGCATTCCAAACTTGACCGCCAGCTTTACATGGCATATTTTCGAGCTGGTTCATCAACTCATCAAAACATCCAGCTCGACCCAAGAGATCAATTAAGCATGCATAATGTTCCTCATCAGGAACAATGCCATAATCATCAGTCATGGAATTGAAAATCCTACGCCCTTCCTGCACTAGACCAGAATGACTACAAGCATTGAGAATGACAACAAAGGTGGTCGTAACAGGCTTTACACCTGAACCGACCATGTCTTCAAACATCTGCAATGCCTCTATACCATGACCATGCTGTGCTAAGGCAGACATCATTGTGTTCCATAACACGATGTCTTGCTTATCACCCATGAGCTTGAAAACCTGCCTTCCGGCCCCCAAACTGCCGCATTTGGAATACATGTCGATAAGAGAACTCACAACAATTGTGTTGGGTCTTAAATTACTTCGTATTAAAGAGGCATGAATTTGTTTACCATGCTTAAGCGAAGCTATACTAGCACAAGCACAAAGGCAACTACTAAAGGTAAACTGATCAGGCCTGACTTGAAACAGCATCATCTCTGCAAACAATGCAAGCGCTTCATGCCCCAATCCATTCCTAGCATACCCCGAAATCATAGATGTCCATGAAACCGGGTTCTTCTCAGGCATCCGATCAAACAACTCACTAGCTGATTTCATATCACCCCATTTGGCATATCCCGAAACCAGAGTGGTCCAAGCAAGAACATCCCTCACAGCCATCTCATCGAACAATCTCCTGGCATCCGCCATCTCTCCACACTTGGCATAAGCATCCACCACCGAACTCGAAAGCACCACATTCGACAAAAACCCAGCAACCAAAACCTGCCCATGAGCCTGCCTAATAAGCTCCCATTCCCTCATCTTCACACACACAGTCAAAACACCAGCAAAACTAAACTCATTAAACCCAACCGGCAACCTCCGCAACTCTCTATAAAACCTCAAAGCCTCATTACAATCCCCACTCTGGGCATAACCAATCACCATGGTGTTCCAGGACACAACATCCCTCTCAGGCATTTTATCAAACAAGCTCCGGGCCTCCTTCAGATTCCTCAGCTTCACATACCCAGATAGCATATTGTTCCACGAGTACAAATTTCTCACAAACATTTTATCAAACACCTTGCGTGCATCAACCTCATCGCCGCATTTGAAGTACATCCCAATCAAATGATTAGCCAAAAGCAAAGGCGGGCGTTTGAACCCAGTGAGCCTCAAATACAAGTGAACCCATTTGCCTTCTCTGAGGGACCGAGCGTCTCCGCAATGCTGCAGTAGAAAAGCGAGAGACTTGGTGGGCAAGCGAATCCCTTTTCGGAATAAGATGTCGAGGGACGAGACGGCTTGGGAGAGCTGACCTTGGGAGCAGAGGTTGAGGATGGATTGGACGAGGCAGGAAGGCTTGTTGTGCTTGTTGGGGAGGAGGCGTTTGTTAGGTTTGGGCGGCAGAGTCAGAGATGGGGAGGAGAGAGAGGGCATTGCAGAGTGAAACCATGAGAGGTTTGTGGTGAAGTCTTCATCTAGGGGAGGTTGGGAATGGGTCTCGAGGGTTCAGCTCCGGCGAGCATTTCCGGTATCGGTAGGTATGAATGAGAAATTGAGAATGACAGTGACAGTGATCCAATCTAGTATAAATACCAACTGGAGTTACACCACCACGACAAATATAATTTTACCAGAAGAAAAAGAAAAAGTTTTTATATTATAATAATTTAGTAATTGGGGTGTGATATAATGAAACCTGGCAAGTTGAGAGAATGTGAGCTGGATACTCAAGAAGATTTAGTGTTTGATCATCCGCTTCTGAAAAATATCTTCTGGTGAGAGTTTTATTATCAGGTCTCAATTCAGAGTGGTAGCACACTTTATCATCATTTTTTGTACCAAACAAAATTTATTGGGGTAAAAAAAGCAAAAGATAAAGAGATTATTTTTTATTTTTGGTTGTTTGGGGGTGGGGGTGGGGGTGGGGGTGGGGCATGAACTATATTAAGAGCAATGAGGAGTTAAATATAACCCTAAGCAAGTACATCCTCAAGAAACAGAGGAGCATCACATGATGGATCTGTTAAAATGAATCAACAGAGTGCAGGAGGTTTTATTTTTAGAAATGAGAATGGTCAATGGTGAGCCTTTATTAACTGCTTCCAAAAATTTGGGAATGAATGATGTTCTTATTTCTGAAGCACTAGCTCTAAGAGCTGGCCTTCATGCTGATGTTCTTCATGGTTTCAATAATCTCGAGGTCGAAGGCGATTCGGAAGTTATACTGAGAATTGAGATGTTGAATTTGTTGAGTTTCGAGACTCCCAGCTTGTTTAGTATCATAATTAGGAGATGTATGGGATGGCTAACAATCCTTTTTAACTTGGCCAAAAGTGCCTGAGCTGTAGTACTCTATAAATGGGAATCACCAAAATGAAGAGCCCTCAAGTCTTCAACTATTGTGCTTGTTGCGTAATTGAAAGACCTTTTGTGCTTCGTCTAGATTTGCTAGAATGCTCAACATCCATCTTTTGATTGGTTTTATTCAGTTTCAATCTTTGATTGATCAATGGTCCTTTCTATTGACCACACTATATTGTAATCTGGCATTTCTCGCTGTTAATTTCATCTAAAAACACCTTAAGAGACAATTAGTAAGAATTGAAAACAGATGAGCAATCACAGAAAAGCATGGAACCGAGTCCAATACTGTATACTATTTTGATTGGTTTTATTCAGTTTCAATCTTTGATTGATCAAAGGTCCTTTCTATTGACCACACTATATTGTAATCTGGCATTTCTCGCTGTTAATTTCATCTAAAAACACCTTAAAGAGACAATTAGTAAGAATTGAAAACAGATGAGCAATCACAGAAAAGCATTGAACCGAGTCCAATACTGTATACTATTATTGTGTTAACATGGTCATCGGCTTCATGTTGAGCAAAGGAAAAAACGCAAACTCTGTTACCGGAGCTCTTATTTAATGTACAGAAAGAAAGGAAAAATTGAATGAAAATGCAACAGTCACTATTCTCACAAAGATCAGAAACCAAAGGAAGAAGAGGTAAAGAAAATAAAAGGAAGGATGTAAATAAAATAAATAAGGGAATAGCAAACCAACAAAGATAAGATTGCTGAAGAACAGTCCTTGCATGAAGATGCTAAACAAATGAACAAATTTTACTAGTATACACATAATTTTATTACTTGAAAACTACATAAATGGCCATAAATGAAATCACAGTCATTGCGAGCATCTTCTTCTTTTGAAACAATAGCTTGCTCTAGCTCTGAGAGCATATGCTTCCAGATGCACTGTAGGCATCTTCAAACCAACATTCCTGGCCTTGGAGGTCATGAATGAAGGTTAATTTTCATCTACAGGATACTCATCAGACTCAAGAAAAAGTAATAGGTCAGAAGTTGGAAAAATAATAGGGTTCAATGATGTCACACACGCACATGTCTATATTTAGTTGGGAATGATAACTATTAACAACGAGAATCATGTCCTAATGGATGACCCTAATTGACACTGAGTACACACTGGTAGAAAGCATTACTCTATACTGCATTTTGTTTTAGCAAAACCATTGATAAAGTGAAATCATGGCTGAGTGTACAACAACAATGTATCCAAGGTACATTTTATACCGCAACCAAAAATAAGTAATGCTCCCTCTATTACCAACCAGAGCATACATTCCAAATGACAATGATGCAGTCTCCAAAGCATTGTACATATTCCATTTGACAATTTCTTTATAACAAAAACACCAGCATTCTACTCACTGGATATTGATTCCCAACACTCAAAACAAAATCTACGAAAACCTAAGAACAACAATTTCAAATCATATCTGGGTGGCATGAAGTACGTGGGGTTTAAGTATTTAAGTAGATGAAAGATACCAAATTCAAAGCAGCAACTTGACAATAATCACAAATATAACAGGAAGCCAAAAACAAAGTTCATACACAATTCCATGTACAGTAAACTGCAATGACTAATAAAAAGTTAAAACTAGAAATTAGAGCATGATTATATCCAATCTCAATACATTTCATGTGCATGCAACCCTTTGCAATGATTATACAATACTAAATATTTACATTAAGATCAGGGACGGCAGAAGTACCTCTCCCAACTCTGTAATACAATCTGATACCAATATTGCGTTTTTGAATAACATAAATTATTATTCAAAATGCAGTCCAAAGAGTGAATGAACATCAGTTCCCAACAGATGAACAATCAAGAAACGAAAAAGAAAAAACCACAAACCAAAGAGACATTTGGATCCCATAAACTATTCATGACCTTGAGTAAATAGCTTATTTATCAACAACAACAGCAGACAGCCTCTAAAATATGCAGGAGGAATGCAGCATTTTGAGAAATTTAAGAACAGCAATTAGGACACCGAATCAAACCATTTTCATTGCACTCGATGCACCTCTTGAGCGTCTCTTCATCCTCATCAAACACCTTCCTGCTCCCACTGCAATTCAAGCACGGCACGAACCTCGCATCCCCACAACCCCCACACACAGACCCGGGTTTCCGAATGGGAAGCCCTTGCAATATCTTTGCCAATTCTCCCGTCTCAAACAGCTGCTTGATCACCTCAGCACCTCCCACATATTTCCCCCTTATAAAAACCTGCGGCAAGCTCACATTCTTGGCTCCCAAAACGCTCTGCAACTCCTTCCTATAATCCGAATCCATCGAAATATCCCTCTCATCAACCCAAACCCCAAACCCTCTGAATATCATCTTCACAGCATAACAATCCTCATACGTCCTTCGAATCCCGCGCAAGCTGGTGAGGTACATTACAATCCTGTCATCCGTACCCGGCAGCCTAATCGACAACACCCGAAAATCCGGCGCCAGAGACTTCGAATTGGCCATCGATTTCGACGGCCTGAGCTTCACCAGGGACTGCGATTCGTCCGAAACGTTTCGTGTGGGGAGCTTGTCGGTTTCGAAGAAGCTGCAGAGCTTCTTCACCTTCCCTTTAAAAGAACTGCTGGCGGAACGCACCGTTTCCATGGAATTGTAGAATTTCTTGAACGACCCTGCGTGATCGAGCGCGTGTTGGGCCTTCTTGGGCTCGGCGTACATGGTCATAGACCGATTGAAGAACAACCCCCGGTTTGGGGAGGAGGTCTTGGACTTGGCCTTCGACGACAAATCAACCCTGTTTTCGAGATCCGCCATCGACCCAGATCAACAATCGCCGCCAATTCCAATACC
The DNA here is from genome assembly GCA_024704745.1 of Rosa lucieae. NCBI lineage: Eukaryota > Viridiplantae > Streptophyta > Magnoliopsida > Rosales > Rosaceae > Rosa > Rosa lucieae. The sequence goes on from CM045492.1 coordinate 9,282,263, forward strand.
CTGATCTCGCTGTCTTCGAATTCCGCAGCACCGCCTAGGGTTTGGATTCGGAATTCGATTCAGAAATAGCTGAAATGAGAGAGAGAAAATTGGAAATGAAAATGAACGGTGGGAGGAGGGGGGGGAGGATGATCGGAGTGAAAAGTGACCGTTTGATTAAGGCGGTGGGATATTGAGGTTGGTGAGAGAGGAGGAGGAGGAGGAGGAGGTAGATGGTGATGAGGGGAATTGAGGTTGTTTTTGACTTTGTTTTTGGTTTTGGTTTTGTTTGGTTGGTGAAGGTGGTTTTTTGTGTTTGTCAAACAAGTCTTGTTCTGTTTTTGTTGGTTTGCCAAAAAGAAAGTTATGATTTCAAGGACTAAGGCATTTTGATCGTGTCTCTGGTAAAACCCAGGTTAATAAAATATTGTATTTTTTTTTTTAAGGAAATGGAGACTAATTAATTTTTTTATTTTTTTAACCCAGTGTGCTTTTCTTGCGCGCGAAAAAAAGGTAAGCCGACATGTGGGGACCTGTAAGCTGATTTGTCAGATTCGTACGCGGTATTTACGAGCTGTGTTTACCCGAAAAGATTGATTCAAGAATCAAGACAACGCGGTTATATGAAAAGTGTTCTGGTCTGGGTTATTTTTGTCTCGGGTTTATTCAGGTGGATACTGTTGGCCGGACCAAGGTTCAAAATCTCTGCGATATATCCGATATATCCCCCGATATCTCCTTTTTTCGACTGACCGATATATTTATGGGGGTAAATATCTTATCTGTCACCGTTTCTGCGAAATTTCTCCGACATCGTCAAATATCCCCGATATATTAGATATTTGCGATATATCCCGATAAAGTGAAGAAATATCTGTAAAATTTGAGGTAAAAAAAAAAAAAACTCAGTAATTCTCTACGTTATAAAAATAAAAAAATAATGATTATATATATAGACTACGTTATAGTACTTCTAAAAAAAATCAAACATATATAATATATATAAGTATATAACAAACTGCAACCGACAATTCTCTATTTTTCTCCCATTTTCTCCTCTTTTCTGTCGTCCCCTCCGGCCCTCCCCACCTTTTCTTCCCTTTTCTTCTCTTTTCAAATGGTTAATGTAGATTGTATGCTTTAGAGATGCAAATGAATCATTTGGGTCAACCATAGCAAGAAAAACAAGAGAAACCAAAAATACAGGTTTGTGGTATATCCGTATATGCATACATTAAAACACACACATACACACATATAATTTCTTTAATAGAAAATGTTGATCTATTATAGTAGTAACTCATTGTACTAGCTTTACAGCTGATTGGTGGACACAATTTGGGTATTCTGCACCAAACATGCAGAAAATTGCAATGCGTATTTTGGCACAAACGACTTCTTCTTCTGCGTGTGAGAGAAATTGGAGTACATTTGCTATTATTCATACCAAGCAAATGAACCGTTTGGCATATCAGAAGTTGGAAAAGCTTGTATACTGCTACTACAACATGAAGCTGCGGCTGCGAGATAAACAGGCAAAGAATAATGTGGTCAATGAAAATAACTATATAGATCTACTTCATGCTGCAAGCGAGCCGCTTGATAATGGCATTGATCCACTTCATGATTGGATTATGCCTGCACACCTCGATGATGAAGCTGGAAGACCTCTTCCACAAGTTGTAGAAACTGCAACTAATGCTGAAATCAACGTAGAGAAAGTCTTATCTGAAGAAGTTGTTAAAAACCCAGAAGATAATTCAGATAGTGATGATGCGTGGGGTGGTACAGCAACTCCAGATAGTTCTTATGATGGTGGAGAGGGTGGAAGCGGAACAGGTGGTGGAGGTGAAAGATATGAATATGGACAATCTTCTGTGGATGAAGGATTCCAATTTACCTGTGAAGGTAATTTTGATCATGCCACCCAAGATGAAGACCACGGAGTGAAAACAGCTGGTCATGGTGCTGAAGAGAAGACCCGATATGGGAGGAGGACTAGAGGTGCAACTGATGATCAAAGTACCCCATCTGATGTTTCTTCAATTGCCTTAAGTTTTGACTCTATCAGTTTAGACACAGAGCGCATTGAGATCTCAAATGAATCTCATGAAGGCAACAATCAATTTGGTTATGATGCTTATGGATATAATCAATATGGAGAAGTATATGATCAGTCATCTAGTTGGGTTCATCTTTATTATCCTCTTATAGGGGAAATAGTCGGCAGCTCTAAAGAGATCTATAACTATCATGTTCATCACTACAATTCGCACTATATGGGTCATATGTCTTGGTCTGATTATTGCATTTTTTGTAGACCAGCGAGCGGCTTTTCAACCGCCTAGAGTCTCTTTTTGGATGTAGATGAAGTTTACATTCATATGTATTTATATGTAGTTCTAAATTTCTAATAAATTGACTTTTTTCAAAAACGATATTTTCGTACACTGTATCCCCGATATATCCCCGATATATCCGACATCTCCCTTTTTCAAAGTACCGATAGATATGAAAATACCGATATTTAAAACCTTGGGCCGGACTGAACTGGATCTTTGGTTTTGGACTTTTTAGGTGTTAGATTATCAGGGTTGACAGTGAACCGAACTAAATCGAATCGAAATATGTAATTTCATGTAATTGCTTCAGTTTTATCAGTCTTTCCACTTAATGTTGCTATTTCTTTGTGGTATGTTTTACCTAAGCTTTATGAAAGGGAAGTCAATTCTCTTGTTTTTTCTTTGAGAATGAAAAATTAAAATTTCTGTCAGATTTCATTTTCTATGTTTGGTAAAGAAGATAAAGCATTTAGGAAATATCATTTGATTTTCCTTTCAATGTTTAGTCAGTGTAGGAAATGAAAGAAAAAATATATCAATATTTCAGTAATAACCTTGTATTTTAAAATAAAAATAGCATCATGGAAATTCAAAAATCCACCAATTTTGGCAATAGCACATTTGAGCAAAGATATTGTAATCCAAAATTTTTGTAATAAATGTTGGGAAAAGAGAAGGGAAAATCAATTCCATTGGGTTTGAAATGAATGATCTTCCCCTCTATTTTCCTCTATGTCAGGAAAATACTTTCAAAATTTGTGTCTATCAAACAATGGAAAGGAAATGACTTTCCTTCCTGATTCCTCAAATCCATGAACCAAACATGACCAAAGAATATTTTTATTAGAGCATCTTTAGCAATGCTAGCTATTTTTAAATCAAATTTTAGCCAAAGTAGCTAAAAAAATCATTTTAGCTAGTCACTTTAGAAATACGTCTGCATCAGTGCTCTTTATTTTAGCTAGTTTTGAATTTACATTATTTTTTAAATGAAGATTAAATAATTTAAATGTATTTATAAATTACGTAAAATAACTTAAAATGAATGTATTAAATTATAGAAAGTCTTATCCCGCTCTCTATATTTAGGAGCGAGATAGCTAAAAGTTATAATGGAGAGCCATTTAGGAGTCTGGTGCAGCTGCTAAAATAGATAGCTAAACATGCTCTCCAAAATAGCTAAGAAACCAAAATAGAGAGTCTGTTAAAGATGCTCTTAAGGACCTCAGAATTCGCTCACTTGACCTAATTCTATTATGAATTATTAAATGACAAATATTATAGTAGATTAAATGACTATTAAAAACAATAATTATACCAAAATAATATTATATTTATTTTCTCTAGACTTTCCAATTCAATAAACTCTTTATCATTATTCTTATCTATTTTCGTCTTATTATTGTGTCTAAAATTGAACAATCAAGTACGTGTTCAAGTAAATCCAAAATACGTGTCTGGCCCAAACTCTAGGTTACTTGACCTAGTGGTAATAGAGTTTATCTAGAAGAATCTTAGAGATTCCTAGTCAATGTATGATTACCTTTCTCTGTACAATTCAGATTCTATGTCTTGTAATCCTCTATATAAAGAGGCCCATATTATCAATAAAAGTACATGACTCAATTCTCTCCCAATTTCTATTTCCCTAAAACACGTTATCAACACGAGCCCTAACCCTAGCCTTAAAAACCATAAGCCTAAAACCGGATTAGCCTCGCCTACACTACTACTCCACCCGCAGCCCCCGCGTCGCAACTCAACGTTAACCCTACCAGGTTAACCTCGCTGCCCTTGCAGCGCCCGCAAGCCCTGCTTGCCTCCTGCCCTCACGCGCGCTCGCCTGTCCCTGCGAACGCTCGCCTGCCCTCGCGTTCACAGTCTCGCGACTCCGCACCCCCGCGACGCCTACGACGCGCCCGTGACACTCCCTCAACCGCTCGACCCCGCGACCGGGTGACCCCGTTACCGCGTGACCCCGCGACCATATCTTTAGTCTGTTCGCTGAAGACTGAAGCTCGCTCTGCAATCCAACGAGGTAAACTTTTCTAAAAGTTCCCATTTTTGAAGTTTTTCATTCTTTTCTTCTTTTCTCGAGAACTTGCAATTTCCCTTCTTCGACCCCTCTTTCTTCTTTATAGGGGAGACCAATAGCCGAACTGTGGGGATTCATGCTCACTCCAAGCTTGGAGCTTGTAGAGTCCTCCAAACTTCGAGTTTGTTGAGTAGAAAATGATAGACCACATACATCGTTGTTTCGATCTAATCCAATATCTCTTGGAATCGGATCTTCTTGGAAGGGACTACTCTCAGAAATCCCTAATTTCTTGGAAGCGACTACGCTAAGAAATTTTATATGTTTTGGTGGTAGTTTTTTCTGCTCCGAAACTAACCCTTTTTCTTGTTCTCTTTCAGGATGAGTAACCTAAACAAATTGGACTTTGCTCCATTGGGAACGACTAGCTCTGGATATCACAGGTGGGTTCATGATGTCTTCCAGCATCTCAAGGCCGATGGAATCCTGGATACGATTTTAGAGCCTAGCCAGGACATGCTAACTGTTGAGCAAGCTCAATCTTTGGAAGCAAATAGAGTAGCCTTAGAGGCAAATAAGGTGAAAGTCATCATCCTAATGACTCGTCATATGGATGACTCGCACCAGTATGAGTGTATGAATGAAGAAGACCCCAGAAGCCTGTGGGTCTCACTCGAAGAAAGATTTGGTAACGTCTGTGACTCCATGCTTCCTGAACTAGAAGTGAGATGGCATAGCCTCTGCTCCTGTGATGTCAAGTCAGTTATTGACTACAACTCGGAAGCACTACGCATTAAATCCTTAATGGAATTATGTGGTAAAGAGATGACAGTTGCGATGTTGATTGAGAAGACTCTCTCTACCTTCCCCATCTCTGCATTGATGGTTGCTAAGAACTATCGAATCGATGTTACTGCAGGACGGATCACAAGGTTTCATGAGCTTATTGGAGCTATGAATGTCGCTGAAAAGCATGACAACATCTTTGTGAAGAACTATAATTCGAGATCTGTGGAAACAGAGCATATTCTGGAATCCAATTATAGTCGCGCCCCTAAGAGAGGGTGCCAAGAGTGAAACCCTAATCTTAGGGATACTTCTGGACGTTCTGGTCTATATTCTACTTGGGAAGGTAACCGCCAAAATAGGCGAACAAGGAACCGAAGAGGTCAGTGGGGAAAGAGAGAGGGAGGCAACGCCTCTGGCCATGTTGGTGGCGCCACCAACACTATGAGCCATCTAAATGATGCTTTCAAAGCACCTCAATCAATGGAGTCTGAGCAAAGAGATGTATGTTCTCGATGTGGAGTATCCGATCATCGGGCACACATTTGTCGAGATCGTGAAGAAATTGTCACCGCCTACAAAGCATATTGTAAAGCAAGAGAAGCTCACAATATGGTACAAGAAGATCAAGAAGATGATCTAGAGTGAAGGGTTGAAGACTACAAATCTGGCTGGGATCAATAGATCACCAATTTTGTTTAAGTCTTTATTTTCCCAAGAGATGTAATAGGCAATTGCCATATACTTTGTAGTAAATGCCAATGGTTTAGTCTTTCTTCAAAAGTAGGCTCACCCAAAGTAAGTGTGATGTCTAGGAAGGTTCTGAGATTAGTGGTACTTAAGCGAGTCTTGCTCCACCGACCTCTCTCTACTCACCTAGTCACATTTATTTTGAAATTACCGAAAGAAGTTAGATGACTACCATTGTTTTGCATTAGCTAGCATTTTGGATTAGATTTTCTTTGGTCAAAGAGACAATGATGTAACTCCGTTGGCTTATGAATAAAATTTCCAGTTCTTTTCAGTATGACTCAATTTTGATTCTGAGCATATTACTTTGTGACTACGATGGTTGGGCCATCAGTATTAGTTCAAGGACATGGAATAGCCCAAGTTCCACTTGCCAAATGGCACCTTGATTACTGTCACAGAAACTCTCTATGCTCCTAGGGCAAATCGCACCCTATGAATAACCAACAGATTCCATGCAAAAATGCATGTGGAGAACGGAAATGAGTTCCTTTGCAATACCTCTAACGATTGTGAACAAAGGCGCATCTTAGAGAAGTTTATGTGTTTCTCTAGTGGACTCTATATCACTATTTGAGATATTAAATCTAATAAAGTTATGAGAGTTATGAGAGAAGATCTCTTGGATTTAGACACATATCGGCTTTGTCACGACAGGATAGGTCATCCTAGTCATGATATGATGATCCGTCTACTAAATACTTCACACAGACATCCTTTCTTTCGAGAGAAACGAAGCGTGAATCAAAAGTTGATTCCCGAACTAAGTGAGACCGCCGCCACTGCCTCCAAAGCAGCCGCCGTCCACCACCAGCCTGGGGCTAGCACAGTCTTTATCCATGATGCCATGGATGGCACCCATCATGGTGATGGCACCCTAGGTGATGTTACAATCACCAACTTTGCTTCAAAAAGCGTTCCAGATGCTCAGGCCCAACTAAAATCCTTATTGGTTGCTTCTAAAGCCTCTCGCTCGTTTTACAAAGCCCGTTCCTTAAGGAAATTAGGACTGAGACCATCCTATGCAAAGGATATGAAAATACTCATTCTATTCTTACATAAAATCCATGGGGATTCTGTGGACTGATTCAACCAACCTGCGGATGTTTAAATATCTCATGATGTTGACATGCAAACACGCTGGTCACGTGTTGTGCCATTGTCCACTTGTAAAAGCTGCTTATTCTACACTTCTAGCACATACCAGATAACAAGGGGCTCACTCCCTAGATCATCTTATTCAGTCAATTGGATTTGACATTGCTAGACAGTCTACATCGAAGACTTTCGATGATTATTGCATTGGGTCTGATGTTGGACATCATATTCCCATGAACACACCCAAATGGTCTCGGGAAAACGACTACGATGGTAGTCCAAACATTGGTAATGCGCACCAGTCTCCTTATATCTACTTGGGGTGATGCAATATCGCATGCAGCTATGCTAATTCGTCTATGACCTATTGACACTAAATGTATCTATACGTTACAGCTAGTGACTAGGTACAAGTATCGTACTTGCGCATATTTGAGTGTGTCATTTATGTGGCAATTGTGCCGCCACAGTGCCCTATGATGGGTCTTTTCAGACGAATGGGAAACTACATTGGATTTGAGATTCCAACAAACATCTGCCATTTAATGCCCTTGCTAGGCAATCTCATTACCGCTAGATTTGCGGATGTCACTTTGATGAGACAGTCTTCCCATCGTTAGGGGGAGATAAGAACACAGATGTTCAGCAGGAACGACAGGAATTGTCATAGTCTGTCCCCACTATGTCTCATCTCGATCCCCGTTAAAGTGACGAGAACACACAAATACACTGCAAACATGCCTGCAAGGAAGGACGTCCCTACGAGAGGACGTAGCGCCACCCTACACGGAGGTAGGCATGGCGCCAACACCAAAGAAAGTGGCACTCTGGCGTTATAGGCCATGGCCCCAGCTAGGATGCATGGGAGGCCCATGAGTTCGAATGATACTTTGACACATTCCAATCATTTGATCATCAAGACTCAAAATCCGTCTCATGAGTATCTTCCAGGTTATGGCTATCGTTGGGGGACGCCTCAACGTCAGAACCTATTTCTGAGAATATAGAGCTCTATGAAAATTAAACTAGTGTACATGAGACGTGGGATAGAAACGCCATCATAATTGATGATGCAACTGCGCATTTCATTGCGCATGAGTTTGTTGAGTCCGGTGATATCAAACCACACTCTGTTGATGAATGAATGCCAACATAGAGAAATTTGGCCTAAATGGAAAGATGAGATCCAGGTTAAGTTGGATTCTCTAACTAAAATGAAGGTTTTTGAGCCAGTGATGCCAACACCTCCTGACATAAAACCTGTTGACTAATGGGTCTTCGTTAGAAAGCGTGATGAGAAAAAGATATGGTAATCTCGCCTTATGGCGCAAGGCTTCTCACAAAACGCCCTGGAATCGACTACGATGAGACATATTTTCTCGTAATTGATGTTATTGCACTCCACTACCCTGTCAGTTTGGTAGTTTCCAAATAACTAAACATGCAGCCTACAAATGTGGTCACTATGTATCTAAATGGGGATCTAGATATGGAATATACATGAAGGTTCATGGTGGATTTCATTTACCCAAGTCAAGTGGCTCTATACCATGGAGAGCGTTTACAATGAGGTTGAAACGCTCACTAAAGTGACTACTTGATTGGGAAGGGATATGCCCGCACGTTTCCATAACAAGTTTCAGATTCTATCGCGGTTCATGTTGGACATGACCTTCATTAGAAGCCCTTAAAGAGTTAAGGGAAACCGCTGAACACTTGAAATCCGAGTTTGAGATGAATGATTTTGGGAGAACACGATTATGTCTCGGTTTGAAACTTGAGCATCGTGTTGATAGATGCTTAGGCATTTTGACAAGGTCAAGCCTTCAAGCACCCCCATGATAGTCCGTAGTCTTGATCCTGAAAATGATCCTCTTCGTCCAAAGGATGATGGCAAAGATGTGCTAGAGGCAAAAGTGCCCCACTTAAGTACAATAGGCCCATTATTGTACTTAGCTCTGTGCACAAGACCGGATATCTCATTTGCAGTGAACTTGTTAGCTAGATATAGCTCTGCGCAAACGCGACGTCATTGGATTGGTGTAAAAGATATCTTTCGATACTAGAGATGTACAGCTGATATGGGCATGCTTTATCCCTACAGAGAGATGATGGATTCGGACCCATCACACACTAGGAAAGCCGCCAACATTGGCCTACGTCCTCTATCCCCATCCCAAAACAACATGTGTTTTGGAAGGTTTTTGCTAATGTTGGGTATCTCTCTTACCCACACAAAAGTCATTCCCAAATTGGTTAAGTGTTCACCATAGGTAAAGACCGTGATATCTTGGAGGTCTATAGAACAGACCTTAGTCGCTATATCTTCTAAGAGGTTCATGAATGTTTATGGATTGGATCCATAATTACGCATGTTCGAACAATTGTGATTTGAAGTCTACCACAGATGAGCCTACAGTCGGTTGCAGCCTTCACCTTGCTCTTCTCCAATACTTGCCTTAGCTTGGGGCAGATATTTCCTTCATAAGCCTCCATTTTTTCCCTTCTCACCTGAATCCACTTCATAAGCTTCAATCTTATGTCTTCAAACATGCTGACTGGTGGCTTCTTCCTAGCATCCACAATCCATGATCAATCCTTTGATCTGCATAAGCTGCATAAATCCAACTTAGTCAACTCGTCTCCTTCATCACCAACCTGATACCAATAATCAATCATTTGATCTGCACAAGCTGGATTTAGCTGCTTAACCATATTATCAACTTCAACAAGGGACATCCTATCTTTGTCCACATTGTCATAGTAATCTACCTTCCCTCCAACATAGTTGTTGCCACTTATGCACCCTCCATGGAATTTCTTCATTGTAAAATAGTTTGGATGAGCTGCATAGGTCAATAAAAAGCATTAGTTACTTAAGCTAACAATTAATAAAGACTCACAACCACTACTCTTTGCCTCTTAAAAGAGGTACAACAGAAAATAGAAAGGGGACACAAGCAGACAACAATACCACAAACAGCCAAACCATTCACATGGGAGACTAAAGAATTCACTCTATTCTAGGACCACACATAGCATTACTAGGACCCAATATTAAAAGCTAAAATCAGTTCAACAACAACTTGGCTTATATTAAAAGCATATGCACACGGTCTCAACAACCTAGCAGCTTCACAAACTATATCAAACACTCATTTTCATACTTTATACCTCACACCAACCCTCAATCTTAGCTATAAACATACATCCCCAAACGCAGAAACTCAGAAAGCTAAAAAGCCACAAACTTTTTGGAAACCCTACAAATCGACCCTAGAAAACCATAGAAAAACCCTTTAGATCCAACACCAATAATTTGAAAATGAATATTTCGACCAAAAAAAGGCTAACACAGTCATCCACAAACCCTGTAAATTTAAAACCCCCAATTTTTTTTTTTTTCAAAAACCCTAGAAACGATGACCATCAATCAGTACACACAAATCGCAGCTCAAAACTCACCATAATTACGGAGCTCATCATTTTGGCCTCCTTCATCTCGAGGAACCCAAACATCGACGTCCTTCACCACCATGTCGCCACCTCTATTTTTCGAGCTGCAACTCTGATCAGTTTCATTCACTATTCTAGCCGGATTTCACTTTCAAGTGTACCACTTTCAAACTTGAACGGGATTGAAATTGGAATTATGGATTTGGGGATTACGGGGTTAGGGATTACGGGTTCAAATTTTAGGGTTTGAGAGGAATTACAGGTTCTGGCTGTCTCAAACGATCGTAATAGAGGCCAAGGGAAAATTAGTCACTTTACAAAATTGGCGTCTTACGTGGCACTGAGCTGGCAAATCGAAAACTGATATGTCAGCAAGCAACCAGATGAAATGGACCCGTTGGACTGAATATTTTGAGTTCAAGGACTTTTGGGATTAAATTAAAAAGGTAGGGACTGAAAAGAGGAAAAAGTAATACTTCATGGACTAAACAGATTTTTCCCAAAAAAAAATGTCATTTTGTCCAACATGACATGACCTATTTATTAAAAGGGTTAAGTTTTGTTTTTTTAGGCGAAAAGGTCACGCATTTATAAATTTCAACAGCAGTACAATAGCGGCTTGCCCTAGGGCGGTCAGAAGAAGTCATTACACAGAACACACTACCCAGCACACCCACCTTTTTGAATTAAGCACAAAAACAAGAAACTAAGTAAGCTCCGAAATTAATAAACTACCTACGAACCCACTTGTTTCTTATTGATCTTCCCCACTCCAAAAAACAAAAAAACAGGTCCATCATCTTTTAGTGAAAAAGAATGGAGACCTAACGCTAAAATAAAAATAAAAACATTAAAAATTCTATGGGCCCAGAACAGCCAAGCCCACATTAAGCTCCAAGTCTACCTAGAAGCCCTAAAAGCCCAGCTTTTAGAGGTCCTAGCATATTCCTCCAAGCCACTGCCATGGTTAGAACCAGAGCCACCGCATCCACCGGTGAATCCATTGTCGTTGCCATTCCAGTTGCTACAGCCGTCATGAAATTCACCACAGGGACCGCCCGGCGAATCCGACCAAGACCCACCAATGTTGGCATCCTCAGAGCAATGACCCATGGAGTTCGAGTAAATCAGCCCACCACCACCAGTCACGATAGTAAGGCCACCGGCCGGCAGAATCTTGGCACTTGCAGCAAGAGCACCAATATCTAGAGGACCTGATCGGAAACGATCTGTCCTATACGATCTGGACCACCTAAGACTTGGCAGCTCATCCACCACCCAGAAGCCATCCCCACAAATGAGACCACATTCTGCACTACACCATCGAGCCTGGACGCAGAAATAGTAGCGCCCCCAACCCCCAAACTCACCGCAGCATCAGAGTCACCTCGTGCGCCGAAGAAGAGGATAAGCAGACCAAAATCTACTAGAGCTACCATTGACAAGCAACAACGAGAATATGAAAAGCCGCTAGCAGAGGATTCCAAAACCCTAGCAGAGCTTTAGGTCAGAGAAAAATCAGTCTCTGATTTAACAACAACATCTTATGTTATTTTTTATGTTGAAGAAGTCATTAGATGGGTTAAACTGGTAACCTGTTTAATAAATAGGTTGAATTTGAATTTAAATTTTTGACACAATTATTAAATGAATTGAGTTTAGTTGCAACAGGATAAATATATCTTAACATTACCTGAACCCAACACGACATGACCTATTGACGGCCCGTGGCACTCCCTTTGACGCATAGTCCCACTTAAGACTGTAGGGAACATAAATTAGATTGCATGCGCCACCCTGCACCTCAACCCTTCCCCATCAGCCTGATAGTTTGAGCGAAAGGCGAAGCAAGGCAAAAGAAGAATGTTTAAGCCTAAATCCCTTAACGCGTTGAGATCTCTGAGGCACCTCAACCATTCCTCATCTGCCAGCTCTTGGTTATCCCAGTTGTCTCCGTCGTCGTCGTCTTCTTCGTTTGCTCGATCGGACAGTTTCCAGACCGTTCGAAATTACGCCAGCGGTGTCGATGACAGGTAAATCTCAATTTTTTTTTCCAGATTAACCTCTGTTTGATATCCGATAATTCATGTTTTGACCTTGCGGATTAATGTTGTACATTGTACTGGTGTTTGGTTTTGTCTGATCGTCTTGGGCTTTGAGCGCTGTAAATTGTTGGCCTTTAATCGTTTATCTTTGACCAAAATAATCTTCTCTGTGTTTTCATTCCATTATGGATACATTTCCATTAGATACTATTTATGTTAGACAAAATGGGTGCATTTATATGGATATTAAAGGTGTTCCAAAGAGTCTAACTGAATGTGTTCCTGGTGGCATGTAGCTGGGAGAGCCGATTGATGTTTTGCTCTCCACGTTTAGCGTGCTCGGCTAGTTGTGATCAAGGTCCGGTCTCACCTTGAGTCAGCTAGCTCTGCTCGTGTTCGACACCTAAAATTATATCTGGGTTTTGTTCCTTTTTACTGTTTATGCTGATCTCTTTTTAATCGGAAGAATTCTTTTCCACTTTAGTTGTGCAAGCACAAATTTTGACAATTGACATCAATGGCGTATCCGTGCTTTATGTCAAAGTAAGAAGATATTGATGTACCTCCATTGTGGCTCAGCATCTTTTGCATAGATGTTGCATGAACTCTAAGCTCTTAGTCCACGCTTTTCCCTTTGTAATTTTTTCACAGTAAGTGTTGCCTCATGGCCCTCATTAATACAATTGATGTTTTCACGAAAAATAGATATTAGACATTACTTCAGTTACACCCCTAGCATACCAGTAACATACTCCCTACAGAATCGTTCTCTTGCTTTAAGCTATACAACACCACCCCTTTCAAGGAGGTATTGAACAATTTTCCTTTTCATGCTTTTTTTTCTGGTGATTTGGAGAAAGCTGCAATCAAATAGGTTTTTCCTAATCTTCCCTCCCCGAAATGAAGAATGTGAAATTTTTTCCCTTTTCGTACGGATCACCCAGTTAGCATTATTTTTTGGTCTTTTTACAAGTATTCGATTGATAGTTATTCTTTTATGAATTAATTCGAGTGATTTACTTATTCGGTGGGCAGTTGCCATGATCAATACTTGTATGATACTGGTTCTAATTATTATATTTATGTGTAGAAATCATATCACTTTTGGGACTCGTCGAGTTCTGGTGCCTCCCAGGCGGGCTGTTGTCATTAAGCGGTGGTTTGGAATGTACTCCAAGACCCTATTATCTGGAGAATATTTCTTAATTCCGTATTTTGATAAAATTGCTTCCGTGCATTGCTTGAAACCCAAGACCATAAATCTTCTTGCCCAGAAAGCTATAACCAAAAACAACGTGAGCCTTACTGTTACTGGCCATTTAACACTCAAGGTATCCCATTCTTGAATTGGATGTGTCCTTCAGTACAATTTTCAGCAGGTAATAAGAACCTCTTTTATCTTCTCTTATTTTTGTCTGCTGCAGATTGTGGAGCCTCTGTTAGCCTCTTATGCGGTCGACAATCCCATTGATAAGGCTACTGGTCTTGCTCAGAGTATTCTGTGTGATGTAGTTGGTGAACTCACTGTTGAACAGATAATGAAAGAGCAGCGAAGCCTCAATCTACACATATCGGTAGGTTTATCAGCATGTTAACACAACACAAAGCACATGAAAAATTTCAGGTAAAGCCTTGTTGGGTCAGGTTTACAATGGAGGAAAGCTAATGTGTCGTAGTCATTCGGGAAATATGAATCGCAGGATAACACATTATCTTATTGGAAAACTATTTTATTTTATTTTAGAAACATGTTGAGCTATATATTCTCTTCAAGATGTTACTTTTTTCTGTATTGTGTCAGGTTTATTATGCCATATATGTATATTTTGGTTGTTTGGCTGACCAAAACAAGAGATATGAGTAGATGGGTTAAAAACAAAGGGACACGAAATTTAAGTCTTTGTTTGGTTCTTTATATACAGGATAAGTTAATGGTCGACATGTACACTGTAAAACATAACCCATTGCCTGAGCAGTCTAAAAGTTTGGCATCACTTTGTATAATTTTATTTTCTTTGAGTTTGCCTTATTAAGTTTCTTGAGTGGCATCATTTTGCAGTCATTTCTCAACGACAGGATCTGTAGATGGGGCTTGTCTTGTGAGGCATTTGAGATAAGTATGACTTTTTGCAAGTGTTTAATTTTATGTTTGAGAAAAATCTTTTTGCAAATGCTTGACTTATTATGCAGATGACATAGCACTTCCACATGAGGTGAAGAAAGCTATTGAGGACTTTAAGGCAACCAAAGCAAAGAGAGCTGCCATACTGGAGTCAGGTACGGAACTCTTAACTCTAAGTAGTTTAGTCCCAGTAATGTGCACTTCGTGGATTAATTTAACGTGTATGTTCCTAGAATTAGATAACTTTGTCATCTAACATTGCTCTTGTTGATTTCTGCACTTTACGGAAGTTGCTGACTTCTTCTCCAAGGCTACTAAGGAAGCTGGTGGGAGACGAGGTAAGGTTTTGTTCCCTCTATTGTGCTTGTACTATTTTCAATAAAAGGTGAAGAGTCCAAAATGGTAGTGCTAGAGCGTTCTTTTTGGTTTTTGTGTACTAAACAATATTGATGCATAGATTACTCAAGTAGGAATCATATTAACATAGGGTGTATTCATTTAAGAGTACAAGATTTTCTTTTTTGTATTTTAAAAGTTCATAGGTATTTAATAGAGATTTTAAAAAGTCCTTTTAAATATTGTTGTATTCAATTAGGATTTAAAATTATCCATTCAAGTCTGGCGGTATTCAAAAGTAACGGTTTTTTAAGGATTTCATTAAATGCTAGATTGTAGACGGTTTTACAATGCTTCTTATACATATCAAAACCCAAAAACAATCCAGCCACTTCCCAATAGATTTTGAGGACTCTTTCTTGGTCAAAGAATGAAGAAGCTCACTATGACTACTATCCTCAATAGATGACGCTCATCCATTTCGCTCTAGACCCATTGCCCTGTTCTCTCTTGCCTCTGCTCCCATCCGATAACTAATTATTGGATGAAGTAATTAAAACAATCCCTCTCTTGCCTCAATCAGAGTCCATATGAAATGAAAACAATCCGTGGATTAAGTAAATACATGGATTATAAAAACTCAAACACAATCTTTTAAAATCTGAGTACACCCCGTTGTAGTCTTCATTCATTAATAGACCAGCCCTTTATAAATTCACCAGCTGGCCAACTCATACGCCATATTCCTGATCTTTCTTTCTCATACTGTTTCTCTTGCTTTCATTTTTTCTGTGTTGCTAAATTGTTTGGAATCTAAGTGCTGTGAAATTGGTCATCAGGTTCTCCATCAAACTAAATGAAGAACTTGCAGATGTGAGGTATGTATGATATCCTTTCAATTATTAAGTTAAACTTAGATGTGTGATCAGTCTTTGCTTGGCTTCTACATTATTTGCAATTAGAGATTATTATTGGAAAATTATTGTTCCTATAGGTTATGCTTCAGGCTTAAGGACTCCTGCATGGCCTTATTTAAGCCAAAATATTTTCTTAATTTGAAGTTAGTTTCAGGTAGAGGGCCAGTTAAAGTTTATTTGCTGGATCAGAAGACCCAAGTTCTTTGGAGAATCAGCACCATTATCAATCTCACATCTTTAGAGGCCAATACAATAAACTTGCTTCATTAGGTCATCTGTGTTGGGACGTAACAAGGTTTCATCTTTAGTAATCCTCATGGATGTGTGAAATCGCTTTGGCGGTTTTTCTTGTATTAATTTCTTTTTCTAGTTGTAATTCCTTTTCAGTCACACAAAGATAGGGGAGTGTGTACTAGACATTCTCTTTCTTGTATTTTCAGGCAGATCCTGCAATGTAAATTTCCTGTTAGGCCTTGGTTTCTTATTCTATAGCGTAGCCAACTTTTGTTGAATTATATATATATTTGGCTGAAGGCAAAAACTCTTCACCTCCTAGCCCAAACAGTTGCCAAGAGAAAGCAGTCCACACAAACAAAAATTGCAATACAGGGATCATACAGAAATTGATAATGTTTGTTTAAAAGGTCATATAGAAATATAGAATCTATTTCAACCATAATGTTGTTTAAAAGGCACATGACCAGCCAGGGAGAATTAGAAATTGTAAAGTAGAACAGCCGGGATGTGTACAACATTCCAACACAAGATTTTCGGTCACAAGTCAGCTCCAGATTTCACCATAATGTGTAAGACCAAGAAAACTGTTCTCAAAATCTCTCTCGGAAATAAATTACTCCCAGCAAAGGTCCATGACCTAAGTCTGGTTTGATGCATGGAATTGAGAAGCTCGGAGCAAACAGGTGTCTGGAATAGCTTTACCCCGCACAAGCTCTTTTCAGGGCATTGGACGAAATGCTAAGAACCCCTGTGGTGTGCAATCAATGAGAATAATGTGATGAGAAAACTATCAACAGTAATGCACATCACTGTGACTAAAACTGCTTATAGTTTTATATTACCTGCCAATCCTTTGTTTTCTTTCTCTGCCTTCCGGTCCTCAAGAACTTTTTTAAACTCAGGTGAAACAGCTAATAAGCTATCATCAAAACAAGTATATATGAGCATTTACTAAAGGATCAATAGTTCTAGAGCATAAAATAAAACACTAGTCCAAAAACACTTACTTATCTCAAAGCTCCGACAAGCAACTCCCCATCTCCCTACCTCGTGGACGAGTGCAAACTGCATGATGATGCCAATCAAATAAGCTGGATATGTTTTACTTATATGGTCTGACGGAATTTTTAGACCAGAATAGTTATCAAGAGCAAAGGGAAAAAAAAAAAAAAAAAGTAATGGAACCTACAATTAGATGATTATGAAGGTATCCACGACACTGTAGTATGTGCTCGAAAGTGAATTGCCCAATTACAGAACGAAGAGTACGCTGCGCAAGAGCAATAGTCTCGACCACGGGATTGTCAACCTCATAAGAGGCCAGCACAGGGTCCGAAATCTGTAGGAGAGGGCTTGTGAGTACTCAGCATACCATAATGATATAAAAACCGAACTCAGAGAGCAGAGGTGATCATACTTATCATCATTGTAAATTCCGCAGAAACCGAAAGGGGAATAGAATTCCTGGTCGTGGCGTTCTGCATGCGCAGGAATATGAATAGTCTTTTCTCTCAAGGAAACCACGTTTACGATTTTGTCAACAAATGGAATTAAGCGATGTATTCCAGGCTACATCACCTTGGGGTACTTTCCAAACCGCTCGATCACAACCGCCTGGGTATTGGGCACCAGAAACCCACCACTCCAATGAATCGGGGGAGGACTAGTCTCATGAAAAAAACAAAACAAAACAAAACAAAACCCTAAGTAATGGTAAAAGGACACGACTAAAAAGCTGGTAATGATTTTACCTGAGGTTGATGATATATTGTAAAAAAAAAAAATTTGAATTACTTGAAAGATGTTACTACCAGAAAAAGAAAAAGAAGAAAAAACAGTAAAACTCAACAGAGAAAAGGAGGAGGTTTTCAGCTTTTCCCAAATCTTTCCCCTAAAACTCACTCTCCTCTAGATTGTCAGAGAAATCAAACAATAATTAGAGGTTATGACCTGATTGATTTAGAGGTTCTAGACCTGCAGTAATCAAGAGCAAATTAAACGTTCCACTATGAAATTGTTGATGTATCGTGTTTCGAGATATAAGTTATCATAAGCCACTCTCCCAACCGCAGAACGCATGGCAGTCTTGGCACGCCTAATAGCTGTAGCCATAGGATGTTCAGGAAGATACGAGGCCCGCGGAGCATCCTCAATCTGTGTGTGTGTGTGTGAGAGAGAGAGAGAGAGAGAGAGAGAGAGAGATTCTCAGTACCTATACAAGTAGTAGCCCTGGAGAGTTCAAGAATTTGATCGATGACATTACCTTGAGAGATCGAAATCAGACCACGTACTAACTGTAATTGGGAAAAGGTCGTTGGTGAAAACTGTGTGGTCAGGAGCTATAAGCTGCTTCTCGTTGAAACATTGCACATGAGCAATTGTATCGGTCAAGGGAAACAGGATCACTGATTCTCCAGGCATGAGAGTCTCCCAGTACCAATCAAAACTTTCAATCACATAAGCATGGTCTTTCGGGGCCACAACCGAACCGCAAAATTGTGCAGGGGGATCTCTGCACATAAAATTTAGACCCGCATAAGAAACCATAACTCATCAAAGTATTCAAATACTTTTAGGGTTTACGGTATGAATTACCCGACACAGCCTCAGCTTGGATAATTTCGAAATCGAGCATGGCTGAGACGTCTCACAGATCTCAACGCGTTCAAGCAATTACGCCTAAACATACTCATATTGTGAATTTCTTTTCTTGTCCTTTTTTGTTGGCGGAATTTATAGCACTTGTAAGTGTTTTTGGTTTATAAAATGTTGAGGAATCATTCATACGTATAAGTGAAATTAGCAAGTTTATTAATTGCCTTAAGAGAATTAGACAATATCTGGTCAGAGTTTAATAAACTAGTAGAAAATACTTCCCTACTCTAGTTAGATAAAAGGGAATTTTGGTTTCAAGGTGAGTCTTGCAGCATGATACATACCGAGGTGATTATCACCTGCATACTCATTTTACGAAACAAAAGAATATAAAGGGGTACTTTTGTATTCATTCTCAAAAAAAAAAAAAAGGGGTACTTTTGTGTCAAAACTGTATATTATGCCAAAACGATGGATATCACACAAATGTAGACATATTACTAGTTAATATTTTATCATTGTAAAGAAATACATGAGTTTTTTTTTTTTTTTTGAAAGAAATGTAGATTTCATTAACACATGTTAAGATGACCATTACATATCATTCTGCTGCCTTTAATTAGACAGATCAAGAAGTTGTAGTAAGAGAACTACTGTGATACATAGAAACAGACCACCTATATATATATATATTCGAATCAACCGCTCACTTAGCCTATAAACTATGGAGAATTGTAAGACATAGTATATTAGCCCCCATCACACCTACCTATATTTTTTCCTTGCCCTTTAAGCGAGGGCTAGGAGGGTTACTTGAGTACAATACACTCAGAACCTCTTTAGCATACACCTTCTTGGCTAATATCTGCAAATCGTCGGTGCATGAAAAGAGAAGGCACCCTAGCACTCTATCATGACATGGGCCTAAAGATCCAAAGTTTCAAATTTGGGGTCCAAAAACCCAAAGCCCAATACTAGTCCAAACTTTGCCAAACCCCAAAAACCATAGACTCCATTTTGCTCTGGACACCCCGAAAAGAGATGTCCACACTTTGAACCTGGAGGCTAGACCGGCGACATTCAATTGCACCACCGCCATCGATACTATCATAAGATCGGTGACATCTGCAAACGAAAGCAATAGTGTCCAAATTTGTTTAAAGTGTGACCTATTGATATGCGCGTCGCCGTATTCATCTACAGTCCTGATCGGTGACAGCATCACCCTAGCTGTCCACGGCACTACCCCGATTTCCACCTCTTGAACTGCGCCCAATAGTTCCTGAAGTTCCACACCAACGTCGGCCAATAGTGTCAAGGATGAGCCCTCAATGTCGACCCAGTTGTCGCCTCACGGTGGAATGACCACCCACTACTAGAAAAACCACATATAAGGACACCATATAAGGACACTTTTTTTTCACTGAGTCCTAATAAGCTTATGAGGACGAGTTAAAAAAACAGGAGCAATAGTTTGCTCGCCCGCCTAATTTTTTTTTGTCAAAAGTTGAACTTCCCACCTTTTTTTTCCAACACATATTCGCACTTTGGCCTCTATTTTTCAGTTGACCCCTCGCTCTCTCTGTTCTCATCGAACACATTGGAGCTCTGATTCTTCAGCTCTGAGCGAAACAGATCTTACCACAGATGGGTAACTCTCTCTTCTTACAGATCTGTCTATACCCTTTTCTTTTTGCCATATCTATATGCTCTATGCATATCATAATCTGACGGTGGCTTTCTCCTATATGTTCTTCCTGTTGTCTCTCCATAAACCTCCAACCTAGCCGCTGTCCCTAGAAGCCTCCGACCCCCTCCACGATGCCATTGAAGTGAACGACGAGTTGTGCGTCGCGGACGCGATTACGAACCTCTGCCAGATCTTTCCGTTAAGCCCTTCATCAATGGCGGAGTCTCTGGTATGCTCGCTCCCTGCGTCATCCAACCCATCGATACGATCAAGGTGAGTGTTGAAAATCATCAACATTGTAACTTTTGTGAGATCTGGATTGGACCCATGATTCCAACTCGGGTCTTTGAGCTGAAAGTTGGTTTCTCCGATCAGCTTCCTGGAGCGCTCAGCCATAGGCTACAGGGACAGACCCTCTATTATGTATGGAGACATCGTCTACACTTGGAGACAGACACTTGAACGATGCACCAGACTTGCTTCTTCTCTTGCCCAACTTGGAATTTCTCAAGGCGATGTGGTAAGAAACTGAGAACTTTTAATGTTTTTTTCTCTGTTTGTCGCCATTATTGACTACTTTGCAATTGGATGTTATTGTTTTTTTAAGTTCAGAGTTCGGAAGTGTTGGCTTATCTCTGAATACTATGTATTGTACTCTGAACAGCTCGCTAAGAGATTGGATTAGATTTTTTCTCTCTCTTTTTTTAACTGCACTAATTTTGGAAAATATTTTAACTTGTGAAACATCTAATTAGACATTTACACAGTGATGAAGAGGTGGCTGGTTGTGATTGGCAAGTTGTTGGTTTTATGTCTTCCACATGATTTTTTTTTTTTTGGGTTAAAATCATTCACATAGGATTGGAATTTGAATACCATGATCAAGAACAAACAAAGAGGCGGGGACATGAACCAAAACCCCTCAACCAAAAACAGATGGCATAAAGCCAAATGAGCAAAAAGCCATAAGGCGAATACAAAGTAATAACATGAAACTTGAAATATATAAAGCATGATTAGATCAAAGGTTCAGTCCTACAGTTTGCGTCCTACTTCGGATAGGATAATGAGCATGCATGCTAATAGCTTGTCAAAAAGCTTAATAGGTTTTTCCTTTGTTTATCTCTTTTCTGTTCCTATTTTGTTTGAGAATGCTACAACTTGTGCACATCCCATCCGTAAATGATCGCTGTTTTAAAGACAAGGGTGGTTGTGATTGGTAGGTTCCTGGTCTTGTTCTTCGCATGTGATTGAACTTTGAAGATCATGATCACTTTTAGTCATGTGCTACTCATTGCTTTAAGCTAATGAATTTGCATCTGCAGCACCATGTTCAGCCTACTTCGAATAGATGCAGCTAAAGTATTTGTCTTTTAAAGTTTGTCCTTAAGGAGTGTTTGACTAAATCACTCCCAAAATTCTTACTGATAAATGTTGATCCCTACAGTTGAACCAAACTTGAATACATTACTAACATTACTGTTTTGGACCTTGTAGAATGCATTTGAGCTCGCCTTCTTCGTTTGGGTTCCAGTAAGTTTTTCTTTCCCATCCTCCAGATTTTCCTTTGGGACATTAATATTGAATCTGGACATTATTAGTTTATAGTGATCAACATGACCGTTGAATCTCAGTTTTCTTTCTTCTTAGCTACGCGATATACAATTTCTTTATGATTTGGGGATTCATTTGAATGTACTAACTGCAGTTAGAACAAAGTTTTCTTTTCAGCCCTAATTCAACTTTCTTTTGCTCAGTGCATTTTTTGGAAATGTCAATTGTATGTTATACAACAATAGAAATCATTAAGTGAAAGTTTAGAAGTAATATGTCCTTTCAAAGACTTTGTCAATACTTTTTGAAAGTTAAATAAAACAGAGTGATACTGGTAGCTTTTATAGTAACGTTTATTGGTAGCTTTTAGAACTTTCTACCCTATGATAACAAACCTAATCTGAAGAACCTTTTCATTTTATTCAGTTTAGGTATGTAAAGATGGTGTGGCTGTGATTAGGGTTATCAATAAATGATTGTCAGTGGGTATGATGGTGTAGAATTTTAATTGAATTATATGTGTGAATGCAGAGCTGGCAGCTAAGAATCCGAAAAGAGGAATAAAATGGTTCTTAGAGCAAGCTGCTGCTGAGAAGGTTAATGAGAGAAAATATAAATGTGATCATGCCAGGTCAAAGAGGTTGAAAACAAGTGAGTATGGATTTTATGTTTTGTTAACTATTGGCATCTATAGATAATGAGGACAGATAATTGATTGTGTGGAAGTATGAAGAGCAGCAATATCTTGATGCCTCTTCTAGGGTACAGACTATGGTCTCGCATAAGCAACCACTCTCTCTAAGGTGATTATCTGACTTGAGGATTCTTGTGTTCTTGTGTTTACGAGGGTATGCTTTATTTATTTATTTATTTTTTGGGTCGGAAAGATGATGGTGTTTCAATTTTTCAGGTTGCATTTAGGACTAAGGTCTTCCGTCTTCCACCCATATACCAACAGCAATGGAAGCATTTGTCTTGATATCCTCAAAGAGCAATGGAATCCAGCCCTTACTATCTCTAAGGTTCGGCTTTGTTATCTTGCAGGAACAATAATTGGACCCCTGTTAATTTCTAAGTTGAGATAAATCAAATTTTGCATTGCAGCTTTAGTTTCTCTTTGTCACTGTCCAATTTGCTGGTTTCTAGGTTCAATTTCAGCGCTTTTGTGCAAGCAAATGCAAAATTTTAGTCTTTCTTGTTTTTTGGTAGATGGGATTCTGTGGTTATATATAATTGACTTTTGTGATTGTTGTGTGGTTTGTTTGGCATTGGCGGTGGCAGAGGAGGAGGTTAGAAGGTGAAAGATGAGGGAGAGAGATCAAGAGGTTGCAGCAAAGGAAGGGGCTGTCGTGTGGTGGTGGCGGCTCTGGCAAAGATAGAGTTGATGCACTCAGTATATTATTGTAAGCACTATTACGTTCTCATGTTCCTTCCTTTGTTTTGTATTTTTTGTATTTTTTTAATTATGAATTGAAGTATTGGATGTGTGTGGAATAGTATGGAGTCTAATATTGATGCACCCAGTTTTGCATGTTTCTGTGAAGTGGTTTTCGTTGTAACGTTTAGCTTCTTGTTTATGTATCTCTTCAAGCCACAACCTTGAATTGTAGCAGGTTATGAAGGTATCAAAGGCTTCAACCAGCTCAGATGGTCATACTCGATAGACCCTCCACATAATTAAACTAGCCCAGATCTCAAGTAAGTTCCAGAAATATTGCCTTCAAAATGCAGTGATGGCTTTCTTTCGCCTTCGAAGTTGGTGGAAAGGGATCATGGAAATGGGGTGAGTTCTGCTTGTATCTATTCTTTTCGTCCAACAGTTTTGCTTATATTGGTCTTTCAGCTGGACGCCTAAAACTGGATCCTTATCTTTTTTTTGCTTTTTATGTTTTGCTTTTGGACTTAATATTCTATATCAGATTGATTGAGAAGATTAAATAGGTATTTGTTTCTGTCTATGTATCTTATGTATTGAGAACTATATATTGTAAATTTTTCATATATGTGGTAGTGTTTTAGGACAGATAACCCAAATTAAGTACATGATAATCCTTCATAAGTAGTGACTTATAAGATATATAAATTCACCTAGATTCTGGTTTTCTGTGTGAATGGAGAAATTTTAGATGGTATTAGGGATTGTTTGGGTCTGAATTGCTTGATTCGGGTTTTGCAGTGCGACAATACTTGCGAGGAGCTAAGGGAGTTTGGGAAAACTGAAGATGATTTGAAGTCACTTCAAAGTGTTGGTCAGATGAACCCTGAGCTCTTCCTTAGAGTGGGCATCAAACCACCCAAGGCATGTTTTATATAGTATTACTGACTTCATATTATTAGTGACATGTTCAGTAAATTTTTTATGCACCCTAGTAATGTTATCGTGCTAAGAGTCTTCTTCCTTATTTTATTGAAGTGTTCCAGGGTTTTCTTCTCTATGGACCCCCGGGAACAGGGAAGATATTGCTAGCAAAGTAATTGCGAGCAACATAGATGCTAACTTTATAAAATTATTCATGTCTGTGGCTTTTATACTGAGGTTTTACTTTTTATGCAATTATTATTTTTCTTTCTTCATGTACGCTATTTCATATGAGAGCTAACTATACATGTACAATGTATATTTAGCTGCGTGTTTGATTTTGCCCAAGGATTCTTTGCCATTACATTAGATCTGTCTTCTGAGACTAAATCCACTGTCAGTTCTATTATTTACTGCTAGCTTAACTTTGTTTCTCTGTATTGCAGCCCGTACAAAATCTCTTTGAGGATAATGATATAGCTAAACAGCTCTTACAAAGTGTTTTAGTATGTTTCTTTTTCCAATTTCGATTACATTTTCATACTTGAGTGTTAGCCAAGAATATAAGAATGGGTGAAAAGCTCAACCTACATTTTCTCTATCTTTGTGGAGCTAAAAGTTGGATAGAAATTGAAGTTCTCTATCAAGATAGCAGGCCTAGCTTGCTGGATATCTACTTGTGCTCTAATTATATTATTAAACACTTGTTCTGCTTATAGGAGAGCAAAGAGCAGTTGAAACCCATGGTGGCTTTGCTACAGCTTGTTTCTCTATATCGAAAGGTACATGTTTAGAATATAAATCCATCTCTTAAGTCTGAAATTTATGAAACAAGCCCTTGCAGTAATTACTATTTACTTCTTTGTTCCCAATTCTTAGTAAGGAATAACTTGAGGATTCTTGTGTTCTTTGATAATATTATATGGCTGCTAGGTATATAATACATTCTAGCAGTTATCTAAATGTATGTTTTCTGGGTTGTTTGTTTAGGATATTATTTGGCAAGGAGATATCATTGGAGTTAATGCAGTGCTGCAGTTATTCATGGTTGATATCCAATCAGAACATTAGTATAGTATTCATTAAGTTATTTTTTCTGGTTCATTTTGTAGTCACTTCAGACTTTTTTTTGTATGTATATTAACATATTTGAGTGAGTAATACAATCCTTTTGGTGGTTTTCAGATGCTTTGGATTTTTTTTTTTTTTGGATAGTGTTCAACTTTTAAGGACACATATTATGAGTTCTTACAAGCAAAGGATGACACTTTGATTTTGTTTTGAGGACACAAGAAATGTGTCCTTGTAGGGAAAAGAGGACACATTTCTATCAATATGAGAACACGTTTTATTGTCCTCTAATAGATACAAGGACACTTATTTTGCACCTTTGAGGACATGGTTTATGTGTCGTAGTAGGGAAAAGAGGACACATTTTTATTGATGTGAGAACACATTTTATGTGTCCTCTATTGGATACGAGGACACATTGCTTTGGTCTTTAAGGACACAATTTAAGTGTCCTTGTAGGGAAAAGAGGACACTTTTCCAGTGTCCTTGTATGTGACTTATAATGACTCCTGGATAGAGGACACGTTTTTTGCGTGTCCTTAAATGTAATAGAGGACTCATTTCCAATGTCCTTAAATCATGTTTTTCTAGTAGTGACCGTCTCTACCATCTCCTGTGAAGACTTCTTGATCCTTGTAATATGAGATCTTCCACCGTGATTATCTATCTGGGGTTCACCAGTTCTGATGTGGATGAACCAGAGAGAGTCATCCACAAGTAGGCTTGCTAAGAATAAAACTTCGACACAAGCAATAGGTTCGTCGACAAACATCGACGTTGAAGTTTGGCGAAGAACTCACGGCTGCGACCTTAGAGCGACACGGATCCCTAAAACCTAGGCGGCTAGGGTTTAGGGACTGTAGAGCCATTCGTAAAATGAGTTACTACCCATATATTAGGAACCTATTTGTGTATTAATATTATCATCATCTCACTTCAAATTTTGAGGACGAAATTTCTAAATGGGGGGAGTTTGTGATACCCTGCAAATTTGTAATACAAACTGCTTTTAGCTAATTTATGTAAGCCTCGAGAAAACTAAAGAAGTTAAGCTGAAGTTTCCGAGAATTAATTTTATTATCCCAGAAATTACTAAGAATGCTTATGACAAAATTTTCTAAAATTTTTGTGAAGGATAATGTTCAATTTGAGGACTCGGTATTAAAGTTTGTGTTGAGACAAGTCGTGTAAGTTTTCATGAAATTTCTCAAACACTCGAGCTATTTAGTTTGAACTTCCCGAGTATGGGAATAAAATAAATTATAAAAGGAGCAATCTCGAGCGTTGGATCACCCACCGCTTAATCTGGATCGTTACATATATCACCGCTTAATCTGGGCCGTTGCATTTATCGTTGATTAATCTCTATCGTTGGGTTTAGGTATATGTATAAGCCTAGATCAATCTAGAAGGGGAAAGGTCTAGATCCCTCTAGAACTCTCTCTTCTTCAAATTCGTTGTTGTCGTACAATCACGGGGAGAGGGTCAAAGAACAATTTGGATCTGGATGAGGGGGATGAGGGTCACCGACTATCTTTCTCTTTTCCTTTCTCTTTCATCTCAATAAAGCCACGACATTATTAGATGGCGGTGATCGAAGGTATCAATTTTAGTCTACGTGTGGAGATATATGCAAGTGTGTGGTTAGTTTTGTTTGCATCGAAGATAGGTTAATTAATTGTGATTAGCGAAATTCCAATCCATCCTAAATTCCGATTATTTTCTTCTATCCGGTTTGGAGTGTTACACAATATTGCAACTCTTCCGTTTCTCCTTAAAAAGTCATCAACCATCTTATACTTACAACGATGAAAAAAAAAAATCACAGTTGTTCTCCAAATGCTTAAACAAAATCATATGATTATATCCATAAAAGAGATAGTGGATAGTCTTGGGCTTGGCTTTGATTGAAACGGTAGTCAATTTTTATGATAATTAATAAAAGAGATGTTGAGCTTTGGTTTATATTTTAGGAATTAATTCGACATGATTGTTCAAATTTTTTTTTATTAAAAGCAATGAAAGAATTCATTCAAATTGAACGGGTTATGCAAAAAGTTGGTACACAAACAATTAAGATATTAAGTGCAATCAGCCTTCCACATGTTAGTCTCCATCAGCCATGATGAGAGTTCTAAAGGTTTGTTTGTCCAAGGGGGCTAATGGAAAATTAAAGCATATCAGATCTGAATATGGTATTCCCAAAATCATCTCCCCTTTCAATACTTCTTTTCATCAGGCAAGAAGGGTTTTGGCGAATATCTCTGCAACTTCTCCATATCTTAATCCGGATAAAGAAATTATGTATCCTGAAACAATTTGGAAGTGCAGGGATGCAATATTTAAATGTTTGGAAGAAGATGGCTCTGCAACAACTGATACTCTGCAAGTGGCTTTATATGATAAGTTCAAGGAGATTTTGAAATTCAACCCTGCAACAGCTCATACTCTAGCAATAAGTTTTATGAAGCAAGTGAAAGACGCTGCTGGTACACGGAAATATATTGCAGGTTTGTCAGGAAACTTATTTCTGAATGGCAAAACCTATCAATTCAGGTATCTCATTGCCTTATGGAACTGTCCACGTAATTTTTCATCACCAATGGATCTTTCTTTTTCTTCTTGGGATAGCCGTGTCGTTGGAGATTCATACCGTCAAGCCCTCGGTACATTGCCATTAACCATTTGGGA
This sequence comes from Rosa lucieae, assembly GCA_024704745.1. NCBI lineage: Eukaryota > Viridiplantae > Streptophyta > Magnoliopsida > Rosales > Rosaceae > Rosa > Rosa lucieae. Next base: position 9,310,266 of record CM045492.1, read on the forward strand.
AATGCTTGAACATGCCAAAGCCTCATTGCCCACTAATTCTACTAAATAACATATTATTGAGGCTCTTGAAAAAAGTACTACTTGGTATAATAACTATAAGTACGGCGATGTCTTTGACTGCCTAGCCTTATGTCGTCATTCAATAGTGCATCCTCCTTTTGGAATATCTGAGCCAAGTTTGATCGATGTATTGGACATTGTGTTTCAAGATGTGTATCCGAATGTTCAGAAATTTCATCACATCAATGGAATGGTTCAGACTTTGGAATATATTAGGCCGCTCATTTTTACTGGAGTGTGGGAGTTTTAGTTTTAGGATTTGTATGACATTATATTTAATATGTGACATTGGTTTTAAGAACTTAATACTTTGTAATAGCCCTTTTGAAAAGGAGATCCTCGTTTTAATAGCCAACTGTCTATCAATTCTATTTAGGGTTGCAATCTTTTAGTCAGCATGACGTCTTTATTTGTTTCTAACATCTTTTCTTCAAGGTAATTTAGTCCTTCAATTAATTCACTTCAGTAATATGACTAATATCATATTCATAATCATTCTCTAAATGCCATCATCCCAAAGTGTTCTGCAAAAACTTCAGTACTTTTTTAACATCGGTGATACTTTTGTCGTCTTGTGAGAAGTACCACAAGTATTCATGATTTATATCAATCTTCTTAAGCTTTGTTTGTGCGCCTTGAGATTTAATCTTTAAATTCCCAGATAGAGAGATCATGGTGTTGAACAAAAGGACAACAAATCGAGACATAGATGCATCCTTCGTTAACTTTTCTAAGATATTTGAGTACCCACTCCCAATAAAAACACTCATGTTTTTATATCAACTAATAAAATTTTGTAATTGCCCATATATTTTCAGTTCTACGATCTTTTCAACATGTATTTTACCATTGTCTGAAATTAACTCCATGAGGTCCCATATTTGCTGAAGATATTCTAAATGATTATTACGCACATCTCTTGAAATAATTTGAAAGTCATCTTGAATTGCAAGGTCATAGTACTCTTGGCTCGGCTTGGGGATGACTATGCAATTCAACAATAATTCACTAAGATTACTACATATAGTAAGAGTCAAATTACTACTATAACATTACATAGAATGTTGTACCTCATATTTTTCAAGTGAAATATATTGCAGTACATGCACGACAAGGGTGAGGAGATAGTGACATGCGAACGACTAGTTACTCTTACTATCTGTAGTAATTTTAGGAACGGAAACTTATATACAACAAAGAATAGGGCACAATACATTGTATTGGACTTGATATTTTTCCATCCAGGGCTTAAGACAAATAGGAGACATGAAATGTAATCTAAATTAATGAATATGTTATGCAGAAGATTGGTGGCCAGACTGTATTTAGCTTACAAACAAATAAAAATACTTAAAAAAAAAAAACAAAAAATGAACTTTGATCAAACTAGACCGATCTAGTTTGGTTCAGTTTAAACATCAAATGCCTCATCAGCAGTCATCTGGCTTCACCAAAAAGCGACTGCCCAATAATAACCTCCACTTTTGCTCTAGTTATTTGGTTGTATCCACCGATGATCATCCCAAACATAATATCTTCACTGAACGAGTACTTGTAGTCTTCTATTTCCTTTATGTAGAAAGGTCTATGCTTCCTTCAGTAGTGCATCTTCCACTAGTTTGGGAATCTAGGCCAAACAATTGCTTAATTAGCTTCTTATTTCCACAAGATATTGTGAATTTCTGCACAAGCACCCTAAAACGAACTTGCATACTAATGTTGTAGCTCTGGCCTCAATTTCAAAGTCTATCAATTTAGCCAAACTTCCTAGACTTAACAATTATACTGTAGTATATGCTACCTCTCTAGCAAGTATGCTGCTTCATCTATACTGACAGTCATTCTTTGATAAGTATGCATATCATGAACAAGTCTCAAACAATATATCTTTGACAACTTTTTCTAGTATAATATTGTGATTTGAAACGATAAATTTGAGGATTAATTATAAAATACCCCTCGAACTATGAGGCTATTTTCATTTTCATACCCAACTATCAAGTTTTTGCATTTGTATACTTTAAGTTTCATTTCGTTAGCATTTTGATATCCTGACCATGCTGATAGTCAAGGACATTTTTGTCAATTCATCAAATTTTTAATTAAAGTTAAAATTTCTTAATTGAACTTTGTAATTAAAACTAAATTTTGTTTAATTGGGATTATTTCTATTGTTGCTTACACCCAAGAACACTCATTCATTGATGCACATTAAAATGGTAAAACCAATGGGTTAGTGCGATTGAATTGTTTCTTATTGGCTTCTAATTTACTTAAACGATAGCAATTAGTATGGAAGAGTTGTTTCTTCTTTTATTTATTTAATGTTTTAGTTTCCGTCTTGTTCTTTTATTTTATTTTGCTCAACAGATTCATTTCAACACACACACACACAGCCACATGGACACACAAATTCTTCTAGTCTAGTCATTTTAATCGATACTAATATATGTTTCAAAAAATAGTGTATTGTAATTTTAGTGTTTCTTGAATATTTTGACAAACTGCTAATATTTGATAATTTAGAAAAATGTTGTAAAGTAAATAATAAGTGAGGAATACTAGTTACTTCCTCCTTCTACCTTTCCCTTTCAACTTTCCCCACTCAACAAATGACATGTGAATTCTACTACCACTTTAAACTCAATATTAATTACATTGAATAACTAATACTATTTTTTTTTAGGGCTGGGAATCTGTGACCGAGAAACCGATGCTGAAACCGACCGAACCGGTACCGATACCAATCGGCTCGGTTTCATTTATGTTTTTTGGAGTACCGAACCGAAACCGTACCGATGTTATTGGGCTCGGGTCGGGATCCGATTGGGCCTTTTTAATACAGTTAAGTTACTGACCCGACCTGTTAATCTGCTCCAAATCGATGTAGCTGCAGCTTGAGTCATTTGACATTTCAACATGAAAAACACAGCCTCCTTCACTCTCAAATCAGGCAAGTGATCAAATCTCCTTTGCAGCACCACGAATCCATATTTGATTCCATTCAAATCGAAGAACTGAAGAAGTAAAAAGTTGATTCTATTCCTTGGCTGCGGTCTGCACTATGCAGTTTTCACTGGGTTTTGATTATCAATGGGAAAGTTGGGAATAAGTCTGACTATCTATCTATGGGTTTTGATTCAGTTTATCAGATTGTCATGAAAAATTAAATACTATATTATTGATGTGGAAAAAGTTCTATACTGTTAGGCCTTGTTTTTATACTATACAAATTGAATACTATATTGTCGACTAAATTTCCATGACTGATATGTATCAACTTTATTCATCCTAGGGTTGGAGAAAATGAAAACATATGTGCAGCAATATCATGCAAAAGGAAGAAAGCCAATGTACTCATTCCCATAATAGCAGCAGTTAGTGGATTTGCTATTTAGTTTGAAGCATCAGTTGTTATATTATTTACCATGAAAAGAAAAGAGAACAAGGTAAAGCTGTAATATATATTATTAACAGTTGAAAGGTAAACAGAGAAACTATTTGATGTGTCATATGTATGCAGTTTTGATAATATAAGAACGTATTTTTTGTGTCCTCTTATGGATTTAATGACTCCATTTCCAGAACTTGAGGACATAATTTGTGTCCTAGTATAGAAAAGAGGACACATATGAGAATGTATTTTGTGTTCTCTTATGGATTTAAGGACTCCATTTTCAAATATTTGAGGACACTAGTTGTGTGTCCTAGTATGGAAAAGAGGACACATATAATAGTGGATTTTTATGTCCTCTTATGGATTTAAGGACTCAATTTCCTGAGCTTTTATGACACAATTTGTGTGTCCTTGTATAGAAAAGACGACACATATTAGATAATATGAGGATGTAATTTAGGTGTCCTCTTATGGATATAAGGACACCTTTGCCAAATCTTTTAGGACACACAAACTGTGTCCTCATATAGAAAAGATGACACATTTTCAGTGTCCTTGTTTGGGACTTATGATGACTCTAGGATAGAGGACTCTTTTTTAAAGAGTCCTTGTATGTATTTAAGGACAATGTTTCAATGTCCTTAAATCATGTTTTTGTAGTAGTGTCAATTTTACATTTCGATTGAATATGAATATATGATTATCAATTCATTTCATTATATGAATATGTATTTGGCATTATGATTATCAAATTATGATTGAGAAATTGAAATTATGATTAATTGATTACTCAACAATTGAACTAAAAGCGGCATTATGATTATCACTTCACAAAGCTTATCAGATTAGTTTGATTACATGAACTGTCATAACTCATTACTGTGAATATGTGATTACTGTTGTTAATTTTTTTTTCTTTTTCTTTTTTAATTCCAGTTTCGAAGAAGCAAGAAGAGGGGTGAAGTAGGCAAAGAAGCCGCAGACCAAGCAGTGGTACCTCTCCCTCAGTCCAGCTTGGTTGTTTCGAGCAGTGGGACTTCTCCCTTAGTCCAGCAAGATGTCACTCAATCAGCAATAAGGCCTGAACTGGTATACCGAACTATACCGATCTAGTACCGAACCGATCGGTTTCGGGACGGTTCGGTTTTGATACGCAGTTTGAGGAGTACCGAGCCGTACCGAACCGACTCAAACAATCAGTCTCGGCTTTGGTATGCCTTGTTTAGCGAGCCATACCGAGTCGATCCCAGCCCTAATTTTTTCCATGTCTGCCATTCTAATAAATGTCTCACATTTTTTTCTTTCTATATTTCACTTTGATTTTATAGGATGTTTACTTTAGGGTGCAGCTATCGCCACCCTACTATCTACTTTGTTCACCCTATATTCTCTTCTCACCCTACACATATTTTTTTTTAATTTCATGTTTACTTTGTTCACCCATTTGCAATACCGAAAATACTATTTTCCAATGTAGGGTTTAACTCAATTTTTTTTCCTATTTGGCTCCCTCCGCATCTCTCTCAGTTGTTTTAGACTTTCTTCTCATCTCTCTCAATCAATCTCATGAACTCTTAGTCAATCAATCTCACTAGATTCAACGATGAATGAAAATATTACTATGAAATTTATGTACATATTCTGTAGGGGTAATAAAAAAACTAATTGTAATTTTTAATAAGATATTGTCCTTTATTGTAATTTCATATTAGGATATTTTAGTATTTTAATAAATTAGAAACATGTAGGATGAACAAAGTAGTTAGTAGAGTGGCAATAGCCGCACCCTTAATTTATATTTTATGGATTTTTTAATTAGTTTTGCATTTTTCATTGTTATTTTGAGAATCTGGGTTGTGGTTTTTTCCTTTCTGGGTTCATCTAGGTAAAACTTCCCCACAGGGAAGCCCTTTCTCTCAAATCTTTCTTTATCTCTTTCTATCTCTCTAGTATCCATTTTGAAATCCATTCCCATTTTAAAATGTTTGTTCTATCAAATCTTTCTTTATCTCTTTCTATTTCTCTAGTATCCAGTCTGTCACTCTGAAATCCATTCCCATTTTTTAATCTTCGTTCAATTTCATTTCTTTATATAGCTGGGGAATTGTCATTTGCAGACTATGGGCTGCATGTAAACCAAACCCAAACAATAATATGAACAAGATTGAGATCAAATTGTTTTTAAAAAATTGAAAAGAAAAAAGAACTAAACTCAGAAAAGAAGAAAATGATGAAGCAAAAGTGCAAAATCAAACCAGATAAATATTCAAACAAAAGACAAATTAAGGACTCTGATAATGAAATGAAGATCTAAAAACGAATTGATAGGAAACTAAAGAAAATTAAGAGAGAGGAAGAGACCAAAACAATTTGGGAAATGGGAGTTTAATATCTTTTTTACGGAAATTTTATTTTGAGTTGGTACTAATTAACATACTAGGGATTCTTTGGAAAACAAAAATTATTGTTTATGTTTTATAAGCTTAGAAAAGGAAACAAAAAAAACCCAGCGAAAAGGTATAAATGCAATATATATATATAAAGATTGTAATGGGCAAACATGGAAATAATAGGATTAGTTAGTCAAGGTATATATTGAGTTTGATGTGATAATAGAATTCACGTGTCATTTGTTGAGTGTGAAATATTGAAAAGAAAAGATAAAAAGAGAAGGTAGCTTTCTCATGTTGAGTACTTTTCGTAGAATATGATTTGCCTAAGTTACTTGATTACGAATTCTATTTTCTGATGCGTTCATTCCTGGACTTCGTACTTTGATTAATATAAACATGTTTTATTTCAAGAACAAAAAAAAAAAAAAACTATTATTTAATTGAATGCGTTCATTTCCATGCCCCAAAATCAATGGATTGAAGTGATATATGACCAAGATACAAATTCTTTAAGTGTTGCTTGCACAACCCTATTCTCCGTCTATTCAAGCTGGGATGAATACAACTTGAGAACCCAGTCTTCCAGCCAGGAAATTTCTGCCTTTCCATTACATGAATAGTATAGACACTCGGTGCTGGAGCTGTACACCCAATGACAAAACAATTGCAAGGTCGTGACTGGCTCACCATTCTTGCTAGAGAGAGCAAACATAAGCCACTGTAAGAAATTCCATACATTAAAGCCTCATCGTTCTCTAAAGCCTGAGGGTCTGATGTTTCACTTACCATCTCTTGCTCAACTTCTAGGGTAGAGGGAATACTGCTTAGTTCAGTGTCAAAACGTTTTTCTATCTCAGCTTCGTGCACACGATACTTTGCTGCTAGAGTTCGGATGCACGATTTTCTTACTAGATCAGAGATCAAGAGTTTTACCTCATTGAAGTTATCACACTTGGCATACCATCTAAGCCAACGGCGAACAATACCTGAAAACCAGTTGATAATTTGAACATTATCTTGTAGAACAAGCAAGGAGCATGTACGGGGGTAACCATCACGTGTGAGCAATCCATATCGTAGGAGACGCTTTTTTATTGCAATAACGGGAGCAATTATCTCAGTGACAATGACAGAGTCAGTAGAAGAACCAGCATTTGGTAAAAGGGCAAGAGTAGAAGTGGTCTCAGAAGAAACATATTTTTCCACATGCCTCTGAAATTCATAAAAGGAGTTTCTTAGTTCTTCAGGTAAAGCTGGTTCTGCGACATACTTAGACAGGATAGCTTCCTCGCTCTCTTCTGCTTTGGCTTTGACATCTTGCATCCAAATCTTCAGCATGTACTTGTACCAATGATCAGTTTCCATACCAGATTTACGGCAATGGGAAATTTGACTCAGAACAGACCTGCTGTCAGCCAAATGCTTGATCTCTGATTCCTTGACCTTCTTCAAAGCATGACCCAACCATTTCTTGCCTATGCTAACTGTTCCAGAATCCCATGCCTCTTGCTTTTGTAGACCAAATAAAGCAACTTTTTCCTTTAACTTGTGGACTGCTTTTGTCGCAGGACTTTCTTTCACATTTCTTCTAATCAAGGTGCCTAAAAAGCGGATCCCCTGCGACATTTGACATGGCAATAATTCTGTTTGATCAACAACTTCCAAGTGCAAAGACTTCTGCAAGTACTTTTGAACCTCAGATTTGAAATCAAGAGCTGCATCCTTAGAACCAGCAACTGAAAAGAATATCTCATCCATGAAGCGACAAGAATGGACTCTAAAACTCTCTTCACCTACACAGCCAAGATCATTACCTTTCAAGTTCCTCCTAAACCAGCTGCGCAACCTAGACTGGGACTTTTGATCAGTATGTAAACCTGGAATGAGAGCTTCATACTTCATTGATAATCTGTAAAACTCGCGGTCAAATAGGTCAAGATAAATATTCATTAATATAGGGGACAATACTCCCTCCTGTGGAAGACCATGACATTTTGGGAAACCACCAAACTCGAAATTGAGTACATTAGCGTGAAACATGCTTTGGATCATACCATAGAGGCTAGGGTCTTCTATCTTCTCCTCCATTACTGATATCAGTTTAGCAAGAATACAAGCATCTAGCTTTTTGTTAATGAGCAATATAAACCACCAATCAGAACTAGCAGTCTCCTTGCTTATGTACTTCAAAGCTGTAGAATGCCCCCTCCCACTTCGGTAACCATGTGAAATTTTAGAGAAGTGGGGCTTGTAAACAACTTCTAATACAATTCTGATGGCTTCCTGAATGACCTTCAGATTCACATTGGGAAGCACTAAAACATCTTTCCTTGCATTCTTTGTTGAGATAGAGAAGGTATTAGCATTAACATCAAAATTCCCAAGATACAGCTCTTCAGCCAAAGAACCAAAAGAAGTTTTCTCATCATTTAACACTACATCAATATTGGAGTTGAGTCTGATACAATCATAAGCATCTTGAAGAGTTTCTGGATTGGCAATGACTTTTGCCATTAGGTCTCTAAACTTCCCATTGAGGTATTGTTCCTTCACCCTCTTCTTAATGCGCAGTTCAACAGACCTCTTGAGTTCCATTCTGCTCCTGGGTCTTCCTCTCTCATCCATATGAGAAGATTCATCAACAAGCCAGGCTAAGTTCTCTGCCAATTTCATTTTACAAATGCTGTTATTAATATCATCTCCAGCAGTAGCGACAGTAGAATGATCTGCAAATTCTTGTATTCTTTCGGAAGCTCTTCCATGATGGGCCACTGTGATGGGACTTTTATCTGATTTTGAAGAAGTGTTCGACTTCACCAGTGTCTTTTGCACCTTTTCACAAAGGCGAGCAGTGAGAGAGGCAGCTTTTCTGACAGCAGTGAGCCTTTTGTCATAAGACATAGAAATTGGGTTGCTGCTACTACATAAAGGGATCCAGATACCAGTCATAAGTACACAAGTAGAAAAAGGGGTGAGTGAAAAGCAGTATCATTCTAATTAAGTCCTATTAAAATAGAGTTTATCAGCTCAAAGGGTATGTCTGCATAAGAATATATTATTTATACTCAAACTGCTTGATGGTTCTGTAAGTTTCCTTCAATAGAAAACACAAATTTGTACAGGATTTTGGTTAAGGAGAGGGGCTCAAGTTCACAAACAAAACAAAAATAAGAATACATCTGGACACCGGCATCTTCTTCTACAACAAAACGTACAATGCATATCATTTACCACATATTGACAACACACTCAAGACATCTGTAATTTCTGTTCCTTTAGAAATAACGACAGATATCAAAATGATAAGAAGCAATGCACCAAATCCCAGCTCCTATGCAACATATCAAAACAGAACAACATACTGTGCCTTTTGTGCATTTTTACCATTTACTTCACTTGTTTAGAAGACACAGAAAAGAGAAAAAAAAAAGAACCACAACTGAACATTCTGAGTAACCATCGAAATTTTCTGCTTATAACAAAACCATTGCTGACCATTAGCACTGAACCCAACTCCACAATACTGTCAGTCACTTTTCTTTTCGAAAGTTCGAATACCACAGAAAGAACAAAACAACAGCACCTCCAGCCGAGCTGCAACGCAACAAGGTCTCAAAGGCCACAAGCAAAGACACAAACCAAAGAACACTCATGCACAACTACCCAATACAATAATCAAGACAAGGTTGCTACCAATTCTGGCTTCTGTTCTAATCAGTTACAACTGAAGAAAGGAATTCCCAGTTCTCAATACTTACTCAGCATCCAATAGCTTAAGAATTATATAAAGCAATTGAAAGACAACTATATTCATATATCAATTTCACCAAATAGAAAACATGGGAATGGAAACTTACAGTTGATACTGGATATAGACTTCAAACCCTTGAAGATTAATCTGGGAGGTGCTTTTCCCAGAAGCACTGCCAAAGCTGCTTGCTTTTCCTGAGAAACTCAAGACTAAACCTTTAAGAATTATAATCTCAGCCGTCGGATCATACCAACGGCTGATATTCCACTACCCATTTTAGAAAAGGGTAAAAAAACCCATGACCCGAACACCCCAAAATAAAACCCTCCCAGAGTGTTTTTTCAATTCTCTTCAAAGACTGAACCTTTCTCTCTTCTTCTCCTTCTTCTTTCCGAAACCAATTCGTTTCGCATTGAATGCCGTTTCGCTCTGCGACGGAAAATCTCATCCGAATCTGATTCTCCGGCGCTCATTCTCTCCTCCGTTTCAAGAAACCTAACAAGCGCTGCAATTTTCCGGTTGTGTAATCTATTCCCGAGGAAGCTAGGGTTGCCCGTTTAGGGTTTTGGGTTTCCAAAATGATGTACCCTGATCCTCAACAGCAGCAGCAACACCAACAGCAGCAGCAGCAGCAACAACAACACTATCACCAGCAGCAGCAGCAACACCACCAGCACCAGCAGCAACACCACCAGCATCAGCAGCAGCAGCAGCAAGGTGGAGACTTTCACAGGGGCCCACCGCCGATGATGCGTCAGCCGTCTGCTTCTTCTACTAACATGGCTCCGGATTATCACCACCCTTCCGCCCCTGGTCCTCCTGTTCCTCCTTATGATGGTGTGTAACGAATTTTCAACAACCGTGGTTATTCTTGGTTTGTTTGAATTTGAATTTCTAGGTTTAAAGCTTTACTGAGAATTTCGCAATGGAAAGTGGTGGTAGAATTTTGTTGGATATTTGGTTAATTAGTAGCGGAAATGGTTTGTTTGTTGCAGTTCATGGTGATGGTTTTGGTGCAAAGAGGAACAGAAAGCAGACTCAGAGAAGGGCAGTTGATTACACTAGCACTGTCGTGCGGTATACACAGGTACCATTGTTTGAACTTATTGGGTACACATAACTTTCGCCGAATTCCTGTTATAGGGGTCGTGGTGAGGAAAGTTAAAGGATATACCATGGCTTTTCTAGTTGTGCCAAAGCTGATTTTCTGGTTTCTGCTTTCTTTTGTTAGGGTAGTCTTGTTTCACTTTTTCTGTTTTCTTTTTCTGAGAAAAATCTAATGGTGTCAAATGAAGTAGCTAGGTATTCCTTGTTCTTATTCATTTTGATCTCATATCTTTATCACGAGTAATGAGTCCTGTATCTAGTTTGTAGCACTATTCTTTATTACACCCTTTGTCAAGTGATATGGATAATTTTCTATCAAGATGTGAAACAAAGCTAATTATGTAAAAAGGAAATGTGATAAAAAAAAAAATGTGAACCAGAAGTATACAAAACAATCCCCCCAACAGGGCTTCCAAGGAGAGCCTTCAAAGTCCCGGTAGGAAACAATACAACACTGGAACTGCCTAGCAGTGACCAGACCACTGAACAACCACAGTAGAACCTAATGCAAGACAGACCGGTACTGCAAACATCACCTAAAACTAAAAAGAACTCTCAAATGGCTTCCAACCTCAAGTATGCTAGTCTGATATTGAAGGATTCTAGTTGTTATTGTCTCACAGACTTGATCATCTTAATTTCTGATTGTGTATCTTAAAATCCTGTATTATTGCTCTTTAGACTAGAATGTGGCAGCGGGATGCGAGGGATAGGACAGTATTGCAACCTACACCAGCAGCAGCAATTGACGTAAGTGATAATTTACTGTTTCTATTTCACTTTTTCTTGGTATATAAAAAATGTTCGACCGGTAGCATGATGGTAGTCTAGTTATAGTCTGAACTTGGTGCATATGATTTTTTTCACTTGAATCTTATGTTTTTGTGGTGTAGATGTTGCCGACAGTTGCCTATTCAAATAACCCATCTACGGGCTTTGCTGCAAAGTTTGTGCATACTTCCACAAACAAAGTCCGTAATTCAATTAATCGGGTTTTGGTAAGTTCAGCTACAATCAATTTTGGTCAAAGGTCATATTAACTCTTCTGTGATTATTTTTCCCCAACCATGGTTCATTGAGCATTTGATGTTTTCTTTTACAAGCATGATGTTGTCCTGTTTTGATGGTTATAATTTGGAGAAATCAACGTAAATGTGGGAGGGAGAGTGAAGTTGGGGATCTCTTTTTTGAAGTGAGGTGTAGCTACCAACTGAGTATACCTTAACTTCTGTTGAGCAACAATTTTATCGAATTGTAGTGCTATGACTTCTGTTGATTAGCTTAAATTATTTTGCACCCAGGACCAAAGATGTGGGTCTTAGTTCCATTTGCAATTGGGAGGGATATGAGTTAAACACGGAACAGTATGCTATGTTCAGATCAATATGATGCTGCACTTGTATGACTTGTTAGGTCTAAGAATGGTGTTTGATGAGGGAAGCGAAAAGGGAGGAGGGAATATTATGGCCATGTATATTTTAATGGAAGATAGAACCGTCATTGAACTAGAGCTCTCTTCTTTATTGGGCCAGGAACCAGACAAAACTTCATTTCAGGGCGTTCATTTACACGCACACACACATATATATTTTCAGTTTTCTCTTTTTGTATTGATTTTAGATATTCAGATTGTTTTGAAAATCATAATAGGAATCTTTGACATGATTGTGATGTCCTCAGTTAGCCTATCATACTGATGTTGACTGACCCCTTCCACTTTCTTTTCAAAGTGGACTCCTCCTGGGAGGCGTCTTATTACAGGCTCTCAAAATGGGGAATTCACTCTTTGGAATGGCCAATCATTTAATTTTGAAATGATTCTTCAGGTAAATATTAGACAGATTTTTTTTTTCCCTTAGGGTAACTCAATCAGAAAGGATGTCAAAATGTAGTTTATGATAGTTTCATCTTTCAATTTGTAGGCTCATGATCAAGCAATCAGATCTATGGTCTGGAGTCATAATGAAAATTGGATGGTCTCTGGTGATGATGGAGGATCAATAAAGTAATCACATGTATAGTTTTAATTGGTGTTTTGTATTAAATGGAAAATAGTAATAGCTTTAATGTGTTAATACATATGGGTCTACTTTTAGGTATTGGCAGACCAACATGAATAATGTGAAGGCCAATAAATCTGCTCACAAAGAATCTGTTCAGGACTTAAGGTAAATACTTAAATATGAGTAGTCCTCTTCATTCTGCTTAAGGCATGTCTTAATCACCCTTTTTTTCTTAACAGCTTCTGTAAGACTGACTTGAAGTTCTGTTCCTGTTCGAATGATACTTCTGTTAAAATATGGGATTTTGCACGGTGCCAAGAAGAGCGCACATTGACTGGTAAAGTGCTTTGATCACAACAATTACAGAATGAGTTTGTTGACCCTAATTGTGTAGCTTGATCAGTACTGATTTATTCATATGTAATGTGACATGACCTAGTTAAGAAATGCAATTCCTGCGCCTTTCCTTCATCCATGGTCTAAGCACAAATATGAAATTTTCCTCATTAATGCATGCTTATTTAAAATATTTTATCTGAATGATTGAGTGAATAGGCAGATGTTGTCAGTTGCATCAGAGTATGTAGGATTGAATATTTCATCTTTTACTCATACCTTTTTTTATTCTACTTTTGAAGGAACATAATAGGACCCATAATTCCTTCAGCTTCGCAATTGTAATGTTTACTGCAATGAAATAGACTTTGTTTAAAAGTGTTAGATTGTGTTTCTGGGATTAGTTTAGACCTTATTTATTTGTCTGTTTTTTGTTTGACTTCCTTGCCCATTATCAAGCAAGTTAAACACGTCCTTGCTGAAAATCATAAGTTTTTGTGAACTCGAAAGCATTTTTCAGAGGCGAAAGCATAAGGTGGGGGTATTTTTATTTGCAAGGCAATGAATTATTATAACTAAACAATTATTATTGTACTTTTCTATACTTAATATTTGAGAAAAATAGTGTAAAAGATACTTTCTTATTTCTCTAAGCCCATAGTTTTTCATTATAATCCTTGGCTGGATTTCATATTGCTTTATTCTGTCTAGTTTTAATTTGTTCTGTGAGGGGATTGCCAAGTTTCTTTATTAAGGCCACCTAGGATGCCACGTTGCTTTCACTTCAGCTCTAAGTCTCAAGTTTGCCAAAACATGTGCCCTCCTCCACACCCCGCCAAACCAAAATTAAAAAAATCATGTCAAACAGTGCATTAGCTGTACTTTCAGGTGAAGTTAAACTACACAGCCCATAAATTCCTTCCACTATGAAATTTTCCTGCACCCACAACAATTCACCAATTGCTTAAATGCCTCAGAAGGGATGATGAAGCACCGGTGAGTGCATAAATGTCACCGAAATTCTAAAGGATAGCTTCTCAGGGCTGGGTAAATATTTATCATAGCCACTGAGTTACTGCCAAGGGCATTAGATAACCACTTTAGATTTGCCGAAATGCCTCCAAGGTGAGTTTTGGGATTTTTTTTCTGCTGACAGAAATGTGAAGGGGCTTGAGGGTTTCATGTGCTTTTATTTTAGATTTTAGAGGCACATGCCTGTGGGAATATAGCTCAAAAAGCACTCTGTTTATTTTGAACCACACTGCTTTGGCAAAGGAGCTTACATTTATAGTCTTATCCTTTTCATAGGGACACCTCAGGCATCTCACCTCAGAATGAGCTTCAAGACACGCTTTGTTTATGCTTTCCAAAATCCTGCTCAAAATTTCAATTCCCTGAAGTTTGTAAATGGGTAGTTTATTTGCCTACTTGAGTATTTGATTGTCTATATATGTGGCCAAGATTTTAAATGTTATCAAATGGCCATTAAGCCAGTTCAGGGGCCCCTTTGTGTTGTTGTGTTCCGAGTCTATGACAGTTAAGCACCATTGATACCCAGAGTCATGTTTGGTTTTTAGTCACTCTGATACTTGTATGTTATTTACGAGATTCTGGTTTCTTATTTTCGTTGCACAGTTCATTGAGTTTCCCTTAAAAGATAAATAAATAGAATAGAATAAGAGAAATACTTTATTCACTTCAAAGCATGAACTCTCACCAGATTATCTTGGACTCATAATTGCATGAAATTTAATTCTTGCTTAAGTTTTTAACACCATGTTCGTGGCCTTTTCATGCTTGAAAAGTGCATGGAGTAACCTTAGAATTTCTATGTGTGGTTTAAACTCAGGCAGGCCATGGTTGGGATGTGAAGAGTGTTGACTGGCACCCTACAAAGTCTCTACTAGCTTCAGGTAGTTGCAATGATTCTCTTGGATTTTCATGTCAAACATCTTTTCCTATGTTGGTACTTTTTTATACTTAATTCCAAGTTGTTGGTCTATACGTAGGTGGGAAAGACCAGCTTGTCAAACTTTGGGATGCTAAGTCAGGGCGAGAACTATGTTCATTGTGAGTTCTGAAAATTGGTTACTATACCTTTGAATTAGTTTGTAGATTGAAATTTTTTAAAATTTTTATGCATGCCTTTGCAGTCATGGTCACAAAAATTTGGTGCAATCTGTTAAATGGAACCAAAATGGCAACTGGCTGCTAACTGCTTCTAAGGATCAAGTCATAAAGGTAAGCAGCTAATTTTTAGCTTATATACTTCAATATAGGTTAAGTTGGTGTTTTATTTTTTGAAGTTTTATTTGTTTTTCTCTTATTGATGATATTGTTGCACTCCATACTCAGCTTTACGACATAAGGGCTATGAAGGAGCTTGAATCTTTCCGTGGGCATCGGAAGGAAGTGACTGGTTAGTGATTGTTTCTTAATATTTGCAGTATTTATTTTTTTATCTTCAATTATTTTGTACTGAATTCTGTTTCTAAATATTCTTTTAATTTGTCTGCATTTAGATTGGGTAGTGAGTATATTGTATTTTTTTTTTCCTTTTCTATTTTCTTGTTACTTATTATCATCCATCTCAGCATTTTTATATGTTCTAGTTACTCTTATAATCCATCTTAATATTACTGTTGCATTTACTTGAATCAACATTTCTCCCCATAAAGAACATATGGCTTTAATGAAAGCTTCATAGAGCTTTGTTTAAAACTCTTATATAAACAAGATAAAATTACAAATCCCTATTGAAACTTTCTATGATTAGAACTAGATCGTCTCCTTTTCGTCCATAGCATTATCATCACGTTTCTCTTACCATCTTTTTGCATTATACGCCCTAATTGCTCCATATTGTTCATCCTGTTTGAATGTCTTCTACTATGTTTAATTGTCTTTTTCTTACTGTTCTGCCAGTGTGAGTTGTAAACTAACTAAAGTTAATGTAGTAGTTTGGCTTCACAATGATTTAGCTAGTTGTATTGTTTCATAAAATTGTGTGATATTATCTTGGAAGCTTCCTCTCAGTTTCCCCTGCATCTTTTTTTATGCTACAGACTAATATTGGGCCAAATTTTCAAGTGCATTTATTGTATTTGCTAATATCTTTTAAGATTATAGTGCTTATGGTTGTCATTGTTAAATTTTGTTAGCTCTGGCTTGGCATCCTTTTCATGAAGAATATTTTGTCAGTGGGAGTTCTGATGGATCCATTTTCCATTGGCTTGTTGGGTAAATTCCGTTCCTGATCCATAGTTTCTGTGTGTCAATTTTCTTTAATCAGTGTTATAGAGTAGTTTGATCTATTCATTTCTTAGATCTTTACTTATCATGAATGTCATGGTCTAATTAAATAACAATAAGCCAGCAATAAATAATTAAATATTGTGACAGCCAAGTGAGCAGATATTGTGCTGCATGATCCTGCATCCCGTTATTTTACATACTGTATGGCTTCTGTAAAAATATATCTGGCACCTAGAATTTATCAAAATTTTTGGAATAGCACATAAGTTATTTGTGTCCAAGTTTCTTAAGGTGGGGACTCAGGTAGCCAACCTATAGTTTGCCAAATTTATTGTTCATTTCAGGAGAAATTTGGATTTAGTAGTTTGGTTCAGGTTCTTAAGCTTTTTACGTTGGTTATGGATGGAAGTTGAGTATGAGTGTAGTAGGGTATTACTATTGAGACTAGCATTCATAATTCAAAGGCAAGGTGTGCGGGTTGTGAAGTAGGGTTGTGTCATTTGGAAGCAATACATTAATAAATTATGATATCTCTAGTGGAAAGCTGAATTACATTCTCCATGGTCTATTTGATGACTGGAGAAAAATGACTGAGGTCTCATACACAACTTATGGTTCCCTTTTGTTCGAGTTATTTTATTCTGCTAGATTGGAAGGCAACAGTATTCCAAGTGTTTCCTAATCTAGCAGCTGTGATGTAACTTGGTGTCTGATGCTTTTCTCTTTTGTGGATCTATTGTCCACTTCCTTTATTATATTACCCTAAACCCTAAAATAGTTTTCTTTTTGTCTGTTTCTAGATCATTTTTTATCGCAATTTATAGTTCTTCCATCTTGTAACCCTAATCCACTTTTCTGATGCACAGTCATGAGACTCCCCAGGTTGAAATTGTTAATGCACACGATAACAGTGTGTGGGATCTCCAATGGCACCCTATTGGCTATATTCTTTGCAGGTATGCATATCTAGTCATTTTGTTTATGTTCGTGCTCTGGTCTTCTTAGTGTGTTTGTTCTTTTATCCAAAATAAAAGTCTAAATGGGGAAATGCTCTCTCTATATTATTATGAATTTCATTTTCTACTCTATATATATAATTATATAATCTTAGTCTGTATCATGTTATACTCCATATATATAACTAAATGGTGAAATGTTGTCAAAATGGAAGTCTATAAAATCTAAGCAAAATTACCATCCAGGTCAATTTTTATGGCAACTTATTTTTGCAAAGTTCTGTTGATAACTTATGTGATGGAACCTTCCTATAGAGGACATCCCCTTCTCAAGAAAATGAGGATTCCTTTCCAGAACGTGCAGTCTCTTGTCCAGACACATGTTATGTATATTTTTCTTCCATTGCTAAATATTTTTCCTTGAAAGCCATCTATTGCAACTTTCAATGAAGCACTCTTTCCTAGGAAATAGTAGCAAACCAATATATTCATTGATTTGTATGTTAAGTGAATCTCAGTAAAACTAACTAATTCCAAAACCAGCTTTTGAGAAGATACATGATTGGATTACTCAAGAGAAAGTCAGATTTTGAGTATACTTTATTGGATCGCTCAAGAGTTATAGTTCGTTAGGGTCTATAGGTATGAGAACATTCTTAAGAGACTTAAAGATCGGCAGTTATTGGTTCAGCATCGAGCTAGTATGTGTCTACCTTACCCACTTCCAAATATGTTGTTATTGGAGGTTAGACGTAATTTTGGGCTAAGCACCATTACCTGTGGCCACCTAAACCTATATGCTTTTGACAGGTTGCATCTCCAGTTTGAACTTTCAATCTGTATGTATATGCATCTTGATGACCTGGACTGGCTATATAGAATAAATATAGAAAATTTCTTCACTTTTATAGCTATCGTCGTTATCTAATGTTTATGATGCATCAGCAATGCCTTCATCTACTTGCTTTGATCTTCTCCAGTTTGAACTTTCAATCTGTATGTATATGCATCTTGATGACCTGGACTGGCTATATAGAATAAATATAGAAAATTTCTTCACTTTTATAGCAATGCCTTCATCTACTTGCTTTGATCTTCTGCAGTGGTAGCAATGATCACACAACAAAGTTTTGGTGCAGAAACAGGCCAGGAGACACTGGTCGCGATAAATTTAACATCAATCAGAGTCAAGGTTCCACTCTTCCTAACCCAATATCAAATTGTTAAGACATTATCATCTGATTGCTTATCAAATAGAATCTCATTTTCTTAAGCATTCTAAGATTGACCTGTGCACAGCAAGCTGGACACAACACTTAGCTTTCTGTTATTTCATAAATAACTGTTGTCTATGTGCTGTTCTGCGGGTCATATTGTAGAGCAAAACACACATCAGCCTGTGTGCGCGCACACACACACACACACAAAGAATAAAACAGGAACCCACCTTGGATATGAATTTGTAGTTTAAATTGAGGTAGATGCAGCCTAACTTTAAAGAAGCATTGTGCAATTTTTAACTTCTCAGGTTATGGTGATCAAAACTCTGCTTTTGCTGGTCGCATGACGGGTAATTTTCCATTACACGATGGACCACCAACTCCAGGACCATTTACTCCCGGGGGAACTCGAAATGAAGGAAACATTCCAGGGGTTGGAGTAGCTATGCCGTTAGCCATGCCATCCCTTGACGCATCTATTCAGGGAGAACAACAGCAACCTCATGCACATTCAATGCCTTTAGGAGCTCCTCCTCTCCCACCTGGTCCACATCCTTCTCTTCTTGCTGCAAATCAGCAGCAACCATATCATCAAAATGCGCAACAGCAACATCAGCAACACCAAGGTCACCCACAACAAATGCCCCCTTTGCCTATGCCACCTCCAAATATGCCACAGCTACAGCCTCCATCCCATTTACCCTTACTGCCGCATCCTCATTTACGTCCACCACCCCAAATGCCCCCACTCGGTATGCCATCTTCAGTGTCCGGATCTTTGCCTATGCCTTCATCAGTTCCAACATCACTTTCAATGCCAATGGTATGGTCTCAACGCTTTCAAAAAAATATCTTTTTACTTTAAGAACCAGTTTCTATTTTGTATATTAGATCAATCAGTGAAGTTCCTTTATAAGTTAAGTTCTCTTGATTTGAAGTTAGATATAGGGAGGACTGGTTTGTGGTCCATTTTCCCTGCTTAAACTAAATAAGGGTTGCCTCCAAGTTATTTGTGGAGCTCCCAGATAGCTTCTCGGAAATGATAATACTCACTTTTGCATTTTCTCCTTCCCCAGTTCCATTTTCATGTAGATGTCATGACATGAAAGATTTGTCTTTTCTCTACAAAACTGTAGGGTATTTCAGCAATTTAGAAATTCGCTTTTTTCAGTATTCTTCAACATAGAGATAGTATGTCAAATGAGTTTTGAAATTCTTTTAACACCATCGGTATTATTTTGTGGATGAGTAATAGCATGCGGCCTGGGATTGTTCTAGTACCCATGCTTAGTGCCAGGTAGAATAGTAAATGAACATTTCCATTGAAGTATTTGAAGAGGGTCTAGAAGATACTTTCGGTTGTAATGCTTATTTTGATTGTCATATTAATTGGAGCACATTTTTGACTTTTGAGAACATAGAATACCATTCACAAAATGTTGGTGTAGGCCGATCCATTTTAACAAGTAACAACTGTTTTTTTTTTAATTCTTCATATTGGTAATTGTATTTATGATTAATTTGGTTTTTTAGGGCATGCAAGGTACAATGAATCAGATGGTTCATCAATTGCCACAAGGTCATTATATGGGCATGAACCCACCTCCACCTGCTGGAGGTTTCCCAAATGGGATGCCGAACATGCAGGGCCCATCTAATGCAAGTGGAGGGCAAATGTATTCTCATGCTGGCACCTTCAATCGTGCACAATCTGGACAAATGCCAATGCTACCGGGGTATAATCCCTACCAGGTCAGACAAAACTTTTATTACTACAACATTATTGGGTGGAAAAGATGGACAAGTAGCATTCCTTTTGTAAACTACAACAATACTCAGAAGAAGCTAATGTGTCCATGTCTTGCTTATTGCAGCCCAGGGGTCAATCCGGTATGCCTCAGCCTCCACCAGGGCCACCACCACATGGGCAAACACCTCAATAGACCATTTCTCCCATCAGTTATAGCTTCTATCAGGATATCTTCTTTTTGCCTGTAAATCAGCTCATATTTATGTTACATCAGCGTAGTGTCTACTCACTGAGATTCGTTAGGTTGAGCAAAACAAGAAAAATTTCTTGAAGTGGTATCTGCTCCTTTTTGTTTATTTTTCAAGTATTGCAGCCTAGAATTGATGTAGCGAGACAGATTTTATTCAAAGTATAACCAAAAACATCTTGAAATTTCCTCGGCTCGTTTTTGCTTTTGTTTTACAAATGATGACCGGCAAAATTGTAACACTGAAATTAGCTCAGCTAGCTACATTACAAGCGTTTGTCTGTTTTTTTTATAAGGGTTTAGTGAGCCTTATTGGTGTAAAGTTTTATCTGAGTACTAAATTGCTATCAATGCTACTGGCCGGTACTGATTGCTTTGTTGCCCCTTGAACAATTAGGTATATGTCTGTTAGTCCCCCAACGAATGTTGCAATGGGGTATTTCATTAATTTATGGTGAGAAAGTTTTGATTCACTGATGACGCCCAAAGGGTCAATCTAACCTCCTTCATCCCCACTCATAATAACTGGTAAAGATCACCAGAAGCCCTTCGTTACACGACTAAGGGAAAACAGTTTCAGACCCCAACTAGTGGTTCTGTCGTATTGCTCCCCAGGGCTGAGGTGAACCAAGGTTGCCCTGTGAATTTACATATGAATTCTGGATTTACCTAAAAACTTCTTTTTTTCGTTCTTTTTCTGGTAAATAACCCGTCTGAAGATTAATTTCACATAGTTGAATGTAAAGAAACACTAGCCATGGAGGCTAACTTTTGATCTTCTGCTCCTCATAACTCCACAGATATCATCCATGAAAGCACTAGAAGCTTGGGGGTGGGGGAGTATTGAAAATAACAATCCCAGGATGAGAGAGGCTGCTCTTAGCCATAGCATCAGCTGTCATATTGCTTTCGCTAAAAATATGCTTAATCTTCACATCTTCAAAACCATTAAGCAGAGACATGTAGCTGTTCAAAATGCTTCCAACAGGATGGGAACTTTCACAGCCTTCAACAATGAGTTTGGTGAGAATGGCAGAGTCAGATT
The DNA here is from genome assembly GCA_024704745.1 of Rosa lucieae. Lineage (NCBI taxonomy): Eukaryota > Viridiplantae > Streptophyta > Magnoliopsida > Rosales > Rosaceae > Rosa > Rosa lucieae. Next base: position 9,331,786 of record CM045492.1, read on the forward strand.
CAATCTCAAGCTTCTTAACCTGTAAAATCATTAGCAAGTTTCAAACCAGAAAGCAAGCCCCAAGCCTCAGCAGTGAGGACCTGTCCTTTACCAACATTAATCATAAAACCTGAAAGCCAATCATCATTATGATAACTTAATACACCACCAGCACCAATTTGTCCTGATTGACTAGCCCTTGTGGCATCCACATTATGTTTCACATAACCATCATCAGGCATGGTCCAAGAAAACATATTGAAACAATACTGATCCACCAAGTTAAGTTTAGCTTGAGCATGAGACCACTCAATAGTAGCATTCAGAATAATGTGAGAGGCATTATAGGGTCTATGAAAACCAACATAAAAAATATCTTTATTTCGCCATTTCCACAGATACCAACAAATGAAGACAAAGATACTACACCACTGAATATTATTAGAGTAGATTCTTTTACAGTGGAGATTTGCAGCAAGCTATCCAATCCAGTCAAGGTTGAAAGTATGTTTCACAGCAGTAGGCCAATTGAAAGTTCTCCAAACAGCCATGGCTTTTGGACAATCCCTGAATAGATGAAGAAGAGTCTCGGGAATAAGGGCACAAGTATGACATTTATCATCACCAGAAAAGTTTCTTGTAACCCTTTGGACATTTGTGAGAAGTTTCCCATGAACAACAGACCATAGAAAAGTTTTTAGCCTGGGGGAGATATTAAGATGAATTTCACTTCAAAAGATTGGACTCAGACATACCAAGAAGGCTATTGTAGGCCTATTTAACAATAAAGTGACCATAAGAAGTATATCCCCATATTTGAATATCAGGGCCACACCCCTCAAACCCAGGAGGAATGCTCAAAATCAGTTGAATAAAAGTCTCAGGCAAACAAATATATAATTTATCTATGTCCCATCCATTGTTGTTCCAAAAGATACTCACAGTATCATCAATATTAGCCCGATAACCAGGCAAAGCAACATCAATGAGAGGAAACTTACCCAACCAATGATCAGTCCAAAACTTTGCAATCATGCCATCCTCAATTCTCCATATAAGACCTTGCATTAGAAGAGAGGCTCTATGAGCAATGCTCCTCCAAGTGCTTGAGCTCCCAGTAGGAGGAGAATAATCTATACCAGTAATATTGTCATTCGCCAGGTATTTATGCTTATAAATGGAGCTCCGGAGACCATTGTCACCTTGAAAAATCCTCCAACTAGCCTTAGCTAACATGGCCTGGTTCATGTCTTCAGTTTTTTTAATGTCAAGTCCACCCAGACATTTAGGTAGGCAAACAACATCCCAATTTACAAGATGAACTCTCTTTCTATTTTCAATATCACCCCATAAAAAATCTCTGTTTAATTTGTCAATAATATGGCAAAGCTGCAGGGGGAGTTTGGCAGTTTGCATTGCATAAACAAGTATAGAGAAACAGACAGAATTAATTAAGATATCTACATGCCATGCTAAGAACATTGCTCTTCCAGCTAGCTAAACGCCCTTGAACTTTATCAAATATACTTGCGTAAGATATGCTGTAGTGAACAAGAGGCATGCTAAGATATTTTCCAAGTTCATTTTTAATGGAAAGCTGTTGTAGTATATATGATTCACATGTACAACATGAGTCATAGTATAAATGTCTATATCATGTATACAATAGGTACTTGAGTGTATAATGTAGGTATAGAGACTTGTGTGACAAGCTTTATGCCAAAGGGCAACAAGCATGTCAAGCTTTGATCATTGCAGCCACCATGTGGAGCTGCAGCCCTCAATCAACCAAGAGAGATTGTTATCATTTTGATTTTCTCTTAGAGCATTCACACTAGGTTTGTATTTCTATATAAACCCTCCATTGTGAGATGAATAAATCAGACATTACTCTCTCCTCTCTCTCTCTGTTATTTTGTTCTTGTCCTAAAACACGTTATCAGCACGAAATTGCTCTAGAATTAGAATCGAAATTGAAAAGAGGAGAGGTAGTTCATAATCCGATCGAAGTCATTTTTTCAAACTTGCAAAAAACCTCCAAACCCTAGCTCATATCAAAGCCCTTGATTCAAGAAGCTCAGAACCGGTTTCAGAACCCCCAGAACCGGCCGGAAACAGCCTGAACCGGCCACCGGAAAAATCGAACAGCTGCTGAACCGCTGTCGAAGTGCTGCCGAGTGCTGCCGAGACCTGCCGAAAGCACCTGCCGAGTGCTGCCGAAAGCTCCTGCCGAGTGCTGCCGAAAGCCCCTGCCGATACCTGCCGAAAGCCCCTGCCGAGTCCTGCGCAGCAGCTGCCGAGCACCTGCCGAGGCCCTGCGCAGCAGCTGCCGAGCCACCTGCAGGCCATCTGCCGAGCAGCTGCGCAGCAGCTGCCGAGCTCCTGCCGAGCAGCTGTCGACACATCTGTCGACAACTTTTCCGGCGACTTTCGGACAACTTTCCGGCGACTTTTCCGGCAACTTTCCGACAACTTTTCCGGCAACTTTTGGACAACTTCCGGCAATATTATTCCAAGGTATTATTTACTAAAAGTTCCCGCTTTTGAGTTTTTACTCTATTCTTCTTCTCTTTATTTTTCTCGGGAACTTACAATCAAAAGCGGAATTCAAAGAAATTCACGCTAAACGAACTAAGAGCGTTCGTAATTATGAACTAAGAGTGTTCATAATATTTGGACTAAGAGTGTCCACAAAACATCATTGTTTTGATCTAAAGATTATTGATTTTAGATTTCGTGGAAGTTTTGAACTCCGAAACTAATATATCTTCTCTTATCTTCAGGATGTCGAATGAACCTAGACTCGATTTTCCAATGCTTGACTCAACATGATCGGAATACCATGGCTGGGTAACCGACGTTGAGAACCATCTCACTGCAAAAGGGATATTGCCCATAATCCAGGCACCTGACCAGGGCCTTGTGTTCCAACGAACACCCACAAAGCATGCTCAAGCAATAATCTTGATGCGACGCCACATGGATAAATCTCTAAAATTAGAGTACATGTCGATCAAAGATGCAAGAGATTTATGGGTAGCGCTAGAAGAGCGCATTGGAAATATCCAAGATTCCCTCCTGCCTGACTTGAAGGTTCAATGGAACAACATACGCTTCTCCGACTTCAAGTCTGTTGCTGAGTACAACTCGGAAGCTCTTCACCTCAAAGCCATGTTGAGGTTCTGTGCAAAGCCTCTCACAGAAGAAGAGCTAATTGAGAAGACTCTCTCCACCATTCCCGTCTCAGCAATTGTGATATCAAAGCAATATCGCACCGAAGTTAATGCTGGACGAATTACAAGGTTTAATGAGCTTATTAATATTTTGTCGGTATCTGAAAAGCACGACAACATCCTTGTAAAGAATTATAATTCAAAGCCCATTGGAACCGAGAGCGTTCGTGAGGCGAATTATAATGCACCCAAAAGAGGGCGCATAGAGCGGTACCCTAATAATATGGGTCCATATAACCGCCCCAATAAAAAAGGAAACCGCAACTTTAGAGCGGACACACGTGGTGGCAATTCCACACGTGGGAGAGGTGGAAACAGTAACAATATGGGCCGTGGAGGTCGCACCATGAGACGTGGTAGTAGCAGCAACCCTCCTAGGGAATATCCACAACGTGGACAACCTACACCTCAAATGAAGGGAGGTAACCACAATGACATGTGTTATCGATGTGGATCAATTAAGCATTGGTTCAAGCAATGCCATGCAAGTACCCAACTAGTTGCAAGCTACAAGGGGTATATGCAATTGAGAGAGCAAGAAACCAATCATTCTGAAGATGAAAATATCAATCTTGCTGAAAATATAGATGGTGAAGATAACACTCTCACCACTAAGGACTTCAAAGCTGCAAATAAAGAGCACGAGGATGCCGCAGACTTTGATTAGAATAGTCCTTTTCTATTTTCCAATAAACGGCAAATGTGCCTTAGTCAATAAATGACAATTGTATTGACTCTTTCTCATGTGGTGTACCCAAATGAAGTATGATGTCTAGGAAAGTAATTGAGATCAGGGTATTTAAGCGAGCCTCGCTCCACCAACATCTCTCTACTTCCCTGGTCATATTTCATTGGAATTACCAAACGGATTGAGCAATTACAAATTGTATAAGTTTGATTGTATTTTGGAATAGACCTTGGAAACTTTGATGTAATCATTGACTATTTTCCATATTAATAAAGTGTCGCATTATTATTCAATGTCATGGACATGTGTTAATTTCCGAACTTTATTACTTGAAAGATATAAAAGCCAATGGTTTTCATGTGAAAACACATTGTAAGAATGGACAAGAGTTCCTTTGCATCGCCTCTAATGACTACGGACATAAACGAGTATTAGAGAAACTTATGTGTCACTCTAGTGGGTTGCATACAACCACTATTCGAGTCATTGAATCAAACCATGTCATAAGAGATGAGTTATGGGATTCTGACACATATAGGCTTTGGCAAGACCGTTTGGGATATCCAGGTCATGATATGATGTTCCATATATTAAAGACTTCACGGACATCAATTCCTCAAAACGAAAGAAGTACGAACCAAAGATTGGTCCAAAGAGTTACTTCGTTTTGCAAAGCTTGTTTTTTTAGCAAAAGATAGGATCGAGATCATCCTATGCAAAGGACACTAAATAAAATACCATTCTTGCAAAGAATCCTTGCAAAGAATCCAAGGTGATATTTGTGGACTTATTCAACCAACTTGAGGACGTTTAAATAACTCATGATGTTGGTTGACATGCAAACACATTGATCACGTGTTATGCCATTATCCACCTGTAAAAGCTAAGTATGCTATACTCCTAGCACAAATCATATGACAATGGGCTCACCCCCTAGATTCATCCTTCAATCAAATAGATTTGACTATGCTAGAGAGTTTACATCGAAGACTTTCGATGGTTATTGCAAAGGGACTGATGTTATACATCACATTCCCAGATTCACGCCCGAAAGGTCTCGCAGACATAACTACAATGGTAGTTCAGACATTGGTGATGCGCACCAATCTTCTTATATCCGCTTGGGGTGATGCAATATCGCATTCAACTATGCTAATTTCTCTACGACCTACCGCCACTCAATGTATATTGCGTTACAGCTAGTGACTGGGTACAAATATTTTGTACTTACGCACATTCGAGTGAGCCATTTATGTGCCAATTGCGCTACCACAGCGCCTCTGGTAGGTCCTTACAAATAAGTGAGCAACTTAGTTGGATGTGAGACTCCAACAATCGTCCGCCACTTAAATGCCCTTGCAAGGCGATCTCTTTCCCGTTTGATTTACGGATGTCACTTTGATGAGACAGTCTTCCCATCGTTAGGGGGAGATAAGAACTCGATTGTTCAGCAGGAACGACAGGAATTGTCGTGGTCTGTCCCCACTATGTCTCATCTCGATCCCTATTAAAAGTGACGAGATCACACACATTTGCTGCAAAAATGTCTGCAAGGAAGGACGTCCCTATAAGAGGACGTAGCACCACCCTACACAGAGGTAGGCAAGGTGCCAACGCCATAGAAAGTGGCACTCTGGTGTTATAGGCCATGGCCCCAGCTAGGATGCGTGGGAAGCTTGTGGATTTGAAGGATACTTTGGCACAATCCTTGAATCATCGACACTCAAACATCCGTCTTATGAGCATCTTCCGGATTATGGTTATCGTTGGGGGACGCCTCAACATCAAAACCTATTTCTGAGAATATAGAGCTCTATGAAAATTACACTAGTGTACATAAGACGTGGAATAAAAACTCCATCATAATTGATGATGTATTTGCACATTTTGATGCACATGAGTTTGTTGAGATCGATGATTTCGAACCACGCTCCGTTGAAGCATGAATACCAACGTAGAGAAATTTGGCCTAAATGGAAAAATGCGATCCAGGTTAAGTAAGATTCTCTAACGAAGAGGAAGGTCTTTGAGCCAGTGATGCCAACACCTCCTTACATAAAACCTATTGAATAATGGGTCTTCGTTAGAAAGTGTGTTGAGAAAAAGAGATAGTAATCTCACCTTATGGCGCAAGGCTTCTCACAAAAACACCCTGGTATTGACTACGAAGAGACATATTCTCTCGTAATGGATGTCATTACACTCCACTACCCTGTCAGTTTGGTAGTTTCCAAATAACTAAACATGCAGCTTATAAAAAGTGGTCACTATGTATCTATGTGGGGATCTAGATACAGAATATACATGAAAGTTCATAGTGAAACTTTGGTTACCCAAATCAAGTGGCTCTAGACCACGGAGCGCGTTTGCAATAGAGTTGAAACGCTCACTAAATGTGACTACTTGATTGGGAAGGGATATGCCCGCGCGTTTTCATAACAAATCTCGGATTCTATCACGGTTGTCATGCTGGACATGATCTTCATTAGAAGCCCTTAAAGAGTTAAGGGAAAACCGCTGAACACTTGAAATCCGAGTTTGAGATAAAGGATTTTAGGGGAACACGATTATGCCTCAGTTTAGAACTTGAGCATCGTGTTGATAGATGCTTAGGCATTTTTGACAAAGGTCAAACCTTCAAGCACCCCATAATCATTCGTAGTCTTGATCCTAAAAAGGATCCTCTCCGTCTGAAGGATGATCAGACGAAGATGTGCTAGAGGCAGAAGTGCGAATAAGCGCATTATTGTACTTAGCCCAATGCACAAGACTGGAGATCTCATTTTAAACATAAACTTGTTAGCTAAAAGTATAGCTCTGCGCCAACGCGACACCATTGAATTGGTGTAAAAGATATCTTTCGGTACTTGAAATGTACGATCGATATGGGCTTATTCTATCCCTACAAAGAGATGATGGAATCAGACCCATCACACACTAGAAACGCCGCCAAACGCTGGCCTGCGTTTTCTATTTCTATCCCAAAATGACATAAGTGTTTTTGGAAGGTTTTGCTGATATTGGGTATCTGTTGACCCATACAAAGGCCTCCCCAGAGTGGTGAAGTGTTCACCATGGGTAAAGACCGCGATATCTTGAAAGTCTACAGAATAGACCTTAGTCGCTATATCTTCGAACATTGCAGAGATTATTGCTCTTCACGAAGTAGTTCGTAAATGTATATGGACTGGATCCATAGTTACGCATGTTCGAACAATTGTGGTTTGAAGTCTACCACAGATGAGCCTATAAGCATTTAAGATAATGCTGCTTATTTTGAAACAAATGAAGCAAGGCTGCATAGAAAGCGACAACATCAAGCATAAAAATCAGCAATAACAGACTCTCCTAAAAAATCAATAAGAAGGGGAGATGTCTACATAAATGGTCTCGAAACGTGAAAAGTGTGTTGTGCTCTTTTTCCCTTTCAACCGAGATTATTTACTCGGCAAGGTTTTTAAATGAGGCAACAAGAGAAGCACCACGTTTGAGAGACACAAAGGAGATGTTGAAATCAGGGGGAGTATCCAGAAGTTACCCACTTGACCATCGTGTACTCTTTTTGTCCTTCGTCCAGGATTATTTTGTCCCATTGGGTTTTGTTACCTGGCAAGGTTTTAATGAGGCACATTTTTAGCATGGTCACCCCACTTATACTACATCCTGAAGATGTTTTGATTTCAACATATATGCTTTTGCTCATCTTTTCCCTTCGACCACGGGTTTTTTCCCACTGGGTTTTCCGGGCAAGGTTTTGTTGCAGCAACTCTATTAGCATCCCTCTCGTAGACATATTATCTACTTATGAGGCTGATAAGAAGACTCCACTTATCTCCGAAGCTGTGATATTACTACTCCACACACATGCGCGTTGTGCTCTTTTTCTCCTTCGACCAAGGTTGTTTTGTCCCACAGGGTTTTATTACTTGGCAAGGTTTTTAACGAGGCAATTTCGAGGCGCACGACCTAGACAATACTATTGACATGAAATATCCAAGGGGGAGTGTTGTAGTATATATGATTCACATGTACAACATGAGTCATAGTATAAATGTCTATATCATGTATACAATAGGTACTTGAGTGTATAATGTAGGTATAGAGACTTGTGTGACAAGCTTTATGCCAAAGGGCAACAAGCATGTCAAGCTTTGATCATTGCAGCCACCATGTGGAGCTGCAGCCCTCAATCAACCAAGAGAGATTGTTATCATTTTGATTTTCTCTTAGAGCATTCACACTAGGTTTGTATTTCTATATAAACCTTCCATTGTGAGATGAATAAATCAGACATTACTCTCTCCTCTCTCTCTCTGTTATTTTGTTCTTGTCCTAAAACAAAAGCTACAAATAGAGCTGATACTATTAGCCAAATCACGATCAATGTTAGGAAACAGTAAATGAGGGATTTCTCAAAGCTGACAGTTTGACCATATAAAGAGCCAAAAAAGTCCAAGCATCTCTTTAGAGTAGTAGCCTGCAGAGTAGAAGCTTCAGCAAAAAGAAGTATATCGTTGCTGCATCAGAGTATTCATGTACGAGGTCCTAAAATATATCGTTGAATATTGCCTTAGCGACCTGAACGACGTGGGGACGTTGCTCCACGCCATTGAGACTGTCAAGTCAAGTCCAGCAAATAATCCGGAAAAGGTGCGGCTGGCAAATGATCTGGAAAAGGTAAATCTTTGATCTTTGATCAACTGAATATTTCAAGTATTTGAAGCTTTGTCTAGCTTTATGGTTTGCTTTCATTGCTTTTAATCAGTTCATGAGAATGATTTAGAGCTTTCATTGAATCACTTATTGTCTAGCTTTATGGGTTTATAAGGATTGTTTGCTTTCATTTGCTGCTCTATTGTTGCCTTCTTATAAAGCCTTCTAGATATACTTGAAGCCATTCATGTTGAAGATAGTGAGCTTCATTTTGATCCTTAATTGCCATGTGCTTTTGTTTGATACCATGTTTTATTTGACTCAACACGCACTTATATATCTGATTTATCTCTCTTGCGTTAATTGTATTGTTTCAGTCACTTGCTGTGAGATCTAGAAGGACATTGAATCGCCTTTGACCATATCATGCATCTCTTGCTATGGTTTTAGTTTGCAACTTGTATGATTTTTAATTTGAGGCAGCCTTCCTGATTTGTCAAAGCTAACATTGTTATGTCTATGCAAAAGGGTCTTGATTTTTCATTTTCAAGTTTTTTGATTCACTTGCTGATGATTGTACTCAGGGGTAATATGTCTTCCTCACTATATGAATGCATGTGTGCTGGAAATCTGCAAGACTAGTTGTTTCGCGGATATGAGAGACTAGCTCTTTCTCCCCTGTGAATATTGTACTAGAAATTTGTGGAAGGAGTAAACAGGACTTGAGGCCCTACTTCTCGATCGATAGAAATTGCTTGTTTTTATTTTTGGCAATAATAGAAATTGCTTGTTTGAGCTTCCTTTTTCAGAGTGCCTTAGCATATAGTGAGTGACGTCTATACGTTAACCGTACAATTATACAAAGACGTGTTTGAACAAAGTAATGCCAGTAGAAGTTGATATAGATTCCGAGTTGCTATAGTTTGTTCTTTTGTTCTTAGATTTTGCGAATGGGGTTATGTACCCTTTTATGTGTTTTTCCTTCTGCTGTTTGCTAGCTATGTGGTTCTTGCCTCGAGTGTTTTGGTCTCTAGTGTGTGCTTGAACTGCGTGCACTTCGATTCTTTTGATTATCCTCTGTTTTATTCTTTTTTAAGAGTAACTATTGCCAATAAGCTGCAAATTCTTGCAGTTGAGATGCTGTTGATGCCGTCTCAAGTTATACCAGATCCCTTAGTAATTCTTATATATTTTCTGTTGTTACTGCATATTTAATATACGGCAGAGAAACTTTCACGAGAATGCTGCTACTAAGCGCAACTATTTTTACCAAAGCATTCTCACATTATGGTCTGCCACATTGTCATTTCTTCAATTTGTTTATTACACGTGAACATCAAGTGCCCTGTGGTTTTGGGAAAGTAAATCAAAATTGGGTGGAAAAGATGGACAAGTAGCATTCCTTTTGTAAACTACAACATTACTTAGAAGAAGCTAATGTGTATTGCAGTTGCAGCGCAGGGGTCAATCCGGTATGCCTCAGCCTCCACCAGGGCCACCACCACATGGGCAAACACCTCAATAGACCATTTCTTTTCTCCCGTCAGTCATAGCTTTCTATCAGGATATCTTGTTTTTGCTCGGCACATAGTTATGTTACATCAGCTATCTACTCACTGAGATTGCTTAGGTTGACCAAAACAAGAAAAATTTCTTCAAGTTGTATCTGCTCCTTTTTGCTTATTTTTCAAGTATTGCAGCCCAGAATTGATGTAGTGAGATGGAATTTAATCAAGTATAACCAAAAATATGTTGAAATTTCTTCTGCTCATTTTTGGTTTTGTTTTACCAATGATAACCAGCAAAATTGTAACAATGAAATTAACTCTGTTAGCCACATTACAAGAGATTTCTGTGTTTTATAAAGGTTTAGTCAGCCTCATTGGTGTAAAATTTAATTTAGTGCTAAATTGCTATCAATGCTACTGGCCAGCACTGATTGCTTTGTTGCCCCATGAACAATTAGGTATGTCTTTTGTTAATCCCCCAACAAATGTTGCAGTGGGGTATTTCATTGATGTATGGTGAGAAAGTTTTGATTCATGGATGGCACTCTAACCTTGTTCATCCCCATTCATGATAACTGGTCAAGAACACAAAAGCCTCCAACTAGTGATTCTGCCGCATTGCTAACTACAGCTGGGGTTAACCAAGGTTGCTCTGTGGACTTGCATATGAATTCTGGATTTACCTTGAAAACTCTTTTTTTCATTATTTATCTGGTAAATAACCTGTCTAAGATTAATATCATATAGTTGAATGTATGTTGCCATTAACCAACCTTATGTTTCTGTTAAGATTGTAACTCAAATGGCATATATGCTACCATTAAGCGGCATTTTACAATATTGTGATAAATACCTGTAAAAAGAAACTGTATACGTATATTATGTACATTGTGATAGATACCTGCAAGATGAAATTTGATACATTGGCCTGAGCTAGATTACTTGAAGAAGTCGGAATTATAAACATACAACCATGTAAACACAACTGTATCCTGTTTAGACAAAACCACTTGTCAGAGGAAATCCCAAAATTTCAAAATTCTGAAGCATCTTTGGTTGCTCCTCTTCAGAAAAGGTTTGAAGTTTGTCACATTCTGATAGCTCCAGACTATCCAGAAAGGTGAGATCATTCAGTCTCTTCGGAAGGGATTCAAGATTTGGCAATCGCTGAAGTTGAAGAGAGGATAAAGAGGTAGGCAACAACCAGTCCTCTGGGAACAACACCAGAGCTTCACAACCGCCAAAGGTAAGGTTGGTGAGACATGTGAGCCCATGCAACCCCCACTCAAATGTTGGTAAGAGTTTCTCGCAATCCAAGATCGAAAGTGACAATAGATTGGTAGGCAAGCCACCCTCTGGAAATGACACAAGATTGGGGCAACCTTCTAGACAGAGATCTTGAAGACATGTGAGGCTGTAAATACGATTTGGCAGGGACTTGAGGCTTTGGCATTTGGATATTTTGATGGACTGCAGCATGGAGGTTGGCAGGCCAAATTCTGCAATAGCCTCGAGAAGTGGACACTCAACAATTTCTAAGTTGCTGAGATGGATAAGATTGTGAAGGCCTTCAGGTATCAACTTGAGTTTGGTGCAGTTGTTGATGATGAGTTGTTTAAGGTTCATCACCATGCCAGATGTGACTGCAGGGAGCCCAAAAGTACCTTCTGGAAAGGACATGACAGAATGACAACCGGAAATGTTAAGGAATTCAAGACAAGTGTTATTTTGAATCATGTCCTTTGAGAGGGAATCCAAATTTACACAGTTTTGGATTTCAATGTGTTTAAGTGTACTAGGAAGCTTTCCTCCTGGTAAAGACTTCAGAGAAGAACAATCTTCAATTACCAAATACTCAAACGGAGAGGACCACTTGTTACCGTGCATCTTCCACTCTGGTAGGAACTGCAGAGCCTCACAACCCTTGATCTCAAGACCTCTAAGTGTGGAAGGAAAGCCTGTGTCTGGAAATGATACAAGCGAGGGACATCTCCAGACTCTCAGCTCCTTAAGAGAGGAGAGTTTGTACAAGCATTGTGGTAGCTCTTTTAAGAATGGACATTCTGAAATTTCCAAGTGCTTGAGGTGCAAGAGGTTTTGCAATCCAATATCATTAGATAAAGTGATGATCTCGCTTAGGTCTGCAATTTTCAACTCTTCAAGATCTGTCAAGTGTTGCAGAAACCCTTCAAGTAGACGTGTCAGATTAGGAATTTGATTCAAACGCAAGTAGGTAAGCGAGGCAAGTCCAACTATACTTTGTAGTACCCCTTCATTGCAATTTTTAAGCTCCAACTCATGGATGGAAGGGAGCTTGGGAAGTTCTTCTAGTTCTTGACATCCATTTATCTCGAGTACTTTCAGAGAAGGAAAGAGACTAGGCAATCTATTCAACTTGGGACATGTCCCTATAGAAAGTTCCAGTAGGCAAGGAAATTCTATGCCTTGTCCTGAGGCATTATCAGTATTTGAAAGGCATGGAAGAGCAATCAGTTCTTCACACCACTTGATTCTCATTTGTCTCAAGCCAGGAAAGTGTTGTGAAAAACTTCTAAGCTTTGGACAGTTTAGAATTTCAATCTTCTGCAGGCGACAAAAGTCTTCCCTACCTTCAACCCCAGAAGACGACCAGTCCTCCCAGTTTATCATCCGGTCCAACTTTAGAGTTTCCAACGACGGGAATGGAAGGATAGGAGAGTAACAATTCCCATAAAACTCAGCACCTATACTTTTTAGGCCCTCCATTCCTTCAAGAATGAGATCTTTTAGTGAGGGTAGTTGCCCAAGTGCAGGTAGTTCTGTACACTTCCTGCAATCAATAACCTTTAAAAATATGATATTGGAGAACAATGGGGATGCAATCCAACTAGGAAATCTTCTGCCTCCGTAGTCTTTTACTGTGACTCCTTTTATATTTTTATGAGGTTGCAGCATCTCAAGTACAACCATTTCAACTCTTTCATTTCTTGAAATATCCACACTGTTTCTCGGTTCCAATGCACAAGCCTCCATGGTTTCCTTAAAACTAGGAAATCTTGTAACACTACGGCCTCTGGTGCTGAGATCTTCTAGGTTTCTGTGAATTTTTGTCATGTTATCATTGAGTGAATGATCAAAAATTTCACTCCATTGGAATACCAAGTGCTCAAGTCCTTGCTTTCCCTTCAGATTAGCCTCCATTGCATCTACAAAATTATCAACATTCTGCAATCCAGAAATGAGAAGCGAGCCTTTTAGTTGCACCAAGTCCTTCAAGTCTCTAATTCCCCATCCCCTGTCTCTACCAACCATGAAATTTGACAAGGTTTGAAGATTCTCCAATCTACACATTTGCGGTGGCATCTCTTCTAGTCTGCTTCCATTAATATGAAAATGACGTAGGCTTGTTAGGTTCCCCATCCCTACTGGCAGCTTATTGAGAGAGCGGCATTCTGTTAATATCAATGTCTGTAAATTGCAAAGCATAGTCATTGAATCAGGCAACCCTTTTACTGCAGTGCGAGAAAGGTTCAAATACCGTAGATGTTTTAAATTGCCAAGTGAATCTGGCAGTTCAGTAATACGACATGCACTGAAAGATAGCACTCGTAAACATCGTAACTTGGGCAGCAGGTCATTAGGGACTTTCTTAGCCAAATAGCTGACTCCAATTCCATCTGTTGAATCCAATGGAAGGAAGGTGCGTAAGTGCTCAAGTCTGCTGAAGGACTCAAACCTTGTTGTTACCTCTCGTTGACGACGAACATAGGAAGAATGACGAGCCTTCTCAAAAGCTTTGTGTTCATCACTGTCCTCAACTTTGTCCTCCAATCTGAAACAGAATTCTCCAGAAACAAACTGAGCTATCTCTTGCACAAGGTTGTGCATTATATACCGTGATTTGTTGTGAACAGACTGTTGAAAGAATGATCTGGATACTAGCTCATGAAAATACTCACCACCCACAGCTTCCAATTTTTTGCTTCCTTTAGGTTGCTGAAGAAAACCTTCAGCCATCCATAATAAAACAAGTGAATCCTTGTCCAGTTCAAATTCTCTTGGGAAAATGGAACAATATGCGAAACATGGCTTCAAATGTGCAGGAAGGTGATGATAGCTTAAGCTTAAAGTTTGAAGAATGTTACTTTCATCATCTGGTAGATCCCATATTGGCCTATTTAAAATGTCTTTCCATTCATCTTCTTCAGTTCTAGACCGCAACAGGATTCCAAATCTTTTCACTGCCAAGGGCAAACCATCACACCTTCTCACTATCTCCTTGCCAATGGCCTGAAAATTAACATCAATGATTCTGTTCTCCGATGCTTGACTCATGAACAATGACCAACAATCTTCAAATGATAAACCGCTCAAATGATAAGCTGGTACAGTACCCATGCTTGAGGCAACATCACTATTCTGCGTTGTGACTATTATCTTACTTCCACTTTTCCCTACTTCCAAAGGGAACCACAAGAGATCCCAATCATTATTTCTTTTGTTCCAAACATCATCTAAAACAAGCAAGAACCTCTTCCCAGCCAATTTTTCTTTCAAACAAACTTGAAGCTGTTGTAGTATATATATGATTCACATGTATAAACATGAGTCATAGTATAAATGTCTATATCATGTATACAAATAGGTACTTGAGTGTATAATGTAGGTATTGTGACTTGTGTGACAAGCTTTATGCCAAAGGGCAACAAGCATGGCAAATTATCATCATCACAGCCACCATGTGGAGCTGCAGCTGTAAATGTAGAGGTTATCAAATTGAGTTACTCTTTGAGCATTCACACTTGTAAAATACTCCTATAAATACCTCTTTGTGTGAGATGAATAAACACACTTGAATCTCTATTCTCACAGAAACATTACTCTCTCTCTTTGTTTATCATTTCATACTTGTCCTCAAACACGTTATCAGCACGAAATTGCTCTAGAATTAGAATCGAAATTGAAAAGAGGAGAGGTAGTTCATAATCCGATCGAAGTCATTTTTTCAAACTTGCAAAAAACCTCCAAACCCTAGCTCATATCAAAGCCCTTGATTCAAGAAGCTCAGAACCGGTTTCAGAACCCCCAGAACCGGCCGGAAACAACCTGAACCGGCCACCGGAAAAATCGAACCGCTGCTGAACCGCTGTCGAAGTGCTGCCGAGTGCTGCCGAAAGCCCCTGCCGATACCTGCCGAAAGCCCCTGCCGAGTCCTGCGCAGCAGCTGCAGAGCACCTGCCGAAGCCCTACGCAGCAGCTGCCGAGCCACCTGCCGAGCACCTACCGAGGCCCTGCGCAGCAGCTGCCGAGCCACCTGCAGGCCATCTGCCGAGCTCCTGCCGAGCAGCTGTCGACACATCTTTCGGACAACTTTTCCGGCGACTTTTCCGGCAACTTTCCGACAACTTTCCGGCGACTTTTCTGGCAACTTTCCGACAACTTTTCCGGCGACTTTCGGACAATTTTCCGGCAACTTTCCGACAACTTTTCCGGCAACTTTTGGACAACTTCCGGCAATATTATTCCAAGGTATTATTTCCTAAAAGTTCCCGCTTTTGAATTTTTACTCTATTCTTCTTCCCTTTATTTTTCTCGGGAACTTACAATCAAAAGCGGAATTCGAAGAAATTCACGCTAAACGAACTAAGAGCGTTCGTAATTATGAACTAAGAGTGTTCATAATATTTGGACTAAGAGTGTCCACAAAACATCATTGTTTTGATTTAAAAATTATTGATTTTAGATTTCGTGGAAGTTTTGAACTCCGAAACTAATATATCTTCTCTTATCTTCAGGATGTCGAATGAACCTAGACTCGATTTTCAAATGCTTGACTCAACGGGTTCGGAATACTATAGTTGGGTAACCGACGTTGAGAACCACCTCACTTCAAAGGGATATTGCCCATAATTCAAGCTCCTGATCCAGGCCTTGTGTTCCAAAGAACACCTACAAAGCATGCACAAGCTATTATCTTGATGCGGCGCCATATGGATAAAGCTCTCAGACTAGAGTATATGTCAATGAAAGATGCTCGAGAGTTATGGGTAGCGCTAGAAGAGCGTTTTGGTAATATCCAAGATACCCTCCTCCCTGACTTGAAGGTTCAGTGGAATAATATACGCTTCTCCGACTTTAAGTCTGTTGCAGAATATAATTCGGAAGCTCTTCGACTCAAAGCCATGTTGAAGTTCTGTGGAAAGCCTCTCACAGAAGATGAGCTACTTGAGAAGACTCTCTCCACCATTCCCGTCTCAGCAATTGTGATATCAAAGCAATTCGCACAGAAGTCAATGCTGGACGAATTACAAGGTTTAATGAGCTTATTAATATTTTGTCGGTATCTGAAAAGCACGACAACATCCTTGTAAAGAATTATATTCTAGGCCCATTGGAACCAAGAGCGTCCGTGAGGCAAATTATAATGCACCCAAAAGGGGCGCAAGCAACAACACCCTAATAATAAGGGACAAGAAAGGCGTACGGGCCCATATAACCACCCCAATAAAGAGAGAAACCGCAACTTAAAGCGGACACTCGTGGTGGCAACTTCACACGTGGTGGTAACTCCACACGTGGCAACTTCACACGTGGTGGCAACTCCACACGTGGGAGAGGTGAATATAATAACAATATGGGCCGTGGAGGTCGCATCATAAGGCGTGGTAGTAGCAGTAACCCTCCTAGGGAATATCCACAACATGGACAAACTGCACCTCCAATGAAAGGAGGCAACCATAATGACGTGTGTCATAGATGCGGATCAATCGAGCATTGGTTCAAACAATGCCATGCAAGTACTAAACTAGCTGCAAGCTACAAAGAGTATAGGCAAAACAGGGAGCAAGAATCCAACCTTGCCGAAAATGAAGATAGTGAAGATGTCAATCTCACAATAGAGGACTTCAAAGCTGAACAAATGCACGAGGATGCAGCAGACTTTGATTAGAATAGTCCTTTTTCTATTTTCCAAGGGCAAATGTGCCTTAATCAATAACAATTGTATTGACTTTTTCTTATGTGGTGTACCCAATGAAATATGATGTCTAGGAAAGTAATTGAGACCATGGTATTTAAGCGAGCCTCGCTCCACCAACATCTCTCTACTTCCCTGGTCATATTTCATTGGAATTACCAAACGGAATGAGCAATTACAATTTGTATAAAGTTTGATTGTATTTTGGAATAGACTTTGGAAACCTTGATGTAATCATTGGTTATTTTCCTTATCAATAAAGTATCGCATTCATGTCATGGACATGTGTTAATATTCCGAACTTTATTCTTTTTCAGTATGTTTTCCGGAGAAATGGAATGCCTTCTTGATAGTGGCACCACACATACTATATTACGACACAGGCAATTATTTTTATGGATGAAGCCTAGTCGATCTTCAATAACTACGATGGCAGGATCATCACAATTGATTCATGGTCGAGGACCAGCTCAATTTTTGTTGCCAAATGGCACGAATATTAATATCATCGAAGCTCTATATGCTCCTAGGGCTGGAAGAACCCTATTGAGTTTTAAAGATATAAGAGCCAATGATCTTCATGTGGAAACACATTGTGAGAATGGACAAGAGTTCCTTTGCATTACCTCTAATAACTACGGAAATACACGAGTATTAGAGAAACTTATGTGTCGCTCTAGTGGATTATATGCAACCACTATCAGAGTAATTGAATCCAACCATGTCATGAATGAAAATTTATGGGATTCTGACACATATAGACTTTGGCACGACCGCTTGGGTCACCCAGGTCGTGATATGATGCTCCGTATATTAAAAACTTCACACGGACATCCATTCTTCAAAACGAAAAGAAGTACGAACCAAAGATTGGTCGAAAGAACTACTTCATATCATTCGTTTTGCAAGGCTTGCTCTTTAGCAAAGGTAGGATCAAGACCATCCTATGCAAAGGACTCTAAAGAAAATATACCATTCTTGCAAAGAATACAAGGTGATATTTGTGGACCTATTCAACCAACTTGCGGACCATTTAGATATTTTATGGTGTTGGTTGATGCATCGACACGCTGGTCACATGTCATGCTATTATCCACGAGAAATGCTGCATTTGCTAAACTCCTAGCACAGATCATTAAATTAAGGGCTCACCACCCTGATCATCCTATTAAGTCAATTCGTCTTGACAATGCTGGAGAGTTTACATCAAAAACTTTTGATGATTATTGCATGTCCATTGGGATCGAGGTTGAACACCCTGTACCTCATGTACACACCCAAAATGGTCTCGCAGAAGCTGCCATTAAAAGACTTCAAATGGTTGCTCGAGCATTGGTTATGCGCACCAATCTCCCTATTTCTGCTTGGGGATATGCAATATTGCACGCAGCTGTGCTTATTCGTCTGAGGCCCACTGCCACCCAACCATTTTCTGCTTCCCAGATGGTCACTGGGTATGAGCCCGATGTCTCACACTTACGAATATTCGGGTGTGCAGTCTATGTGCCAATTGCGCCGCCACAGCGCACCAAAATGGGTCCTCAAAGACGATTAGGTCTTTATACTGGATATGACTCTCCCACCATTATCCGCTATATAGAACCCTTGACAGGCGATCTATTTACCGCTAGATTTGCGGATTGTCACTTTGATGAGACAGTCTTCCCATCATTAGGGGGAGACATGAACATTATTGTTCAACAGAAAAGACAGGAATTGTCGTGGTTTGTCCCCACTCTGTCTCATCTTGATCCCCGAACAGCACAATCTGAAATAGAAGTGCGGAGGATTCTCGATCTTCAGAACGTAGCAGAATCAATGCCTGATGCGTTTTCTGATATCGCTAAAGTGACAAGATCACATATACCTGCTGCAAATGTGCCTGCAAGGATTGATGTCCCTAACACTAAGGACATGATGCCATCTCAAGATACATGAGAATGGCGCCAACGTCCCCTATATGGGTGACGTAGTGGCTAGACCCATGGCTCCCGCCAGGAAGCGCGGGAGGCCCATTGGTTCGATGGATTCTCGCCCAAGAAAGAAAGCGAGTTTGGCACAAAATAATCCATTAATCATCGATACAATTAATCCATCTCATGAAAATATTCCGGATTATGGTTATGTCAAAGAGACATCATTGGAGGACGCTCCAATAACAGAACCAATTCCAGAGAATAGAGAGATCTCCATGAATTACACTAGTATACATGGGGTGATGGATAGAAATTCTATGACTATTGATGATGCTTTTGCATATCATATTGCAAAAGGAATTATAGAATACGATGATATCGAACCTCGCTCCGTTGAAGAATGTCAACGAAGAGCAGATTGGTCTAAATGGAAAGATGCGATCCAAACTGAATTGGATTCACTAACAAAGAGACAGGTATTTGGGTCTATAACGCTGACACCACCAAATATAAAACCTGTTGGCCATAAATGGGTCTTTGTTAGAAAGCGTAATGAGAAAAATGAGGTTGTTAGATACAAAGCCCGCCTTGTGGCACAAGGTTTCTCACAACGCCCTGGAATCGACTACGAGGAGACATATTCTCCCGTAATGGACGTTATAACGTTCCGCTACCTTGTCAGTTTGGTAGTTTCCGAAAAACTTGACATGCAGCTTATGGATGTGGTTACAGCATATCTCTATGGGGATCTAGATTCAGAGATATATATGAAGGTTCCAGATGGACTTCAATTACCCAAATCAAATGGCTCTAAACCACGGAGCGCGTTTTCAATAAGATTGAGACGCTCACTATATGGATTGAAACAATCCGGACGGATGTGGTATAACCGTCTAAGTGACTACTTGATTAGGAAGGGATATATTAACAATGAAATATGCCCATGCGTGTTCATTAAAAGAACAAGTTCCGGATTTGCAATTATAGCAGTATATGTCGATGACATGAATCTAATTGGAACTCTAAATGAGTTAAAAGAAACTGCTAAATATTTGAAATCCGAGTTTGAGATGAAAGATCTTGGGAAAACACGGTTTTGTCTCGGAATAGAACTCGAGCACCGTAGTGATGGGATTATGATCCATCAGTCAGCATATACTCAAAAATTACTAAGGCGCTTTAATGAAGATAAAGCAAAGCCTGTGAGTACTCCCATGATCAGCCGTAGTCTTGAGCCCAGAAAAGATCCATTTCGTCCAAAGGATGAGGACGAAGGCTTATTAGAGGCTGAAGTGCCATATCTAAGTGCAATAGGTGCATTATTGTACTTAGCTCAATGCACAAGACCGGATATCTCATTCGCAGTGAACTTGTTGGCTCGACATAGTTCCTCGCCAACACGCCGCCATTGGATTGGTATAAAGACAATCTTTCGATACTTAAAAGGTACGATTGATATGGGCTTGTTTTATCCCTACAGGGAGAAAAGAAAGGACGGAAGTATGGGATTAGATCCCACATGGCAAAAAGCCACCTTCCGCAATATGAACGCCGGCGACACCTTCCATGGTGGCCGACGTTCTCCTACTCCCCTCCATCAAAATGATAATGATGTTTTGATGGGTTTTGCTGATGCAGGGTATCTCTCTGACCCTCACAAAGGTCGCTCCCAAACAGGTTATGTCTTTACCATGGGAAGCACCGCGATATCTTGGAGATCCACAAAACAGACCCTTGTTGCTACTTCCTCGAATCATGCAGAGATTATTGCTCTACATGAAGCTGTGCGTGAATGCATATGGCTAAGGTCTGTAAATAGACACATTCGAGGAACCTGTGGTTTGAAGTCTACCACAGAAGAACCTACATGCATTTACGAAGATAATGCAGCTTGTATTGAGCAAATGAAATTAGGTTTCATCAAGGGGGACAATACCAAGCATATATCGCCAAAATTCTTCTACAATCAGCAACAACAAACACTTCTAAAAATTGAGTAAATCAAATCCGATCAGAGGAAAATGTAGCGGACTTATTTACTAAGTCGTTACCAAAATCCCCTTTCGAGAAACATGTGAAGAGTATCGGATTGAGAAGGTTATTCGAACTCCCACGATCTCCAGGGGGAGTCTAAATCAGGGGGAGTATCCAGATACATACTCCACACTCAACGCGCGTTGTGCTCTTTTTCTCCTTCGACCAAGGTTGTTTTTTCCCACAGGGTTTTATTACTTGGCAAGGTTTTTAACGAGGCAATTTCGAAGCGCACGACCTAGACAATACTATTTGACATGAAATATCCAAGGGGGAGTGTTGTAGTATATATATGATTCACATGTATAAACATGAGTCATAGTATAAATGTCTATATCATGTATACAAATAGGTACTTGAGTGTATAATGTAGGTATTGTGACTTGTGTGACAAGCTTTATGCCAAAGGGCAACAAGCATGGCAAATTATCATCATCATAGCCACCATGTGGAGCTGCAGCTGTAAATGTAGAGGTTATCAAATTGAGTTACTCTTTGAGCATTCACACTTGTAAAATACTCCTATAAATACCTCTTTGTGTGAGATGAATAAACACACTTGAATCTCTATTCTCACAGAAACATTACTCTCTCTCTCTGTTTATCATTTCATACTTGTCCTCAAACAGAAGCAAATTTAAGTCATCAAGATCAACTTTTTCTGAATGGACTGACCCAAGCATTGTTTTCGTCACCCTCACAGCATCAAAGTGATTAGATACATATATCCAAACTTTCAAATCAAAATGCATGTCCACTATGTTATCATTGTAAACCAGTTGCGCAAGAGTTGTTTTTCCAATACCACTCATGCCCACTATAGGAACTACACTAACTTTACTACTTGTTGGCTCCTCCTCTACAAGAAGTTGAATTATCTTCTCTTTATCATAGCCCCTGCCATAAACACATGATTCATCCACCAACGAAGTTGTTGGTGATCTAAGCCTAAAACCAAACAACCTCCCTCCAACATTGTCTTTCAAGCCTAGAACATTTTTATATTTGGCAATTAACTCTAACCTCTCAATTATCTTCATCAATTTAGATTCTATCCCTCTAGTAGATGGACTGCGAGGGGTGGAAATAGGGTTCCAATTCCATACCTTATTCGTGCTGGTATGAGATTCAGCTTCCATCTTAAATGCCAAAGCTTCACTAGCCAGCTCATCGAGTATATCCTCTGCATCATATAGAGCATCTTTAGTCATGTGCAGCCACTTCTTCACTGCAGTGTTGTAAAACTGCTTCTCCTCAGCATCATTAAGCAACGTAGTAACCGTCAGCAAGGTGATCTTCAACTTATCCAGCAGATCATTGTAGTTCCTGCCACACAGTAGGCCTAGAAATTCATGGGAAGCCAATCTATCAAACAGAACTTGAAGAAAGGCAGAGAGAAAAGCCTCTCCAATAGCCATGGATTGTAATATCCAGAGTTGAAAAGTAAAGAGAAAAATCAAAAAGTGTTGTAGTATATATGATTCACATGTATAAACATGAGTCATAGTATAAATGTCTATATCATGTATACAAATAGGTACTTGAGTGTATAATGTAGGTATTGTGACTTGTGTGACAAGCTTTATGCCAAAGGGCAACAAGCATGGCAAATTATCATCATCACAGCCACCATGTGGAGCTGCAGCTGTAAATGTAGAGGTTATCAAATTGAGTTACTCTTTGAGCATTCACACTTGTAAAATACTCCTATAAATACCTCTTTGTGTGAGATGAATAAACACACTTGAATCTCTATTCTCACAGAAATATTACTCTCTCTCTCTGTTTATCATTTCATACTTGTCCTCAAACTCGTTATCAGCACGAAATTGCTCTAGAATTAGAATCGAAATTGAAAAGAGGAGAGGTAGTTCATAATCCGATCGAAGTCATTTTTTCAAACTTGCAAAAAACCTCCAAACCCTAGCTCATATCAAAGCCCTTGATTCAAGAAGCTCAGAACCGGTTTCAGAACCCCCAGAACAGGCCGGAAACAGCCTGAACCGGCCACCGGAAAAATCGAACCGCTGTCGAAGTGCTGCCGAGTGCTGCCGAGACCTGCCGAAAGCTCCTGCCGAGTGCTGCCGAAAGCCCCTGCCGATACCTGTCGAAAGCCCCTGCCGAGCACCTGCCGAGGCCCTGCGCAGCAGCTGCCGAGCCACCTGCCGAGCACCTGCCGAGGCCCTGCGCAGCAGCTGCCGAGCCACCTGCAGGCCATCTGCCGAGCAGCTGCGCAGCAGCTGCCGAGCTCCTGCCGAGCAGCTGTCGACACATCTGTCGACAACTTTTCCGGCGACTTTTCCGGCGACTTTCCGACAACTTTTCCGGCGACTTTCGGACAACTTTCCGGCGACTTTTCCGGCAACTTTCCGACAACTTTTCCGGCAACTTTTGGACAACTTCCGGCAATATTATTCCAAGGTATTATTTACTAAAAGTTCCCGCTTTTGAGTTTTTACTCTATTCTTCTTCTCTTTATTTTTCTCGGGAACTTACAATCAAAAGCGGAATTCGAAGAAATTCACGCTAAACGAACTAAGAGCGTTCGTAATTATGAACTAAGAGTGTTCATAATATTTGGACTAAGAGTGTCCACAAAACATCATTGTTTTGATGTAAAGATTATTGATTTTAGATTTCGTGGAAGTTTTGAACTCCGAAACTAATATATCTTCTCTTATCTTCAGGATGTCGAATGAACCTAGACTCGACTTTCAAATGCTTGACTCAACGGGTTCGGAATACTATAGTTGGGTAACCGACGTTGAGAACCACCTCACTTCAAAGGGGATATTGCCCATAATTCAAGCTCCTGATCCAGGCCTTGTGTTCCAAAGAACACCTACAAAGCATGCACAAGCTATTATCTTGATGCGGCGCCATATGGATAAAGCTCTCAGACTAGAGTATATGTCAATGAAAGATGCTCGAGAGTTATGGGTAGCGCTAGAAGAGCGTTTTGGTAATATCCAAGATACCCTCCTCCCTGACTTGAAGGTTCAGTGGAATAATATACGCTTCTCCGACTTTAAGTCTGTTGCAGAATATAATTCGGAAGCTCTTCGACTCAAAGCCATGTTGAAGTTCTGTGGAAAGCCTCTCACAGAAGATGAGCTACTTGAGAAGACTCTCTCCACCATTCCCGTCTCAGCAATTGTGATATCAAAGCAATTTCGCACAGAAGTCAATGCTGGACGAATTACAAGGTTTAATGAGCTTATTAATATTTTGTCGGTATCTGAAAAGCACGACAACATCCTTGTAAAGAATTATAATTCTAGGCCCATTGGAACCAAGAGCGTCCGTGAGGCAAATTATAATGCACCCAAAAAGGGGCGCAAGCAACAACACCCTAATAATAAGGGACAAGTAAGGCGTACGGGCCCATATAACCACCCCAATAAATAGAGAAACCGCAACTATAAAGCGGACACTCGTGGTGGCAACTTCACACGTGGTGGTAACTCCACACGTGGCAACTTCACACGTGGTGGCAACTCCACACGTGGGAGAGGTGAATATAATAACAATATGGGCCATGGAGGTCGCATCATAAGGCGTGGTAGTAGCAGTAACCCTCCTAGGGAATATCCACAACATGGACAAACTGCACCTCCAATGAAAGGAGGTAACCATAATGACGTGTGTCATAGATGCGGATCAATCGAGCATTGGCTCAAACAATGCCGTGCAAGTACTCAACTAGCTGCAAGCTACAAAGAGTATAGGCAAAACAGGGAGCGAGAATCCAACCTTGCCGAAAATGAAGATAGTGAAGATGTCAATCTCACAATAGAGGACTTCAAAGCTGAACAAATGCACGAGGATGCAGCAGACTTTGATTAGAATAGTGCTTTTCTATTTTCCAAGGGCAAATGTGCCTTAATCAATAACAATTGTATTGACTTTTTCTCATGTGGCGTACCCAATGAAATATGATGTCTAGGAAAGTAATTGAGATCATGGTATTTAAGCGAGCCTCGCTCCACCAACATCTCTCTACTTCCCTGGTCATATTTCATTGGAATTACCAAACGGAATAAGCAATTGCAAATTTGTATAAAGTTTGATTGTATTTTGGAATAGACTTTGGAAACCTTGATGTAATCATTGGTTATTTTCCTTATCAATAAAGTATCGCATTCATTGTCATGGACATGTGTTAATATTCCGAACTTTATTCTTTTTCAGTATGTTTTCCGGAGAAATGGAATGCCTTCTTGATAGTGGCACCACACATACTATATTACGACACAGGCAATTATTTTTATGGATGAAGCCTAGTCGATCTTCAATAACTACGATGGCAGGATCATCACAATTGATTCATGGTCAAGGACCAGCTCAATTTTTGTTGCCAAATGGCACGAATATTAATATCATCGAAGCTCTATATGCTCCTAGGGCTGGAAGAACCCTATTGAGTTTTAAAGATATAAGAGCCAATGATCTTCATGTGGAAACACATTGTGAGAATGGACAAGAGTTCCTTTGCATTACCTCTAATAACTACGGAAATACACGAGTATTAGAGAAACTTATGTGTCGCTCTAGTGGATTATATGCAACCACTATCAGAGTAATTGAATCCAACCATGTCATGAATGAAAATTTATGGGATTCTGACACATATAGACTTTGGCACGACCGCTTGGGTCACCCAGGTCGTGATATGATGCTCCGTATATTAAAAACTTCACACGGACATCCATTCTTCAAAACGAAAAGAAGTACGAACCAAAGATTGGTCGAAAGAACTACTTCATATCATTCGTTTTGCAAGGCTTGCTCTTTAGCAAAGGTAGGATCAAGACCATCCTATGCAAAGGACTCTAAAGAAAATATATCATTCTTGCAAAGAATACAAGGTGATATTTGTGGACCTATTCAACCAACTTGCGGACCATTTAGATATTTTATGGTGTTGGTTGATGCATCGACACGCTGGTCACATGTCATGCTATTATCCACGAGAAATGCTGCATTTGCTAAACTCCTAGCACAGATCATTAAATTAAGGGCTTACCACCCTGATCATCCTATTAAGTCAATTCGTCTTGACAATGCTGGAGAGTTTACATCAAAAACTTTTGATGATTATTGCATGTCCATTGGGATCGAGGTTGAACACCCTGTACCTCATGTACACACCCAAAATGGTCTCGCAGAAGCTGCCATTAAAAGACTTCAAATGGTTGCTCGAGCATTGGTTATGCGCACCAATCTCCCTATTTCTGCTTGGGGATATGCAATATTGCACACAGCTGTGCTTATTCGTCTAAGACCCACTGCCACCCAACCATTTTCTGCTTCCCAGATGGTCACTGGGTATGAGCCCGATGTCTCACACTTATGAATATTCGGGTGTGCAGTCTATGTGCCAATTGCGCCGCCACAGCGCACCAAAATGGGTCCTCAAAGACGATTAGGTCTTTATACTGGATATGATTCTCCCACCATTATCCGCTATATAGAACCCTTGACAGGCGATCTATTTACCGCTAGATTTGCAGATTGTCACTTTGATGAGACAGTCTTCCCATCATTAGGGGGAGACATGAACAATAATGTTCAACAGAAAAGACAGGAATTGTCGTGGTTTGTCCCCACTCTGTCTCATCTTGATCCCCGAACAGCACAATCTGAAATAGAAGTGGGGAGGATTCTCGATCTTCAGAACGTAGCAGAATCAATGCCTGATGCGTTTTCTGATATCGCCAAAGTGACAAGATCACATATACCTGCTGCAAATGTGCCTGCAAGGATTGATGTCCCTAACACTAAGGACATGATGCCATCTCAAGAATACATGAGAATGGCGCCAACGTCCCCTATATGGGTGACGTAGTGGCTAGACCCATGGCTCCCGCCAGGAAGCGCGGGAGGCCCATTGGTTCGATGGATTCTCGCCCAAGAAAGAAAGCGAGTTTGGCACAAAATAATCCATTAATCATCGATACAATTAATCCTCTCATGAAAATATTCCGGATTATGGTTATGTCAAAGAGACATCATTGGAGGACGCTCCAATAAAGAACCAATTCCAGAGAATAGAGAGATCTCCATGAATTACACTAGTATACATGGGGTGATGGATAGAAATTCTATGACTATTGATGATGCTTTTGCATATCATATTGCAAAAGGAATTATAGAATACGATGATATCGAACCTCGCTCCGTTGAAGAATGTCAACGAAGAGCAGATTGGTCTAAATGGAAAGATGCGATCCAAACTGAATTGGATTCACTAACAAAGAGACAGGTATTTGGGTCTATAATGCTGACACCACCAAATATAAAACCTGTTGGCCATAAATGGGTCTTTGTTAGAAAGCGTAATGAGAAAAATGAGGTTGTTAGATACAAAGCCCGCCTTGTGGCACAAGGTTTCTCACAACGCCCTGGAATCGACTACGAGGAGACATATTCTCCCGTAATGGACGTTATAACGTTCCGCTACCTTGTCAGTTTGGTAGTTTCCGAAAAACTTGACATGCAGCTTATGGATGTGGTTACAGCATATCTCTATGGGGATCTAGATTCAGAGATATATATGAAGGTTCCAGATGGACTTCAATTACCCAAATCAAATGGCTCTAAACCACGGAGCGCGTTTTCAATAAGATTGAGACGCTCACTATATGGATTGAAACAATCCGGACGGATGTGGTATAACCGTCTAAGTGACTACTTGATTAGGAAGGGATATATTAACAATGAAATATGCCCATGCGTGTTCATTAAAAGAACAAGTTCCGGATTTGCAATTATAGCAGTATATGTCGATGACATGAATCTAATTGGAACTCTAAATGAGTTAAAAGAAACTGCTAAATATTTGAAATCCGAGTTTGAGATGAAAGATCTTGGGAAAACACGGTTTTGTCTCGGAATAGAACTCGAGCACCGTAGTGATGGGATTATGATCCATCAGTCAGCATATACTCAAAAATTACTAAGGCGCTTTAATGAAGATAAAGCAAAGCCTGTGAGTACTCCCATGATCAGCCGTAGTCTTGAGCCCAGAAAAGATCCATTTCGTCCAAAGGATGAGGACGAAGGCTTATTAGAGGCTGAAGTGCCATATCTAAGTGCAATAGGTGCATTATTGTACTTAGCTCAATGCACAAGACCGGATATCTCATTCGCAGTGAACTTGTTGGCTCGACATAGTTCCTCGCCAACACGCCGCCATTGGATTGGTATAAAGACAATCTTTCGATACTTAAAAGGTACGATTGATATGGGCTTGTTTTATCCCTACAGGGAGAAAAGAAAGGACGGAAGTATGGGATTAGATCCCACATGGCAAAAAGCCACCTTCCGCAATATGAACGCCGGCGACACCTTCCATGGTGGCCGACGTTCTCCTACTCCCCTCCATCAAAATGATAATGATGTTTTGATGGGTTTTGCTGATGCAGGGTATCTCTCTGACCCTCACAAAGGTCGCTCCCAAACAGGTTATGTCTTTACCATGGGAAGCACCGCGATATCTTGGAGATCCACAAAACAGACCCTTGTTGCTACTTCCTCGAATCATGCAGAGATTATTGCTCTACATGAAGCTGTGCGTGAATGCATATGGCTAAGGTCTGTAAATAGACACATTCGAGGAACCTGTGGTTTGAAGTCTACCACAGAAGAACCTACATGCATTTACGAAGATAATGCAGCTTGTATTGAGCAAATGAAATTAGGTTTCATCAAGGGGGACAATACCAAGCATATATCGCCAAAATTCTTCTACAATCAGCAACAACAAACACTTCTAAAAATTGAAGTAAATCAAATCCGATCAGAGGAAAATGTAGCGGACTTATTTACTAAGTCGTTACCAAAATCCCCTTTCGAGAAACATGTGAAGAGTATCGGATTGAGAAGGTTATCCGAACTCCCACGATCTCCAGGGGGAGTCTAAATCAGGGGGAGTATCCAGATACATACTCCACACTCAACGCGCGTTGTGCTCTTTTTCTCCTTCGACCAAGGTTGTTTTTTCCCACAGGGTTTTATTACTTGGCAAGGTTTTTAACGAGGCAATTTCGAAGCGCACGACCTAGACAATACTATTTGACATGAAATATCCAAGGGGGAGTGTTGTAGTATATATGATTCACATGTATAAACATGAGTCATAGTATAAATGTCTATATCATGTATACAAATAGGTACTTGAGTGTATAATGTAGGTATTGTGACTTGTGTGACAAGCTTTATGCCAAAGGGCAACAAGCATGGCAAATTATCATCATCACAGCCACCATGTGGAGCTGCAGCTGTAAATGTAGAGGTTATCAAATTGAGTTACTCTTTGAGCATTCACACTTGTAAAATACTCCTATAAATACCTCTTTGTGTGAGATGAATAAACACACTTGAATCTCTATTCTCACAGAAATATTACTCTCTCTCTCTGTTTATCATTTCATACTTGTCCTCAAACTAAAAGACTAATAACAGAGCTGTTTTGGCCCATATAGGCGGGAATACAAGTCTTCGCTGGTGCTTCTAATCAAAAGTACAGGACACAATGACACATACATGGTGGCTGCTAATTTCCAGTCAACAATAGTAGTTTTTATCTAAATGGTCAATCATTCAAAGATAGTTGGACACTTGGAGCCTACTCCTTAACTTTAAGCTGCCTCTTTTAGCTAGTTTTGTCAACGGTCTCCCGTCTCCTCCATCACTATTTTTGTCAATCATTGAAACAAAAGATTTTGGAAGAATTTATGCTGAACCGTTTCCCACAACCCATGGATCGAGCAATGTACAACGTATACAATGGAAAATTGCTATGGAATTTTTGGGTGAAGAATAGCTAACCTGCAGTATATTTTTTCGTAAAGGGATTCCCCAAATTCCCATTTTCAACATTCTTCGCAGGACTGAAATACAAACACCGTGATCGAACCTAAATGGAATCGGTTAGCTTCATACCATATATACAGAATAGTAGTTCAGGTAAGAAAACAATGTGACAATAAGTAACTCTCTAGATATTAACCTCTCATGGTCTTGAAGACTTGAACAAAGTTGTTAACAATCTCATTAAGGGCATATCTTCTATGCATGAGACGCATAGCCGCGTGAATAAAACAATTCAGAGTTGTTTTCTACGTTAATTGGCTTTGAGTAATGTTCAAATTTCCTTGGTTGTAGGAAGGTGAAGATGCTAACATGAGATTAGTCGCAGATCTGATGGGCAAAGGATCGGACATCGGAGTATATGAGTATGAACTGAAAGTGACACCACCTTTCTAGGGTTTTGATTTCTTATGTAAAATCAAAGCAAGAAATCGGAGTAGTATATGAATATGAATTTTCAATAAATTTCTAGGGTTTTCCCTTTAGGGAACCAGAAAACTGATTAGCAAAGAATCAAAGGGGAGTGCAATGAAGAAAGTTGCTATATTCGGAGGTCTTTGCCTATTTGAAGTAGGAGACGAGGGGGAGGCGTAATTGAGACATTTTGCTAGTTGCCCCTAGAGCGAATGCCAATATACCATTTAAGGTTATCTTTAGTAATTTTATTATTTTCTAGGTTATTCAATATTTCTTTGCTCACCTTTCAAAAAAAAAAAAGAGCATCTCGACAACATTACCTATCAAGCTGCCGCTGGCTATATTGTGAGAGAGACTAATGGTAACCCTCTTCTTGCCATTAGCAAAAATCTCGGACATACTGGACATTTGGTTAGCTGAAGCCCTTACTCTTCGAAATGGCTTAGCTAAGCTCTTTTGCCTTACTTCCCAAGATATTTTAGTTGAAGGGGACTCAAATTTACTGATTGATGCATTCAATGGTCGCTCCTCCATCCCTTGGCGTATTAAGTTTATTGTCCAAGATATCAAGAACTTGGCTCGTTACTTCTCTTATTCTGTGGCTTTCTTTCACATTTGGTGGGAAGTCATTTTTCTTGCTGAAAGCTTGGCTTCTCTAGGTCATTTATGTTTCTTCCCCTTCCTTCTGGTTCTTGGAGCTTCCTTTGTCGTCGAGCCCTGCTTTCCAATTTGATCTTTTTGGTACCTAAAATTTTCTTATTTTATTCAAAAATACACCTCAAAGTTATTTTAGCTAATTAATTATTTTTTTAAATGAAATAAATATTATAATCTCCTAATTTGCTCACTGGACCTTCCTTATTTTGAATTAGTAAATTACCTACGAGTCCTCCTACAAAAGATTAATTATTATAAATTACTTTTTAACAAATTACATATAAGTTATTGACAAAAAATGACTTGACAATTACATCATTTAAAGATTGAATTAAACATATAAGGACTAAATCTTACAAATAAGGACAATCTACTCTCCACTTGCCACATGTCATAAGTTAATTTACTTTTTTACCTTTAACTACTTATTTTAACTTCTAATCCCTTTATAAGGATTAAATCTTACAAATAAAGCCAATCTGCTCTCTACTTGTCACATGTCATAAGTTAATTTATTTTTTTACCCTTAATTACTTCTTTTGACTTCTAATCCCTGTATGTTACCTTTTTTTTTTTTTTAGAATAATCTCATACTCATCCAGTTCTGGTACTGCACTTGTACTCGTGTTTTGCTACTGCGCTCGTCGACCAATCTTACTACTGCACTTGCTGCACTCATACACGTCCAGTTCTGGTACTGCACTTGTACTCATGTTTTGCTACTACGCTCATCGACCAATCTTGCTACTGCACTTGCTGCACTCATACTCGTCCAATCCTGCTACTGCACTTGCTGCACTCATACACGTCCAGTTCTGCTACTGCACTTGTACTCGTGTTCTGCTACTGCGCTCATCATTGCTTAATCCTGCTACTGCGCTCGTCCAATCTTGCTACTACACTCGCTGCACTCATACTGTCCAATTCTGCTTCTGCACTCGTCCTATCTTGCTACTGCACTCATACTCGTTCAATTCTGCTACTACCCTTGTACTCGTGTTCTGCCACTGCACTAGTTATCGCCTTATCTTGCTACTGCACTCATCCAATCTTGCTATTGTTATGACCTCATACTACGAGTGCAGTATTGTGCATTCCCAGTTGCTCCAATTGCGATCACTCTTACAATGCCATAGAGATTTATAGCATCTTTGTCTCAGATTTCTAAACTCAATGCCAAAACTCTAGTCTCTTTAATTACCTGCCAAGGTGGCCCAAGAATAATAACGAGTAGCCATGAACACCCAATGTTCAAGAAAATGCCCAAATGAAATTTCAGCCTTCCATTATTGAGCTTCAATATAGTGCAGCTTATTATCTCGTGGTAGATTACAGTGACAGCGGTGAATGTTGGATGACCATGAGTATAGTAGGGTCGAGGTCTCTGCAATGAAATCGAAGGTTAATTTCTCGGCGAATCCGGCAGTACTCTCACTCTTCGATCTCAGAGGTTTCGAAATCCATAACTCCATTACAATTCCATCACCACATGGAACCACGACGAAATATTTCTTCGCCGTCTTCTTCAAAAATCACCGAAGTCGCAAGGTGGTGGATATCGAAAGATGATTCTGAGTTAGCCATGAAGTTAGAAACCTACACCGAGGTTGCGGATCTTGGTGAGCCTAGTTCTGGCATGCACGGTGTCTTTCTCAATGGACTCAACATTTTCGCCACCCCTCTTCCCTTTCTCAGTGAATCAGTGATCAAAACCCAGATTGAATAAACACAGTGAAAAGCAGAGAAACTCAAACCAATAATTACTCCTAAACTCAAGCTCAACCCATATTTAGCAGATTAGGTGCTTAACAGAAATCAACAGCAAACTAAACATCAGAGATAGCCTAACAGCAGCTGACCAATTCCTCATCGGATTTCAGAGGTTTGATATTCCCAGCTGTTGATTCAGTTGATCTTCATTGATCGAAACCAATCAGAGCTTCTCGCGGATCACAACCAGGTTCGGAATCATCCGAAACGACGTGATCATCATCGGTAGCGACGCCGCCATCCCTTTGTTCCGTGTTTGGCTCCAAAACCAGTTGGCGTGCAAACTGTCTCTTTTGAGCGTGTGTACGAGCGTGCCAGCACCATGGGGTGCAGTTGTCGGGGGAATCCCTTGACCTGACTTCTTCTTCAAGCGTTGTGGATGAGGAGAGCACCAACCTCGCCACAAGGTTCTTCTCTAGCCTTCCGAGAAAGGACTTCTTGCCTTACGGATAAGGACTTTGGATGTGATCTCTTCGCGTCACCGAATCGATACACAACGTTGTAGGCTGAGTAGAGCAATCACTGGGAAGTTTGGAGAAAGCACGGGTTTTGCTAAAGCGTGACTTTAGCTTCGCTGGGTTGCGAGGGCGTTACCCTTACTTCGCTGGTTGAGAGAGTCTCGGTGGCAATGGTAGTGGCAGTCGGCTCTTGGAGAGACTAGGACTGGAAGTACGGTCGCCTGGTTGATCTGGTGACGCTGACAATCGGCTCTTGGAGAGACTATGACTAGCGCGCGGTCGCCGGGTTTCAACGAGGTTGAAGATTTGCTCCGGGGAGGCTTTGTAATCGCTGGGATTGATTGATTCTGAGAGAGGTCATTTCTTTGTCCTTTAAACCTAGTATTTATACCTAGGGTTCCGACTGTTCCTTGCTATAGAAGGATTATTGATTGAGGTTTCTTATTCAATCTCTGCTACTTGATTCCAATAAGGTTTCGTTTTCCTTATGGATCACGGAATGGGCGAAGCCCTAACCCAAACCAAAGTAGGCTTATTTTTGGGCCGCAGGTATCGGCCCGCTGTGCTAAATCCACTAAAGGACCTTGCCAAAAATACTTTTGGGCTCAAACATTCCGGTAGCCGACATAAAAGCGCTTGGACGAGGCGGACTTCTTTGACGCCTTGAGGAGACGACGCAAGTGCTCATCGCTAGCTTACGGTACTCTATATATCAAATCTCTGTTTTGGGTTATTCTATCTATAGTGGCATCATTGTAATTTTAACGAAAAATTGTTCAAATTTGTAATTGCAGATGAAACTTGGGTAAAAGAGAGAAGTTGATTTTTCATATCATACCTTAAATCTCACACCTATCAATTACTTTCCTTCTCGCTTTGCACCATTGTTTCTGTGTTTATCATATTTTTTTGATTTCATGATTTAGATTAATGCTTGTTGAGTTGTTGTGCACTTGTGCCTCGCAAACAAGAGAGAAAATGGATCTGGGACGATGCAAGAGGCTGAACGTTTTTTTTCCCTTGATTACAAGATGAGGGTAAAACAAGATTTTAGAATGTTCAAAAATTTAAAGAGGTCTAAATAACAATATTGGAGGTATGCATAGAACTGTCCTTACCTCATTAATTTTCAACTGGAAAGAAAAGAAAAAAAAAGCAACGTCGCAGTCCCTAAGAAGTAGTATAGATATTGTCGATGGACAACCATGATTAATAAGTTTATGAAGCATATATGGTATTGGCATCTTCTATATTAATTGTAGAACCATATGACTATATAATTAGATAATTATGATTGGCATCTTTATGGGATTATACAACGGCTTCATGCATGGTGTTTGACGAGATGAGACGAGACGAGACGAGAAAGGGAACAGTGGTTAACAATGTCAAGGAGTGTGGCAGCGGAAAGCTGCGAGCCGACTTCGGAACTGGACATTGGAGGATAATCTATACTATATATTATTAAGAGACTTCTCTTTGTCAGTCAAAGTGAGCATGAAAAGACGATTAAATTCTTGAACAATGTATTATCTAAAAATAACTTTTAATAAACAGAGGACGTAATCCTAGTAAACAAAATAACATAAATCGACATAGTCTTCACTGGTGTAGAACGGTACACTTTAGACCACCAATCGACATAGTCTCGGGTAACCATGTACTCCGTGATAGCACTCTGGATCGGCAACGTTACCACGCACTTGGTGTTCATTTTGGTGCAAGAATCCTAATGCTTAAAAATCAAAGCCAATACGCTGGTGCGAATGTCATTCTTAAGGCTGCCAAGAATGACTTGGACATAACCAAACTGTCGACTGAACCGATGTGGACTGTATAGCTGAATGACTCGTCGGTTATCCTGTATGAGAGAAAGATACCTGGATCGAAGGCTGATGAGATATATGAGGTCTAAATGGAAGATGTTATCACGGTCGATAATTACTCTGCTCTCCGAAAATACCCTGGCAAATGCATCCATCCTCACATTATCACATGCATTGAACAAAGAAAGTGCATGTGAGTCCCCACAATGTTTAGCTGAAAATTCTCTGGAGAAGCGAACCGTATGGGGCCTTAGGTCGTTGGGAAGTGGAGACTGAAAGTAGGTGCCAAAGTACTCTACTAGCCATGCATAAATATAATGAAAAGGAAGAGAAGCAGAGCAGTTACCTGGATCGCTGAAAACATAAATCTCGCCTAAACCCTGAGAATTACTCTGCTCTCTGAAAATACCCTGGCAAATGCATCCATCCTCACATTATCACATGCATTGAACAAAGAAAGTGCATGTGAGTCCCCACAATGTTTAGCTGAAAATTCTCTGGAGAAGAGAACCGTATGGGGCCTTAGGTCGTTGGGAAGTGGAGACTGAAAGTAGGTGCCAAAGTACTCTACTAGCCATGCATAAATATAATGAAAAGGAAGAGAAGCAGAGCAATTACCTGGATCGCTGAAAACATAAATCTCGCCTAAACCCTGATAGATGCTGGCTAGCATTGGTACATCTAGGCAAAACTGTACACCCTGTGACATTTTGCTGGAAACTTTGACTACTCCCGGACTAATCAAACCAGTGTCGTCTCTGGGTAAAACAAACAGGCATAACCAACAAGCAAGAAAGGCAGCCAAATAGGTGGGCTCTATATCTTCACCCTCCATGCCTAAGTCATCAAATACTGCGAGGTCTGCAGAAGTGCGTTGTCGGATCTCATGGATCCTGCCAGATGGATTAAACACATTCGGGGGCGGATCTCTTTTGTTCTTGCTGCTTTTGTTTGGAGGCCTCTTATAGCGCAAAGCTCCTCTATACCAATATTGTATCCATGAGGTTATCTTCACTTTCTACCCTTGCCCTTTCTTGCAAAGCTTATGGTAGGCAAGAAACAAATAGCGACAGCTCTGTTGACTCCCTTTGCTTGTTGCAGTAAGCTCTTCAGCAGCTGGAACCACCTCATCATAAAACCGTCCAGCAATAGGCAAACCTCCGAGTTTGTCCAAATCCTAGAGGGAGATGGACATTTCTCCGCTAAATGTGTGGAGGGTATTCGTTGCGGGGCACCAGTATGCGCAGAAAGCCCGTATGACAGGTGCAAAATGGTCATAGCTGAATAGTGATGTGAATATCGCTCGATAAAGATCAGCCTCCCGAGTAAGCTTGCCATTCCTGCTTAAGATATCTTCTACCCATTCCCAGTAGAACTCTGTGTAAGAGAAGCCCCTGTTTGCTCGAAATGCACTGCTCCACTGCACTGAACCGTTGCTTATACGATCGCTGAGAAGCGTGAATGGGGTCTGAGGAGTGTTATGATCATGATGTGAAGACTTCAGCAACAGTACAATCAAGTTTTGCTGGTCTCTACCAGATCTCGGTTGTCGAAACATAGCTAGTTGGTGAGGTACCACGTGAGTCCACTGGAGGATGTGAGCTGAAGGATCATAAGTAGGGGTCGTCAACGGGCCGGCCCCGGCCCGGCCTGGTCCATTCATAGCGGGCTCGGGCCGGGCCTTGCTATATTTTTAAATAATTGCGGGCCGGGCCGGGCCGGGCTTTATTAAAAATCAAAGGATCCAAGCCCGTCCATATAAAGGGGGCCTTGCGGGCTTTTTCGGGCCGGGCCGGGCTTGGCCTTGCAGGCTTTTTTGGGCCGGGCCTTGCGGGCTTTATTTATAAATAAATATTTAAAGACACAAGTTTTTTTTTTTTAATCAAGCTTTGGAAATTCAATGGATAATGATCAAATACAACCAAAGATAATAGATCTATATAACTAGGGTGTGTGTGTTTGGTGGGGTGGTAAGGCTTTGGTCTCATATATAAGAGGTCAGGAGTTCGAGCCCCATCAAGGGTGGGAATGGGGTGGGTTTAAAAAAAATAATAATAATAAAAAATTAAAAAAAAAAAAAAACTATATTGTACCAAAAAAAAATCTATATTTATATATAGATACTAATTTATTGATAAATAAATTTTTAAAGACACTAATTTTTTATAAACCTATATTTATATATCATACACTCCAAAGAGCAACCCCTATCAATTCAAAGAAAATGGAAAAACCGACCGTTGGATGGGTTTATTACAATAAATTATGAGTATGGTAAAAAATTTAGCCAATTTCACCATATTTTAGAATCCGATCAGATTGGTCAACCGTAGTCACTTATATATTTTATTGGTTGACCGATGGCGTGGCAACCGCGAAACGTGCTTATTTTTTCACATCACGTTTGTATATATTCCATCGATGGATGTGCGTGGACATAAGATAAAAAAAATTAATTTTAATTACAAACACATTAGACTATACCAATTTTATTCCTAAAGTTGTATGACTTATACATTGCATTTAAATTGTTTAAGTTCATTCTAAAGCAACCATGAAGTGGAAAATGAATTCGGAGAAACCAACCGCTCGATGGAGAGATTGTAATGTTTTATGGTGATTGTAGAAAATCTAGCCAATTTGGTTCTCGTTTCGAATTCGATCAACTAGGTCAAACGTAGTTACTCTTATAAACCTATATTTATATATCATACACTCCAAAGAGCAACCCCCATCAATTCAAAGAAAATGGAAAAACCGACCGTTGGATGAGTTTATTACAATAAATTATGAGTGTGGTAAAAAATGTAGCCAATTTCACCATATTTTAGAATCCGATCGGATTGGTCAACCGTAGTCACTTATATGTTTTATTGGTTGACCGATGGCGTGACAACCGCAAAACGTGCTTATTTTTTCACATCACGTTTGTATATATTCCATCGATGGATGTGCGTGGACATAAGATAAAAAAAATTAATTTTAATTACAAACACATTAGACTATACCAATTTTATTCCTAAAGTTGTATGACTTATACATTGCATTTAAATTGTTTAAGTTCATTCTAAAGCAACCATGAAGTGGAAAATGAATTCGGAGAAACCAACCGCTCGATGGAGAGATTGTAATGTTTTATGGTGATTGTAGAAAATCTAGCCAATTTGGTTCTCGTTTCGAATTCGATCAACTAGGTCAAACGTAGTTACTCTTATAAACCTATATTTATATATCATACACTCCAAAGAGCAACCCCCATCTATTCAAAGAAAATGGAAAAACCGACCGTTGGATGAGTTTATTACAATAAATTATGAGTGTGGGACAAAATTTAGCCAATTTCACCATATTTTCGAATCCGATCGGATTGGTCAACCGTAGTCACTTACATGTTTTATTGGTTGACCCATGCCGTGACAACCGCGAAACGTGCTTATTTTTTCACATCACGTATGTATATATTCCATCAATGGATGTGCGTGGACATAAGATAAAAAAAAAAAATTTTAATTACAAGCACATTGGTCTATACCAATTTTATTCCTATAGTTGTATGACTTATACATTGCATTTAAATTGTTTATGTTCATTCTAAAGCAACCATGAAGTGGAAAATGAATTCGGATAAACCAACCGCTCGATGGAGAGATTGTAATGTTTTATGGTGATTGTAGAAAATCTAGCCAATTTGGTTATTGTTTCGAATTCGATCAACTAGGTCAAACGTAGTTACTCTTATAAACCTATATTTATATATCATACACTCCAAAGAGCAATCCCTATCAATTCAAAGAAAATGAAAAAACCGACCGTTGGATGAGTTTATTACAATAAATTATGAGTGTTGTAAAAAAATTTAGCCAATTTCACCATATTTTCGAATCCGATCGGATTGGTCAACCAATACGTAGAATATATATATATATATATGCACATTAGCACATATTTTATATAGAAGTATAAGAACTTCCACACACACACATATAGTCATATATATATATATATATATATATATAACACACACACATATATATATATATAAACACACACACAAATATATATCTATATGTGTGTGTGTGTGTATATATTTATAAACACACACACACATATATATATAGATATATATATATCTATATATATATGTGTGTGTGTGTTATATATATATATATATATGACTATATGTGTGTGTGTGTGGAAGTTCTTATACTTCTATATAAAATATGTGCTAATGTGCATATATATATTCTACGTATCAGTTGACCAATCCGATCGGATTCGAAAATATGGTGAAATTGGCTAAATTTTTTACCACACTCATAATTTATTGTAATAAACTCATCCAACGGTCAGTTTTTTATAAACTCATCCACATTTTTGTGTGTTTATATATATATAGATATATATATATATGTATATATCTATATATATATATATGTGTGTGTGTGTGTTTATATATATATATATATATATATATAACACACAAATATATATATCTATATGTGTCTATATATATATATAGACACATATAGATATATATAAGATATATATATTTGTGTGTGTTATATATATATATATTTATATAACACACACACACACATATATATATATATAAACACACACACACACACAGATATATATATATATATATATAATATTTTACTGGCTTTTACAGGCCGGGCCGGGTCGGGTTTTTGCGGGTTTTTGGCGGGCCGGCCCTCTGCCCACCGAGGTAGGCTTTTGCGGGTTTTTTGACGGGCCGGGCCGGGCTAAAAGCCCTCAGGGCCGGCGGGCCTCCATCGGCCCACTTGATCCGCGAGCTTTTTGATGAGGCCTAATCATAAGGAGGGACATCGATTGCTTGAGGCCCAGTCAACGATGGATACACCTGCAGAGTAGTGCCATCACTTTGAGTGTCCTCTGGATCCTTGAGGATGGTGACTATCAATTTCTTGAAGCACTTAAAGAAAGTCATGGCCACAAAAGGACGGGAAACGCGATCGCAAGTGTCTGACGATGTACGCAAAGCCTAACCGCTTTCAGTGGACCCTATCACTCATAAATGTGGAGGAATCCAAGCATTTAGGACGTTCGCGTTCTTCTCTCCGTAAGCCACCAAATACCGAAGCCTAACCGCTTTCAATGGACCCTACCACGCACAAAAATGGAGGAATCTAAGCATTTATGACGTCCGCGTTCTTCTCTCCGTAAGCCACCAAATACGCAGAGCCTAATCTCTCTTAGTGGACCCTACCACAAGCAAAGGTGGAGGAATCCAAGCATTTATGACGTTCACGTTCTTCTCCTTGACGTCAGCAAACACGCAAAGCCTAATTGCTTTGAGTAGATTTTCCCATAATGAAGAAGTGGAAAAATCTAAACACTTAGGTCGTCCGCATTCTTCAATGGTCACTAAAAATCCAGAAAAGAAAAAGAAATAATATATATTTAAAACGAATTTTCAGAATGCATGTACGGTCCGAAAAAATGTACAGTACGGACCAAAAAAATAAAAAAAAAGGCAGCGGCATTATCATCAGAAGAAGAAGGAGGAGGAGGGGGCATGTGAGAGAAATTAAAAAAAATGGGTCATGCTTCGGACGTCATCAATCATGCTTTTACTTGTTATCAAAAAAAAAACTTATGCTTGGACTGCACGTGAATATGCGCGTGTATATATCTATACTATTATTAAGAGAAGAGGTTTGTTAGTCAAAATGGGTGTGAAAATACAATAAAATCCTTAGACCTTATATTAATTTTAAATAATTTTTAATAACTTAGTGGTAGTATAGTAAATAGCAAAATTAAAATTCCTATAAAAAAGAAGTTAAATAATTAATTTTCAGAAAGTTAACCACCCATGACTGCAATAACCACCCACAATTCAGATAATATCTCACTTTCTTTTTTCTCAAATAAAGTTTTCTTTTCTCAATAAAATAATTATAAAAATTTTACACATGCAGAGCATGTGAGCAGAAAACTAGTATATATATATATTATGCTCCCTAAAGCATGAATCTTGAAAATATGTCAGAGAGTACGTGCATATACATATATATATATATATAGGATCCGGCTTCTCTGCTAGAAAAAGGATTGCTAGGATCTGCTTGGATAATTATGTGAGCCCGCCACGTCAGCCCACCTCAATCCAATGGCTGTCAAACCGACAGCAAATATGAATAAGAAAAAAAGCCTTGGGACGAGATGGAGAGCTGGGCCCACCTTCAATCTCTCTTGATTTCCCAG
Source organism: Rosa lucieae (assembly GCA_024704745.1). NCBI lineage: Eukaryota > Viridiplantae > Streptophyta > Magnoliopsida > Rosales > Rosaceae > Rosa > Rosa lucieae. The sequence goes on from CM045492.1 coordinate 9,373,006, forward strand.
TTCAGAATCGCCTCCTCCATCATCCTCAGGTTGCAGGTCTCCTATAACAACCCCAACTCTCTTCTCTTCTTTTTGTTTTTTAATCTCTTAAATTTGGGAGTTTATTGTTGGGGTAATGCAGCTTTCTCTCTATGTTTTTCATTCTGTTTTTGGCAGAAAGATTGAATCTTTGGCCTGTGATTGTTGGGAATTTTGGATTTTCTGTAGGGGGTTTTGTGATTTTGGTTCCAGAATGTTGGGTTTTGTTTGAATGTGGTTTAAGTGTGTGCAGCTGAGTTAGACCGGGTTTTTGCACTTGCCGGGAAGTTCTTGGGCAGCCCAATTTCGTTGATATTCATGAAACTGTTCCTTGATATTCATAACACAAGACTCTGGCTGGATTTCAATGGTGGTGGCCATGGCCCTAGAAGAACAGGGCCGGCGTGTTAATGAGAGAAAATCCCCTACAGAAAACCCCCTACAGAAAATCCAAAATTCCCAACAATCACAGGCCAAAGATTCAATCTTTCTGCCAAAAACAGAATGAAAAACATAGAGAGAAAGCTGCATTACCCCAACAATAAACTCCCAAATTTAAGAGATTAAAAAACAAAAAGAAGAGAAGAGAGTTGGGGTTGTTATAGGAGACCTGCAACCTGAGGATGATGGAGGAGGCGATTCTGAACTGGGAAATCAAGAGAGATTGAAGGTGGGCCCAGCTCTCCATCTCGTCCCAAGGCTTTTTTTCTTATTCATATTTGTTGTCGGTTTGACAGCCATTGGATTGAGGTGGGCTGACGTGGCGGGCTCACATAATTATCCAAGCAGATCCTAGCAATCTTTTTTCTAGCAGAGAAGCCGGATCCATATAAGGGAAAAATTCATCAACGGTGTCTGGACACTTAGGGGACTTTCAGAATGATACCTGAACTTTCAAAGTTATCAATGTGATACCTGGACTCATTTTTACATATCAACGTAGTACCTACCGTCAATTTCCGTCACGGAACAGTTAACCAGAGGCACGTGAGGCACAAAATAAGGATAAAAGACTAATTTACCCTCAAAAGTATTTTATTATTATTTTTTTATTCTTTATTTTTTTGCTTTCTTCCCTTCTTTTTTTTCTTTTTCAGCTTCTTCTTCCCTCTGCTTTCTTTCAGCTTCTTCGTCAGCAATCCGAAGGTCCGCCAAGTTGGGTTCTTCGCCGCCCCGGAGCCCATCGCCTCCTCCCCTCCTGTCTCTGACATTTCCCCCTCCAGCAACTCTCTCTCTTCCGTCATGATCATCCCACCACCTCACTCCTTCGACGTCGAGTTCGCTTTCTCCCCCGGCCGCCCGCTCCGGTCCAACTCTGTTTGCCCCGCTGCGGTCGTGAGGACGACGTTGATGGGGAGGAAGAAAAAAGAACAAAAGATGAAGCAGAGTTGCAGAAACTGCAGAAAGAAGAAGAAAGGTCGAAGACCAGGAGAGAGAGAAAGAAGATTCTTTTTGGTGTTTATTCCATCACCTAAGAACAACATAAATATAAAGATCGTAGTGGTTATAACGTCAGCAGCTCGTGCCCAAGTGGTAGGGAGTAGAGCTGTTGTGCAAGAGGTTGGCGGTTCGATTCTCAAGTGTTCCAAGGTTTATTTATTTTGTTTAATTATTTGGTATCTCCTAAAAAGAGTATAAATATGAAGTTTGGAGCTAAAATGCATGCAGCAATTCGTGCTCCAGTGGTGGGGAGTTGTTTTGTTGTGAGAGAGGTTGGGGGTTCGAATCTCATCTCTTCCACGGTTTGTAAATTTTGTATATTATTCGGTATCTCTTAAAACGTGTATAAATATAAAGTTTGGAGTTAATACATCGATGACAGTTTGTGCTCCAGTGGTGGGTAGTTAAGTTGTTGTGAGAGAGGTTGGGGGTTCGAATCTCAAGTCTTCTAAGGTTTATATGTTTTTTATAATTATTCGGTATCGCCTAAAAAGAGTATAAATGTAAAGTTTGGATCTATTATGTTGAGGTCAGTTCGTGCTCCAGTGGTGGAGAGTTGAGTTGTTGTGAGAGAGGTTGGGGTTTCGAACCTCATATCCTCCAAATTTTGGAAGGAATTGAATTTTTGATCGATTTTAGGGGAAATTGGGAGAAAAAGTCTGTTTTGCCCTCACTTTTTTGATCACGTGCGCCTCACGTGCCTCTGGTTAACTGTTCCGTGACGGAAATTGACAGTAGGTACTACGTTGATACAAAAAAATGAGTCCAGGTATCACATTGATAACTTTGAAAGTTCAGGTATCATTCTGAAAGTCCCCTAAGTGTCTAGACACCGTTGGTGAATTTTTCCCATATATATAAAGCATGAATCATGGAATTATGTCAGAAAGGCACATGCAATCATGGATGAGTCCCAAAGCCTTACCGAAAAAAATTATCATGCTGGCTGCACAGGCATATAATCATAATTATATATATGTTCATATGTCAGAGGGTAGAGTCATGGCAAACATCACAGTACGTATGAAGGAAATAGTAACCAATAAACCGAGGAAGACAGAGCAGCTTACCTTGCTGCTACCAACAACCTGCGTCAAATCACGATCCCAGGAGAAGCGGCACACCATGTATTAGCAGTGGATTCCTGTCAGTAAATAGAGAAAGCAAGAATGGACTCAATGGAGTTCTTCAAGGGGAGTCCCCAAATTACATTCTACACTCCCACTTTTTATTTTTAATGTTTTCTATGTTGCTTGCCAATTCACTTTCAATTCTGCCCTTCTTCCGATCAAAACGTAAAGTCTTTCGTCATCTACCATCTCTACCCAAATGTCAACTGATCTCTTCGTTGTTAAAGAAAAATGGGGAGTAGGATTGATCAATCTGCAAATTTATGTCTTTTGGGTAGAGACCTCCAATTTTAGCTCTTCCTTTTCCTTAAAACCTTTCATTTCCAATAAACCTCATCCCTTGCCATGCGATTTGGTGCCTTTGAATTATTGGGGACCATTGACTTCTGCATTTTGCAAGACGTGGTCTTTGCTTGGAATGTCAGATTCTCTCTCTTTATGGAGGACTGACTTAGGTGGGTGGAAGCTTCATGTTATCTCTATACTTGAGCTAATTAAGGTACCAAGATCTTATAGAAAAATCTTCGGCTTTCACATTTTGATTCCCAGTCTTTGATCTCTTGGATTTAGTTCACCATTGAAATTTAGCTTTTGGGTGCTTAGGATTTGATCTAAATTGAAGTATGTAGGTTATTTCTAGTTCTTCAGTCCACCCAGAAGCATTGGAAATCAATATAGAACTTGTAAGATCAACATTTCCAACATCCTCGCAAGGAATTCTAGTTCGAACATTAATGGGTCTTCATCTACCTCTTAGAAAAAAGACGAGAATGAGCAGCTAATGAAGAGAAAAAATTGAAGTCTGGGTTCAAAGGACATTAAGGATTGAATTTGAAGGTGATGATTTTACCAAAAAAGGAAGAAGAAATTGAAGTGGGGGTCTAATTGTAAGCTGGAATTTTGAGATTCTGGGATTGAAGGTTGGTTTATGATCATTCATCCACTCTTGAGACGGGACAGGGATTGGTGTGAATGAGCCTCCATGGAAAAGCTGATTGTTGTTGGGTATTGCCAGAAAGATGGTCATGGGTGATAGGATATAAGGGCAAAATGGTAAGAGCAATGATTAAAGTTATAGAATACATTAAAATTAGATAGTGGGAATGCAGAATGTAAAATGGGGAGTGCAAATTTCACTCTCCTTCTTCAATTATCACCAAAGCTATGAGAAAAAAAAAACATATATTTTCAGAAAATGCCCGAAGCAAACCAGCCCCATTTGTCAAAAAAAAAAATCAGTAGTAAAAAGTTTGGCACATGGGAATTAGTCCCGGACATTATTCAATGACCTATACTCGTAAACAATAATAACATAAATGGGTCTTTAGTCCTCTCGGTTATCAATTCACAGCCAAGGAATTATGCTTTGGGTTGTTTGGCTCTGCACGTGCATGCTGGGCCAGTGATGGAAAGGTCAAGTTACTTTGGTCCTTTTTGACAAACAAAAAAGAAAAGAAAAAAAAACAAGCAGGCTATGAAAACATAAAATATATATCAAGGGATGATTGAGTCTCAATCCTCCCTTGATATATAGGGGTCGTCAACGGGCCGGGCCGGGCCTTGCTATATTTTTAAATAATTGCGGGCCGGGCTTTATTAAAAATCAAAGGATCCAAGCCCGTCCATATAAAGCGGGCCTTGCGGGCTTTTTCGGGCCGGGCTGGGCTTGGCCTTGCGGGCTTTTTTGGGCCGGGCCTTGCGGGCTTTATTTATAAATAAATATTTAAAGACACAAGTTTTTTTTTTTTAATCAAGCTTTGGAAATTCAATGGATAATGATCAAATACAACCAAAGATAATAGATCTATATAACTATATTGTACCCAAAAAAATCTATATTTATATATAGATACTAATTTATTGATAAATAAATTTTTAAAGACACTAATTTTTTATAAACCTATATTTATATATCATACACTCCAAAGAGCAACCCCTATCAATTCAAAGAAAATGAAAAAACCGACCGTTGGATGAGTTTATTACAATAAATTATGAGTGTGGTAAAAAATTTAGCCAATTTCACCATATTTTCGAATCCGATCGGATTGGTCAACCGTAGTCACTTATATGTTTTATTGGTTGACCGATGGCGTGGCAACCGCGAAATGTGCTTATTTTTTCACATCACGTTTGTATATATTCCATCGATGGATGTGCGTGGACATAAGATAAAAAAAATTAATTTTAATTACAAACACATTGGTGTATACCAATTTTATTCCTTTAGTTGTATTACTTATACATTGCATTTAAATTGATTAGGTTCATTCTAAAGCAACCATGAAGTAGAAAATGAATTCAGAGAAACCAACCGCTCGATGGAGAGATTGTAATGTTTTATGGTGATTGTAGAAAATCTAGCCAATTTCGTTATTGTTTCGAATTCGATCAACTAGGTCAAACTTAGTTACTCTTATAAACCTATATTTATATATCATACACTCCAAAGAGCAACCCATATCAATTCAAAGAAAATGGAAAAACCGACCGTTGGATGAGTTTATTACAATAAATTATGCGTGTGGTTAAAAATTTAGTCAATTTCACCATATTTTAGAACCCGATCTAATTGATCAACCGTAGCCACTTATATGTTTTATTGGTTGACCGATGGCGTGACAACCGCGAAACGTGCTTATTTTTTCACATCACGTTTGTATATATCCCATCTATGGATGTGCTTGGACATAAGATACAAAAAATTAATTTTAATTACAAACACATTGGTGTATACCAATTTTACTCCTAAAGTTGTATGACATATACATTGCATTTAAATTGTTTAGATTCATTCTAAAGCAAACATGAAGTGGAAAATGAATTCAGAAAAACCAACCGCTCGATTGAGAGATTGTAATGTTTTATGGTGGTTGTAGAAAATTCAGCTAATTTGGTTATCGTTTAGAATTCGATCAACTAGGTCAAACTTAGTTACTCTTATAAACCTATATTTATATATCATACACTCCAAAGAGCAACCCATATCAATTCAAAGAAAATGGAAAAACCGACCGTTGGATGAGTTTATTACAATAAATTATGCGTGTGGTTAAAAATTTAGTCTATTTCACCATAGTTTTGAACCCGATCTAATTGGTCAACCGTAGTCACTTATATGTTTTCTTGGTTGACCAATGGCGTGACAACCTCGAAACGTGCTTATTTTTTCACATCACCTTTGTATATATCCTATCTATGGATGTGCTTGGACATAAGATACAAAAAATTAATTTTAATTACAAACACATTGGCATATACCAATTTTACTCCTAAAGTTGTATGACATATACATTGCATTTAAATTGTTTAGGTTCATTCTAAAGCAACCATGAAGTGGAAAATGAATTCAGAAAAACCAACCGCTCGATTGAGAGATTGTAATGTTTTATGGTGGTTGTAGAAAATTCAGCTAATTTGGTTATCGTTTAGAATTCGATCAACTAGGTCAAACTTAGTTACTCTTATAAACCTATATTTATATATCATACACTCCAAAGAGCAACCCATATCAATTCAAATAAAATGGAAAAACCGACCGTTGGATGAGTTTATTACAATAAATTATGCGTGGGAAAAATTTAATCAATTTCACCATAGTTTTGAACCCGATCTAATTGGTCAACCGATTACCGATATGAGAATATATAGATATATGCACATAGATAGAGAATAATAGAAGTATAAGAACTTCCACACACACACACACACACACATAGATAGATATAGCGCTATTATTATATATAGATAGAAAAAACACACACATATAAAATATATACATATATATAAACACACACACACACACATATATATCTATAGATATAGATATATAGAAACAAACACACACACACACACACACACACACACATATATATATAGATATAGCTCTAGATAAACACACACACACACACACACACATATATATAGAGATATATATCTCTATAGATAATTATATAAAACACACACATATAATATATATAATATATACATATATAAACACACACACATATATAAATAATATACATATATAAACACACACACACACACATATATATCTCTATATATATATATATAAACACACACACATATATAAATATATATATACATATATAAACACACACACATATATAAATATATATATACATATATATAAACACACACATATAAATAAATATATATACATATATATAAACACACACACACACACACATATATATATATAAACACACACAAATATATATATCTATGTGTGTGTGTGTATATATATATATTTATAAACACACACACACATAACTACAAATATATATATATATATAATATTTTACGGGCTTTTACGGGCCGGGCCTAGCGGGCCTTTGGCGGGCCGGGCCGGGTTTTTGCGGGCTTTAGGCGGGCCGGCCCTCGGCCCACCAAGGCGGGCTTTTGCGGGTTTTTTGACGGGCCGGGCCGGGCTAAAAGCCCTCAGGGCCGGCGGGCCTCCATCGGCCCACTTGATCCGCGGGCTTTTTGATGAGGCCTAGATTGAGAGACGTACCTTGGTCTCTTCTATGTGGTAACGACCGAACGATAACAAAGGCAGAAGAGGCAAGGAACCAAGTAGCAGCAAATCCTGTCAGTAAAAAGGAAGGGCAAAAGTAAGTGCAATCCATTGATCATCTCTATTATTAATGAAGAAACAAGTGAAGACAAAGCACCTTAATTACTTGGTGTTCTTCTGCAACACAACAAGGACAAAAGTCAACCAAGCAGGGAAATTGAGAGCCACAGCCGAGTCTAGAGTTACTGTTATTGAAGAAGAAGACAGAGGTTGGACAAGCAAGTGTGAGGAGGCTTTTATTTATATTGAAAGGTCAATGGATCATTTCATTAATTTCCTAGTTGAGACTAGGAAAATATAGCAAAAATTTTAAATGTTCTGCTATATATGGCACCAATATATTGATTGCTGAAATTTTGTGAACAAATATTTTATTCAAAAAAAATACTCCTATATTATGGGCTTTGTCACCTGCTCATTTAGAGTCCTTGCTATATTTGCAAAATTAAATCTTGATTGCAAGATAATCTCTAAATTAAATCAAGATTTCGGGAAACTCTCTACAATTTTAAATCAAGATTCCAAAGAATCTCTACAACAAAAAAAGCCTGACGACAATAAATAAATTTGTTCCGACTTCATCAGCTGATATTAAGGCTGATCAATTAAATTAAATCAATTGATTCCGAGTCAAATCAAGTATTAAATTTCGTCTGCTGATTAGATGTCAATTTATTTAAATTGATAATCAAGATGAAAATCAGTCATCAAATTAATTGGCTAATTCCTTAATAGTCGTGATTAAATCAGTTAATTAAAGCTGATTGATTTGATTATGCTATTAATGAAATACAATTAAAATCAGCCATCAAATTAATTGGATAATTCCTTAATGGTTGTAATTAAATCAGTTAATTAAGGTTGATTGATTTGATTATGTTATTAAGGAAAATGCAATTAATTACGAGTCATCAAGACATTCAAAATGAAGAGAGACGCCGACACTATAAATACACATTCTCAAATCAAGAGAAGGACTTCAGCCAAAAAAGAGAAGAAAATACTCTCAAAATTTTTTAAGCCTCCCAAGCACGTGTGAAGAACCTTCAAGCTGCCAAATAGCCGGTTCCTCACCAACCTTAAAACATTGGTCATGTGTCGACACTCGTGACCATCGAACAACTCAAGATCAAGCGTCAAGCTCTTGAGCGAAATTCATCGTCGGCGATAGAATCAGAGGATTACTAAAGATTGTAACCCGCACTTAAATTAATAAAATTATTATTGTACACATGTCTGCATTTTGTTTGTTTTCAGATTCCCGTGTTTACAAAAGCATTGCAAAAAGAAAAACTCCATAACAATCTAGTAGATTGGACCATGTTATTAATTAAATCATGGGAGATAAGGTCTAAAAGACATGTGCTTGGCAGCAATTGTACTTGAAAAAAAGAAGTAACCCAACCCCAGAAATCATGGACAAACTGACAATTAAAGAAGAGGTGATTGATTGTCTCACTTGAGTGCGACAAAGAGAACACTGGGAGCATAGGATAGCACCTCTTCTTTGCAACACAAAAAATTCTAATATGGACCAAGGTGTAGGTAGACCATAGGTAAAATGACGGGCAAAATGGGGCATTTGGTGGCAAAATATCTGATTTTTTTTTGCCTAGGTGCAGGTGGACCTTGGTCCATGGAAGTCTCTTTGTTGCAACACATCATCAGTAAGGATCCTTCTATTAATAACCTTCCATGCCACCAAACTCTTACTTGGTTGCATGGCTTTGTGCCAAACTAATTTGCTCCAACCTACTGATGGTCTTGGCGGTGAGAAAAAGTGGAAAGCATCTTTGGTAGTCATCTGCCCTGTGACATTATCAGGCCATACCACAGAAGTGATCCTAGTAGTAAGATCTGGAAAGAAAAATGAAAACATAGGAGACAATGACCATTGCTTGTTTTTAATAGCCTCACTGACCTTAATTGGCATGATTGAATTTGACACTGCCGTGAGCTGATGGTGGCTTGAAATTGGAGAGCCTAGCCAGTTATCAGAGTATAAATTAATATATTTACCATCCCCCACCAACCAGAATAGCTTTGAATAGAGCATTTGCCAAAATCTTTTGACTCCAGGCCAAACCAAGGACCGTTGATAATACTGAATTATTTGCATGCTGCCAGAGAAAAAACAGCTTCTAAGAAATACTGCTGATGGAGAAGAAGCATTGACAATACGCCAACAATTTTTAAGAAGCATAGCGCGATTAAACTTAATCAGATTTTTCAACCCCAATCCACCTTGGTCCAACGGAAGGCAGCAAGTATCCCAAGCAACTAATGCAGAACCTGTCTTTAAAGGATCCCTAGACCAAAAGAAATTACGAGTCCAACTCTGCACTTTTAGAAGAAGAGAACGTGGCCAGGCATATACCTAAAAACTATGGAGAAGCTGGCTTTGAATTACGGAAGAAATTAATTGTAATCTTGCAGCTTGAGAAAGCATTTTAACCTTCCAAGAAGCCAATTTGCATCTTACCTTATCCGCAATGGCGCGAAAGTGAATGGATTTTGGGCCTCCCTGAAAAATAGGCACCCCCAAATACGTGAAGGGAAAAGAAGATTCCCTAATGCCCAAGACATGCTGGATAACAACCTTAGAGCATCTCCAACAGTAGAAATTATTTTGTAGTTAATGGCACGTTTACTTACTTGGAATGGAAAATAATCATGAATCAGAGACAAGTGGAATGGGAGAAGAAATGAATCGGTATTGATTCCGGAGGAATGATTCCTAAACCCATCGCCCCCCTTCGTAATCGAATTCCTGAGTATTCAGGAATCGATTCCTGATAAGGAGGTGGGACCTACATCCATTCTGATTCCTTCATGTGTTAGTAAACGCAGGAATTCTTTTACCCGGAATCATTCCGATTCCTTTACGTGTTAGTAAACGCATGAATGTTTTTACCCCGTAATCATTCCCTCCCATTCCAAGTAAGTAAACATGCCCTAAATATAGCTAAAATTGTGAAATATAGCTATTGATTTAACAATGTTACTCCAGCAGTAGTAGCTATTTATAAATAATTTACTATATTTTATCCAATCATAAACTGACATGTGGACAAAAGAGGAGAGAGGAATATAAATTTTGCTTTAGCTATGCATGATTCTCTACCTAAATATAGCTAGCCAATTCAGCTAAAACTAAATTTAACTTAGCAATAGCTAGTCTGTTGGAGTTGAATTTTGCTTTAAAAATAGTTATATATAGCTAAAATTTGAATCTAACTAGTCTGTTGGAGATGCTCTTACGCCTACTTGCCCAAAAAAACTGATCGAAGACTTAGCTTTGTTCACTACCAGACTAGAATTACGGGCATATTCCTCCATAAAATTCATCAGGACATGAAGACTGTGCGGATTACTTTGCATAAAAATCATCACATCGTCCGCAAATAAAACGTGGGAGGGAGGCACGACCTTCCTAGGAACTGCAATACGAGTAATCTTGCCTCTGGACACCAACCTAGAAAGACCCCGACTTAATACTTCTTCAGCCAAACAGAAAAGCAACGGCGATAGAGGATCACCCTGACGAACCCCCTGAGTGCATTGGAAGAATCCACAGGATTGACCATTGACCTGGATAGAGAGCCATGCAGACTGGAGGATCTTTTCAATCCAAGTAACAAAGACCGGGTCAAAGTCGAAGGCATGGAGAACACGAAGCAGAAAGTTCCAATCAAGAGTATCAAAAGCTTTACTAATATCAAACTTTATGGCAATGTTACCCCAAGAACTGTTTCTGTCAAGAAGGTTCACACATTCAGAGGTAAGGATGATCGGGTCCGTAATTGAACGTCCTTTGATAAACCCACTTTGATTAGGGGAAATCATCCGAGAAGCCACTAAACCAAGGCGATCGGCGAGGATTCTAGTAATTATCTTGAAAACAAAATTAGCCAATGCAATTGGGCGAAAGTCTAATATATTATCAGGCTCATCTTTCTTTGGGACAAAGGATAACTAAGCTGGAATTAAAATGGGGCAATATAAAACCATTTTCAAAGAAGCTAGTAACTGCAGCAACAACATCTTCTGCTACCACCCTCCAACAATCCTGGAAAAAATAACCACCAAACTCGTCAGGGCCCGGAGCACTAGAGCCATCTAAACTCATAACAGTCTTATGTATTTTCTCCGTCATGGGCCTGATAATAAGGCTGACGTTCCCAGCTGCAGTCACCAGAGAAGGAATACATCATGCAACTAACCCAGTATCAACGACATTGGGATCCCGAGTAAACAAGGAGCTGAAGTGATGAACCACATGCAAAGCAATTTGATCATAACCATGAAGCCTTTGCTGCCCAACATTAAGAGAAACTAAAGATTTGTGAACCCGATGAATCTTCACCATACTATGCAAGAAAGCAGTGTATCTATCCCCTTCCAAAAGCCAATGAATGCGAGATTTATTTCTCAAGAAGGTTTCTTGCATAGATAAAGCAGATTGATAATTTGTAGTAGCCTCATTCTCACGTCTAAAACGGTCGTCCGACGGCCCCAAATATGAAATTTCCTGCTGCAAGCAATCCAATGCCTCCTTTGCAGACTTAACCCTAAGGTTGATATCACCAAAAGAACTAACATTCCAACTCTTCAGCATGGATTTCAAAGCTTTCAACTTAATCATCAAAACATGCATAGGACAACCGACAACAGGCTGACTAACCCAAAAGTCGTTTACCATGTCCACGAAACCTTGATGCTGAAGCCATATACTATGGAATCGGAAAGGAGCCCTAGGAATAAAAGGCAATCTGGAACAAAAAACCATAATTGGGAAGTGGTCAGAAGTGGCTTTAGTGAGCGTACGACATTCGAAAGACCTCCAAGCTTCAAACCACTCTAAGTTCCCAAAGGCTTAGTCAAGCTTGACATCGGTTCGACGGTTTGACCAAGTAAAGAAGACACCTTTAGTATCAATTTCCAACAAGTTGCAGGTTGTGCACATTTGCTGAAATTCACGGTAAGCAGTTGCATTGGGAATATTTCCTCCCCGCTTCTCATGCGCTCTCAAGACACAATTAAAATCACCTAGAATCAACCATGGCCCATGAATCAATGTTTCATGAATTGTACTTAGATCTTGCCAAAGCTGCCTACGGCCCCGGATCGTAGTCTTTGCATAAATTGCAGTGATAGAGCATTGAACTCCAACTAGGAAACAAGATACTGTAATCTGCTGGTCAATTGATGAAAGAAGGGTAGGCATGAAATCAACATGACACAACAACCACAGATTGGGGTCTTGTAGCCCATGATTATTATTAGCAAAGAAAGATAAATTCAATGATTTTCAATAAGAGTTTTGTATTGAACCAGGCAAAACAAAAGGTTCAGAGATACAAGCTAACAAAGGCTTATAAGTACGTACCAATTTCGTAAAGGCCCTCTGCATGTCTTCATTAGAGAAGCCTCAGGCATTCCAGTAAAGAACTGACATTAAAATCGTAGGTGTTTAGCCCCCTTCTGGACTAGAGCACGAATTAGTACCTTCACTTGAGTTTTACCTTTTGATTTCCTAATCTTTTCGGCCTGCTTCAGCTGTTTCTTTACTTTCTTTGAGATAACCGGGGTGAACTCCCCTTCTTCTTTACTCACAAATGACTTTGCACAAGCACCCTGGTCTGAGTTGACCTCCAGAAGTTCTTGAACCTGATGATCACTCGCTGAAGCGATAGGTGCTCTGGAAATCCTTTGAAATCCAGGAGGAACACTATCATTAGAAGAAGCGTGGTCAGAGCACTGAAATCCATCCGGCTGTCTGGATTGGGCATGCGAGGCTTCCGCAGGTTGTGCGACCTGTTGCGAGGGGTGTGCAGGCGCAACCTCAGGTTGTACAGGCGCAAGCTTCTCCTGGGCAGTCTGCACGGGCGGGCTGCGATTTGTAGTCTCCGGTAAAGCTTGTGTGGTCTGCAGCACGGGCTGCCCAGCAATTCTCATCTCGAATACCTTATTTAATTGTTGTCTAGCATGCCCTCTTGATCAAATTCTAGCATACCGCGACACGGACCTTCCCTTTCTTGCATCATTATCTCGCAAATCTTGAGTACTCACCACTCTACAACTGTGTTCCTGATGACCAATATTGCCTCATTTCGCACAGACAATAGGAGTGTTTTCATATTCAATCCCCACAAACACATGAGATCTATCAACTCGGGTTACACGGATTGTAGAGAGCAACTGCTGAGAGAAATCCACATCTACAAGAACTCTAGCATAAAGGCCAACTGAACGATCAATAGTATGTGGATTAACTTTTAAAGGCATTCCAACACTCTTTGCAATCTCAAATAGGGTTTACTGCTCCCAATAGTCAAAACCGAGATCCCAAAACCGCACCCAAACCTGCGAAAAAGAGTTTTTGTATGTCGTAGGAGAGAAACCAGGTTTCCATTTGATAAGTCTAAGGAAGCCCTGTTGTAATCGAACTGTGCCCAGAGACCTGATTCTTTGCATATCCTCTAAAGTCTGAAAGTGCATTATGAAGAAGCCCTTACCTAGGGGGGAAACTTACCAATGCTGAAGTGATGGCCAGAGGCTTCGGAGCTGCGCTGTCAAATCATGTGATTTCAAGGGCTGTACCTTAGGAGGAAGAACAAGGTGACCAACAAGGTTGGTTTTGCATTTGTCAAGCCCGCGGAGGTACGGTTCTTCAGAGATTTGAATCGAGACATACCCATTTTCGAAAACCAGAGAAGGAAGATCATCGATGGAAAAATCAAGAGGGAGTTCTTTTGAGAGGAGTGCAGCGAAGGATTGCTTGAGAGGAGGGTTTGCAACCATGCCGGTGAAGGGCCCGGCCGGACAAGAGGCTAGGGTTTAGGCAAAAGCACTCAATCTGTTATGCAAGAAATTGATGCCAAATCCTAATACTTTTTTATGTGTTTCAAAAAGAAAGATAAAGATTGAATCTGTATGTGATGGGTTTCCAATTTGATTGGTGGTCGGAGAAGATGATTGAGGAATGGAATTGGAGAGGCTTTGGTGGTAGAGGAATAGAGAAAGCCATGAGATTGGGTCGTCTCTATTCTCAATTTTTTTTTCTTTTCATTATCACTAAAGAGATGGATTTGCCCTTATAAAATTGAAGGATATGAAGAAGACTAACAGTTAAACTAACGATATGTATTTATGCTGGATTGGGTTTTGAACCCCAAGCACTGTTCTTAGGTTTTGTAAAGTATATAAACCTTAAATCAGTGTCCTTAAGTTCACGTACTGTTCTTGAAAATTTTCTAATTTTTAATAAAATGAATAGGGTGTATAAGGAAGTTTTTTTTTTTTTAAGGAAAACAAAATCATATTCCATTAATAATATCAAACAACCTTACAAGGTCAAGCTTGAGGAATTTTCTCATATTACATATCGATGCTCAATTATTCAAAGACAGAAAAGCAAAAGCTAAAATTCAAAAAGAAAGACATAATAGAAAAAAACCTACACCTACCCAACCCTAGATTAAAGCAACTGTCTTGAAATTTTAACACCTAAGACCTTCATGGTCTACATCGCAGCATCCAACATAGGAACAGTTTCAACCTAAGACAGTGTAGGCTATGCCACTCCCCAAAAGCCCATACCAAGCCAAACCCAAAAGAAAACAGGAGAAATAAAATGAGCTAGCCTAACCAGGCTATATTACTGCAACCCGGCCAGACTAAGATCTAATGGTCCAAAACCCACCCCATTCACCTCGTCACCCCAGATCAGCCGGATCCAAACCTCTGAAGGAGTCGTACCCCATCACTGATCCAAGGGCCGACTTCAATCCTCCACCACCGACGTGGTTTAGGGATAAAATTTCTTAGACCCTGACTTAGAATCAACAAATAATGATTAGAAAAGCCTTTTCAGACCACCGCCCCAAACACAGATCACAACCTTTCTTGAGAACCATGATCGCCGCCTTAACACCTAATCCGCAGTACCCAGGCAAGAACTGCACGTGGATTGAAGCTACGCTGGATCAAAATGCGCCGCCACCATATAGAAACACTAAAGCCACAATGCAATTACACCGACCTTCTCCGCCGCGCGCCATGCCTGTCGCCTCACCCCCCCCCCCCCCCTCTTTTTCATTAGAGCTCATTGTTGCCTGGTCTAGGGAAAGAAGGTTCACTGCCGCCACTACACTAAACACTGCTAGGGTCGCTTTGAACCCAACAGAGGCCCTCAAGTCTGCATTTAGAATGGGAGTTTGTTTTAAAGGAAGTTTAAAGAAAAAGTTGAAAAAAAAATTGAAGGGGTGTGTGTTAAGGAATTAGGGTTGTGTATATAATTTCTCTTTCTCCAAACCTTTACTTGAGACACCAAAAAATTATACCAAATATCATGACAAGTGCCACATCATCATTTTAATGGGGCAAATAATATGTATAGCTTCAGATCGTTAGAACAATTTATGAGAGTTTATTCGTCAAAGACATGTAGCTACACTTAAGACATTATTTGCATCAGTATTAATTGTGCAAAGCGGAATACTTGAAACAAAAAAAGAATAGAAAAAAAAATAATGAGCGCATACCAAGTGTTCAAAGTGGAATACTTAAACATGTCTGTAGAATACATTGGAAGTCAACACAACGTTATTGTTAGTTTGTATTTTGGACTCAACAAAACTAGCGTAAACACCAAAAGAATGTTTACAAGATGGTCAAGGTTACTAGAATCTATTTGTGCACTATTAGCTTCTAACAGTTTCAATTAAATAATATGAAGATGGTGAATCCTTGAAGGCACGTATCTCTAAGAATAATATTGAGATCATACAACAATGCAGAGGAGTAGATTTTTCTATATACAAATATGTACAATTTAACTTAGGCAAATAGTATGTTTATGTAATTTCTAAAAATGTATATATCCTAGTGGTAACACCTTTTGATTAATATCTTTCACAATTATATTTAAAGAAGAAAAAAAAACTCTAACCACCACAAAGCCGATAAGAACTAGTTGTTCTTCTCTTGTTGAAAAATTAAGAATTGGGGAATTTCTCACTCACACAATTTCTAGGGGGTAATTCTCAGTCACCCAAAATATTTTCATAATACTGAAAAGGGGTACAAGAGCAGCATAGCAGCATTTCTCTTTGTTGCACCATCATTTGTCCTTACCATCACATGGGGTTTGTCCACTTTTATTTTTAAAATCTTTGTGTCAGATTGCATGTCTAGAAAAAATAAATCAATTTTTAAAATTTCCTTTCATATTATAATTTTTTGTTTTAATGCTTACCTTAATATATTTACTAAATTATTTAGTATTCATTACATAATTTGAAATGCAACATATAATTCCTAGGTCTGTGTTCTAAATAAATGTATGCCAAAATATCTATTAAAGATTGGGTCTTGAACATGTACAATAACTGACACATTTTCTAAGGGGTAATTCTCAGTCACCCAAAATATTTTCTTAATACCGAAAAGGGGTTTGTTTGTAATAGGCGAGAACTAAACACAGCAGCAATCAGCTTAGGACATGTAAGGAATTTCTTTAAAAGAAAAGGACATTGATGTCTTTTTACATCAAAAAGTTGTGTAAGAATTTTAATTTTAATTTTTCACTATCCAAAAAAAAAGGTGAAAAATCAAGGATTGCGTAAAATTTGTTTATAGTTTGACAAGTTCTTTTACAACAAAACAAAATGGAGATAGTTAGTTAAAGAGACAAATTCAACATTTCCACAATTGTAGTTGTTCAGAATTCCATTCCTCTCTTAGTCTCTATTCTAGATTAGAGTAAAGCCATTGCAACTACGTAACAGCTCTTTCTCTTTGAATCAAAACTCAAAAAGGTATCCTTGCATTTCAAATTTCCTGCAAGATTAACAAAGTTTGTGGTCAAATTTTCAATTCTGCTCGTCTAATTGGTTTATCTTATTTCTTTGCAGGAGTCTCAAAGTTTTTTCATTCATTTCTATGTGAGTATTTGTCTTTATATGTAGTTTTTATTCGTAGTAATTTTTTTGTATAACGCATAATGTGCTTTTTCGTACAAACTTTATTTGTTATTGTCATATTATACTAGATAACAATGAATTGAGTATCATAATGACGTTATTTCTCAAATTTCTAGTGGTCAAAACACCAAATCTTCATATAGAATAGATGTCTTGGGTTCAACTTTACTTTTCAATCTGCGTTCTATATTTTATCTAATGTCGAAATATGTTTACTATGACATGTAGGTTTTAACAAGTTACAAATACAAATGATTGCTTCGTCCTTTTGATAAGTACTAATAATAAAGTAGAAAGTGATAAGAAAATAAGTATTATTTTAGGAGAAAAGGGAAAGTAGAGAAGTGATAAGTATTGTTTAGGAGAAAAAGGAAAAACCTTTTGTTCTCTAAAGATTAATTAGACAACAAACTTGTTTTACTTATTAGGATAGCACCTTGATCTTCTTGGACTTATGAACATGCATTAACCTATAGATCTGGATTTATGCCTCTCTCTTTTTTCCTCTCTATAACTTGATTCATAAATGATTGTTTTGGTGGAGTGATAATGAAGTATAGAATGTATGTTACCTGACCTTGGGTAATGAAACCACTTCTTGTTTTCTTTGAAAATGATGTAGCTTTAATAGACCATAACATCCAAAGCCGATTATGCTAAGTATGATTTAGTTACGCCATTCACTTTTTTCCCATTGAATCTATAGGCGAACCTAGTGTAATAAATATTATCATATATTTTTTTATTCTACAACTTGAGTCTTTAGCCTATAATTATATAACAATTGAAATACGTTAATTGCAAAAACTAAGACTGAGCATTTTGACCTAAAAACCTGAGGAACCCGTCCAAATTGAACTAAAATTGACGATTTTGATCATTCTTTACGTCTAGTTCGGTTTGAATTTGGGTTTAGACCGCACCTTAAGCTTCTCGGTTGGTCTTGGATCTTGATTTTAGAAAATTTGCTTTCAACCTAACTGACCCATTTTGAAAGGGTTAGATACCTTTTTTTTCTCTTGGTATATGGTTTACTGTATCTCTCATTCGCATGCTAAAACAATGAAAAAACCTTAGCTCTCTTCTTCGCCTTCTTCTTCTTCTTCTTCTTCTTCTTCTTCTCTTCCTTTCTTTGTCTCTTGGTTTGCAGTTTACTGTATCTCTTATTTGCATACCAAAATAATGAAAAGACCTTATCTCTCTTCTTCGCATTCTTCTTCTTCTTCTTCTTCTATTTTCTCTTCTCAATTGTAACTCTGTATTTGCTTCTTCTTTCTTGTATTCTGCATCTATCTAACTGCATACTTCCTCTTCAGTCAAGCTGAGTTTGATGAGTTTCATCATATCCATTCAACGATGATTATAGATCTAAGTGTTGAGAAAACAAGGTTATAGTGATGAAGGCATTCAATGATAAGAATTTTGAAGTCAATTCTATTCAAAAACCTATTCAAACTCATATAATTTTGAAAAATCGGGGGGTTTGAAAGATTTTTACAAATATGTAATGAGCTTGAAAAACCAAAAGACCCGAACAGATTGTCGTCAAACCAATTTTTGCTCGGTTTTGAGTTGAAGAATTGACAAGCACGAACTAAACTCAACGTATCCATTTCAATCTCGGTTTCTACATATTTTAGGACCAGCCTAACCCATGCCTAGACCCAACAAAGATTGTAAGAGTGACTCAATACCTTAGAAAGAAAAAAAAAATCAAGTTAGTAACTATGGATTTTGAAATGCGGCTGATTAAGATCTTATTTATGTATCAAGTACTTATAATGGTATAATGCTATATGTTTGAGATTTCAATATATTGTTTTCCAATAGACAACAAATGAATATATGTATGTGTTTGTGTGTGTGTGTGTGCGCACGCGCGGTCTAGCACATAAAATCATGGATTTGCCATGGTTGTCTAGTTAAAAATATGACACATCATGAAAAATAAAAAAGCATTTAAATGAGCGAAAGTCGATCTTTCTTTTGTTTGATAAGATTGTTTTTACTTTCTCATTTTCAATGTAATAATTATATACATATTTAGTAGAGAATTATTGCAGTTGCATAAATATACTTGTAAATACCATCTGTTGCACATAATGATATCTTTGGATCTATCTCTTACTCATTTATTTGTTTTTATTCACTATGTTAAGGGCGGACGAGGAGATTGCTGATCCAAAAAAGTATCTGGAGGATTCTTGTCAACCTAAATGTGTGAAGCCTTTAATTGAATATCAGGTATGTAATTTTGTATTAATTTCTAAAAGGCCGTCACAAAATCTATCGATTTTCTAGTAAGAAAAGTGACCAGAAATTGGTAACAAAAGAAACTTACAACTAGATCAAATTTTCATATATAGCAACTAACTTATGTTTAGCCTTTAATTACTTTCTTAATAAAATCATATCAACTAAAAGGTAATGTATTGTATTTTATCTCTTTCTTATATCCATATTCAAGCTTCCTACTCTTCAATTAATGGGTACCATAAATAAAAATCTTCTCTAATATAATTTTTCATTGGAACTTTTAATTTATTGTTTGATTTTTTTTTTTAAATAAGAGTCTTGTGTGCATGTCCTCACCCTTGATTAATAATGAGACCATTTTGCCAAATAAATGTGAGGAGATTTGATGCCTGAACCTTAGATTACAATAAGCATCGATAAAGTGTCAAAAATAAAAATAGGAGCCTCCAACAATAATATGTATAAATACTAGACTCCAAACACACCCCATAGGTGTGGTAATTACATGTGAAGTTATTCCACAGAATGTGGAGAAAATTGCTCCACATATTTTGTTTTTGATTTTTTTTTGTTAAATTTCTTTTGTTTTTATTTTATTTGTGAATTGACCATTTTGTCTTTCTCAAATATTTCAGTTCAAATTTTTTTTTAATATTTGAGGGATATTTTAGTAAAAATTTTCTGTTTTGGCACAAACTCTCTTCTCTTAATAATAGTATAGAAATATTAAAATACACCAACTACCAAAGACTACACTATTTGTTACTCGATTTACTCTATAATACCGGTGACACACTGTAAAGATGAACCTCATATGTGCCATAAGATACTTAAAATAGTTTTCCCACTATGACATAATCACATGTATTCATACATGCACCAACAAGTAAAGAGTGCACTATTAGCTACGTAGCTAAATGAAATTTGAAATTGATTTGTATCAACATTTTCATATTTGCCTATTTCTATAAAGCAATTGTGACAATTCAATTCAAACAACACATAAGACAAGTAACTGTAGTAATGCAAGCTATTAGACAACACAAGTGTTCACATACACATGATACCTATTGTCTGATGTCCATTCAAGACAACATATGCATCCAGTAACTTGTTATCTTAAATGCAATTCAGCAACATAAAGAATTGGTAAGGTTAGTGTGAAGTTCATTCAAGACAACACATGCATCTAGCACTGGTCATCTCAAATGCATTTGAGACAACATATACATCCAGAAAATTGTTATCTTAAATGCAATTCAGACAATAGAAAAAAATAGTAGGTGTAGTATGAGGTTCATTCAAAACAACACATGCATCCAACACTTGTTATCTTAAATGTATTTTAGACAACATATACATCCAACAAATTGTTATGTTAAATGCAGTTCAAACAATAAAAACAAACAGTTACTATAGTATGCGGTTCATTCAATCTAACACATGCACCTAGCACTTGTTGTTGGAGATTAATCACAGACAACACACCCATTGAAGCATTGTTGTCCTAGAATAATTTTACTCAACACCAAAGTAATAAACTGTTATTTCAGTCGATACTCTACAACAGACTCCTGTAATTAATAGAATTTGGGTAATTTCAAACAACACATATTTATCTATACGTGTTGTGTAAGTTAGAAGCAGACAACCATAAAAGACTGTCGTCTGATTAAAGTCAAACAGACGACAAGCTACTAAACAACATTCTCATTTTCATTTAAAGATTAAATGGTTTTAGATTTAGGTCGATCCACTCTAGATTTGGTCAATCCATTTAAAGACCTACCAAAAATGATACTGGTTTTGTTGAACCAACAATGAAAAAACATATTAAACCATAAAAATAAAATAACGGCCCATTTAGGGCAACTTCAACAATCAAGTTTTATTTGGGGGTTCTATCCTCATTTTAGCACCCCTTATTACAGTATTTATATAGGACTCAACTCTCATCTCCAACCATTAGGTGCTATATGGGTGTATTATTTTCACTATTCTTGATTAAATATAGTATATATGAGTATAATGTTTATGAATATTATATTAAAAATATGTTAATTTAAATAAATAACGTAAAAATTTACATTTTTATTTTTATCATAATATTTAAACATTATTCTTATCATTTAATAATTTTTTTCTTTCAAATTTTGGTAATTTTTATTATTTTCTAGTAATTTTTAAATTTTTTTAATAAAACTAGAATTAATAGGAGTCATTGATCAAGTTTTTCGATCAAATCTGATCCGTTAGATTGAAAATATATTTGTTGCATATAAAAGATAAATAAAAAATAAAAAGAGAATATCTTGACCATTTATTTTCAAACCGAATCAATCCTAGCCATCCATTAAATGATCGTTGCAACCCCACAACAGTCATTAACATACAGTTGCTGCACGTGGGTGTCAGGCGGGGCCCTTGTGTCTTGCATTTTTTCTCTCTCTAGCCCATCTCCAGCGCGTGCTGCATACTGCCCTTTTAGCTGTCAGCACATCACCAACAAGAACAATGCCTAGTGCGTCAAGTCTAGTGTTGGGCTGACCCAGCCCAATTTTTGGTCCTTCTCTACTGTAGCCCGGTCTTAGTTCTAGATAAGTCTCAAAGATGAGACTTGGGATGAGCCAAAATCCTATAATTCTGAAACCAAGTTCCCTTAAAATGGGCTATTGGAGATGTGAAGTCTCAAAATGGTCACAAATCTAGTATAGCCCCACTATTGGAGTTGCTCTTAGACTCCATGGAATGAGACCAAATCCAATATATAGCTTAGATAGAAACGGGAACATGATCTTCTTTGCATATTCTTCCTCATAACCATTGCACCTTTAGCATAGATGACCTCCGTCTTTGCCATACCGCCACCACCATCTCACCACAGTCTCTTTAGCCACTCATCCTTATATGTATGACAAACCACCCACCTATCTTTCCCACTGTCATTGCATCATCTCTAGACCACTGAAAAAACCCAAATTGAATTTATATTCACAACCCTCGCGCAATCCACCTACCACCAGCCACCATTCTAAGATTATTCAATCGTGCCATCCCTTTATTCCATACATTGCCATGTGACAAACCCCCAAATTGCTAATCCATCCTTAACCACAGAAAACTAAACAAAATCAGACCGCTGCATCCCTTATCTTCATATGAGAAAACCATAACTAACCCCCATGCTTCGATAAACCAACAATCCCTTGGAAATGGATACACATCCTGCTGCATACGCTGAGGTGGGAGAGGTAGCAGGGTGGAATTTACAAAGAGAAATGGAAACCTAGATTTTGAAAGTAATGAGTCGAGCGGGTTCAAATGAAGGAGCGTAAAAGTGGATAATTTGATTTATTTATATTTAACTAGAGTAAGAAATTTTTTGTATTTCTCCATTTTTCTATATTCATGGCCAAACAATTTGGCATTTTGATTTACTATGGAAATCAAAATTTTACATTAAAGGAACTTATTTATGGATGGGCATGGGTCAGGCTTTGCCAAAATTTTATGGGCCCGAACCCGGACCAAAACTTTTTGGGCCTGGCCCAAATGATGTGTTTCAACATTTGGTTGCTCCGTTTTTGCTTGAGTTATTCAAAGACTGAGATCTTGCGTTAACACGATCTAGAAGAGACTAGAAGAAGAAGAAGAAGAAGACAGAGGTGTACCTTAGCTAGATGAAGAATAAAAAATTGAGCACAGAAAAGGGATCCTAGCTATCTAGCCTTCTTAATGCAATTATATATATGCATGCCTTTATGCGTGATATGGATCTGGTTCCCTTCAATTAAATGTCATATGAACTGAAAGTAAGAGACCGAGTAGACTAAATGAGGAAGAAAAGAAAGGTGTGAGGCTAGAAAAAGAGGAAAGAGATGAGAAGGTAGAGAGAGAAAGGGTGAGAATAATATTATGTATTGGGGTGTACGGTAACCTTTGTAACTTATGCTATGATGGGTAAGGAATTGGCCAAAAGAAAAAGTATAAAAAGTAACTAAGGGGCCTAGCGGGCTTTCTATTACATGAATTTCAAAGGCCCGGGCCTGAACCGTATATACCTCAGCAGTGCCCGAACTCGAATCGTTTCTCACAAATATTAACAAGGCCCAGACTGTACTGATCGGGGTTTTCAGACTTTTAGGTTTTTTTTTTTGTCCCTAAACTTATTTACTTGATATAGTAATTTTCACAATCACTTTAATGTATAAATCAAGTTGAATAAGTCATTATTTTCATTATTGAGAAATCTCTAGTGACAACAATTATCAGGCTAGATTTAATAAACTTTTCCAATATTTGCTTAAAAGTGTAGATAAGGTAGTGCGTTATTCTCTTGAGCACTATTTAATTTCTACTTGTTTTCTATCCTATTTTCTTCTTGCTATCACTAAAGTTGTTTTTGAAATGTGGATTTCATTAAACGCAAGCCAAGATGGTCATTATATGTCCTTCTGCTGCCTTCTACTAGACAGATCAAGAAGTTCTAGTAGAAAGACTACTGTGATACATAGAACATAGACCATCTATATTCGAACTAATTGCTCACTTAAAAAAGCAAGCATATAAGCTTCGAAAAAAAAACATAGCAAATGGACAAGCAACTACATTCATTAGCACTCATTAAGAAACTAACAAGCATACGTCCCTAAAAAGCTAGGGGATTATTAGAAAGTAAAAAATCTAACTATTAGAAAAAAAAAAAAAACCCAAGAAGGCAGCCCAAAGGAAAGCCACAACTCCAGCCCAGCAGGCTTGGTTAGACCCAAGCCCAGTTCCAACCTCCACCATGTTGTTGCACGCACAACAGTTAGGCTTCCCGACCTCGTTGTCTTGCCTGCGCCTGCTTCACAAGCTTCGTGTCATCAACCCCGTCATCGCCACGACCTGCACTGCCAGACCCGAAGCCGCGCAGCAGAGGTTGCGCAACCAGGAACTCTGCCTCAACCATCTTCCAGAAACTTAGAGTAGCAACCTTCCAAGCACCTTCGAGCAATAGCCTCAAGAAAAGACTCTGTCTGGCCGGACACCACACCCTGACTAGGCCATAGGCCTGCCCCAAGGGGGAGCCGCCAGACGAGACATTGAGATTGGAAATGGAAAAACCCTAGGTCTTCCAAGTTTTTTTATTTGAAAAGTTGAGTTTGCTTTTTGTGTATTAATGCTATGACTAAAGTTGTTTTGATGTTCTATAGTCTCTTTAATGTTTTTTTATGATCATCATAAAAAAAAAAACAAATGCTTTTTAATGAGAATTTTAATTTCTGAACATTTTTCTCTATCTACAAGTTATTTTTCAATATTAAAAACAGACAATAGGAAAAATATTTCACATTAGTTTTGAATAGACATAGTTTGTGAATTCAACTATTTTAGTATTAGTATTTGCACTTCCACATACACAAAAACACAATATTTCACATTAGTTTTGAATAGACATAGTTTGTGAATTCAACTATTTCATTTTTTGTAGGCATGTGTCAAGAGGATTGAAGGTGATGATAGTGGTTACAAGCATTGTACTGGCCAGTACTTTGACTACATATCTTGTGTTGACAAATGTGTAAGTTATCATTTTATTAGAGCTGTGTAAGGTATCATTTTATTAGAGCTAAAATCATTTTACCTTTCCAACTTACACATAAAAATATTTGTGCCCAGACTTATAATTTGATCACATGTCTTGTACTCTCCAATTTAATCAATCATAGCCAAGTATTATCTAGTTGTTCAACTTTTTCATGATTTATTAATATAATAAATCCACTCAAAATAGTTTTTTGGGCCTCAGGACTTGGGACATGTAAAAAATACACCATGTACATGATCAAGCTAACAATTAGCCTAAGTGGACTAGCCATATTATCAATTCAAGGAGAATTTGATGTAGTAGTTTATTGATGATTATAATGGAGTACGATCAAATTGGAGATGTCAAGGGAGTATGATCAAATTAGAAATATTAAGGGAGTATGATCAAATTAGGAGTTCGATGCATAAATAATTTTAAGTGTAAAATTCAGAATGTAAAATGAATTTATCCCTTAAGAACGAAATTCTTTTGTTCTGATTCATTTGTTGATCATGTTCTCATGTAATGTAGGTCGCGCCAAAGTTATTTGGAAAGCTCAAGTAACAATTGAAATTTGAGGATCTTCGTTGTTATTCTTTTACCATTTTTGATGTTGGTCGTGTTTTGTTTTAGCATCATTGTTAAAAGTTGTTAACTTAGAATAATAAAATAATTCTTAATTTCATGTTGACATGCATGTTGTTTTTTCTGTAATATCTAATCAAATAATGATTCAAAAATGCAATACTACACCACTTTGTTGTCTTAGTACATGAGAATGCAACTCTAACGTAACTAAATAAATTTTGGCCAAAGCAAAACTTAACTCATCTACATCTCAAAGATAGTGACCAACAACATAACTGTTTTCATGATCTTGAGACTTGTGGTTCAAATCACAGACGACGATTAGGGAATGCAAAAATATGATAAACCAATCAAAACTAACCTCGTCCTAACATAAAAGACATTGTTCCCCAAGACGCACAATTGTGGTACTCACAATGCCCTAGTAGTTAGACTCGTTAAGAGTATAACAATAAACAATATACCTGACACCATCAAGTCATGAAGAGAATGCTTCAAAGTGCAGAGAACCCTAAACAACCATACCTTCCACCTAATCCTAGATGTGAAACCCATACATAAGTTAATTCAGAAATACCTAATACAGAGACTCATGATTGGACCCATACACATTCAAACCCCATGAACCAATACACCCAGAAACGGGACACCCAAACTTTGTTGTGGTTGACCAGAATAACTCCCAGCCAGTTGCCTCTATATCCACCACTGGCTCCTCTCATCTGCGTTTGATAAATCTCGCATCACCAACGACAATCACAACCATATGCAAGAATCCAAAACTAATCCTAAATTAATACATCCAGACCTGCACCGCCGCACACCTTCGTAGTTCCAAATCCTATCCATTCTCCACCTAGGCTACCTAAGTATCACCGCAGATGTCCTCGAGGATTGAGATTGCTTCCAAGATCCAAATCCGAACCAGCCACTCCATACAGCCAAGGTCTCACTTGAGAGTAGCAAAGATCAAGGTGACCATCTTTGCTAGAAATAGAAATCCAATAACACATTGTAACTTAGTGGGTCAAGCCTCGACCGGTGCTGGCTGCGACAACAAAGACCTCGATAGATAACCAAGTCATAACGACAAGAATTTGGAGGCCGTAAAGTTTCCTCTTTCATTTTTTTTATTTTGTATACTCTCTTTGATTTAGTATGTAATTTAAACTTTTGGATAATTTTTAGGTTCACCTATTAGGTGAACGAATTCATTCACCTGCTTGCAATTACGTATTACTGTTATTGCACAAATACTAGCCACATACCCGCGAAAAATGTTTGTCTATATCTAAATTAGGAATAATATTTTATTAGTATTATGAGGGTGAAAGTATCTACGAGGTGGATTTCATGGTTGGGCAGTTGGTTCTTAAGGCATAGTAGTTTTTTTTTTTTTCACTTGATTGTATTGTTTGAGTAAAGTTAATAAAGTGTGATTTTAATGTGCATTAGAGGAAAATCAAATTTTAGTAAAGAGAGCAGCTGCTCCTCTCTTCTCCTAAGTCATCTTTTCTACTCTACACTCTCATAGCTCATCATTACTTCCCTCTTTTTACTCAATCTCTTCTATACCTCTTTTCCTTGTTTTTAGGATTTATTACCACTCTCATACTCCACCTCCATGCTTCTTACAATGCTTGAGCTGATATCTTTACTTCCATTCATCATTTAACTCATTTCTTTCTTCTCTGTACAAGCATCTCTTCATTACACTCCTAAACCATCACCCATTCCACCCCATTATATATATTTTTTCTCTCTATCTCCACAACAAAACCTCCATCTTCACTTCTCAAAATCCAAACTCATAACATCCATACTCCTCAACCTACATCACCATGCCACCACCATAACTATCATATTCCATCACCACAAACTCCATCCCCACCACCACTACTCTATGACCACCACCATTACTATATCACTACCACTTAAAGTTAGCCAAAGAAGCATCATATTTTCATCACCATTTCATTCATCATCAACAAAGAAGTTAATCATCCATCCATTCCACCATCAAGGAGGATTCAAGAAGCATTGAAGGAGGAAAATAAGGGAGGAGCTAGCCATTGATTTGTCAAGCTTAAACTAGTTCATTCTTTCCTTTAACTCTTTAATTTACCTTGATGTATATTATAAATTTTGATGCTAATTTGTAAAATTATGAGTGAATAGTTACTTTGTTAGGGCTAGGCTTGAAAGCCCTAGCGAATCTTGTATGAATTGATGTTATAATATGATGAAGAAAATTTTACAAACAGTACATGAACTAAGGCCGACTCCTAACTTCAGTAACCGACTATGCAAAACTATCACTTTGGTACCCCAAGTTTGAAGCTCGACCCAAGAATGGTACACGCCATCCATGACAACGTTAAGTTTTTGCTACGTGGCAAACCATGAATATGCCACGTGGTTAACTAGTTAACGCCGTGATGGACGGCGTGTACCATTCTTGGGTCGGACTTCAAACTTGGGGTACCAAAGTAATAGTTTTGCATAGTCGGGTACTGAAGTTAAGAATGAGTCTTAGTTCGGGGACTATTTGTAACATTTTCTTTAATATGCCTACATAGTTCAAGAGTTGAATGCATATGCTTAGATTTTACCACTTTGAGTATGTGTGTTTGTTATGTCATGATATAATGTTTAGAGATTCGTAACCTTTGAATGTTAAAGCATGAAAGCACACTAGGTGTGCATGTTGAGGTTGTGAATTACAATCACTTAGAGATAAGCCTGGTTGGTTTGCATGATTTCTTCATCTCCAAACTTTATGCACTAGATACCTAACCGGCTTGAAATGCATGACTTAAGTAGTTAAGTACTACACTTGAGAAAGGTTGCTTGATATCACAAAAGGAGCATGTCTCTTGTCATACCCGAGAGGGATGCAAGGAGAGAAATTGTTTAATTAATTTAGCTTCATTTATATTGAAATGCATCAATACTTGCAAGGGAGGTTAGTGGTAGACAATCTAAATCCTAACTTTCATCTATTTGATCACTAATTTAGTTTATAGTAATTTAGATTACATTTGAGCATCTAGTTGTTTTCAATTCAAAACAATCTTCAAAAACCAAAATCAAATCACGACTCCATCTTGCACATACTCACCATGAGCCTAGATTTCCTCGTAAACTTAGGTTTGTGATTGTACATGTGCATATTCTAGCTCTCCTTAAGTTCACACCCTAGTTAGTGAAAGGAATCTAATCCTCGTGGGTTCGACAACCTTTCTTAAATCGCTATACTATTACTTGTACCCCTTATACTTGAGGGTGACTATTTGGCTAATAATTTCTGATTTTTTTTTCTTCTATTTATCCAAAATTGGAAACCTTTTCCGTTGGTCATAACTTCTTCATACAAATTTCGATTTCCACGTTCGCATATCCACGAACTCGTATCAACGTGTTCTACAACTTTTGTGAAGGAAGTTTTTAGAGAAACTCAACCAATAAAAAGTCAACTCTTTGACCCCTTGAAAATAAAACATTTCGAGTAATTATTCATCCGAAACACTTTCGCTCCACCCTCAAACCATGAAATCGTACTAGTGACCAACTCAATAATTTTTGAATCATCAAAAATTAATAACAAATTTTCGGGTATGACATTAAGACCACAAATACTTAAAGGTTGTCTAAGTTTCTTAGCCAACGTAATCAAACGATATTGGGATGCACAACGCAACAAAATGTCGAAAATAGAGGAAGTTTGTTACCATATTAAAGGCTATTGCTTTTGCGTCTCCATGCCAAACACTAAATAGGAAGCTAGCAAAGCATATAAATTGTAGGGAGCCCTTCTAATGAGAACCACTAAAATGAGGACTAGTTGATGACTTGTTTGTGAGACTCACTTTTTTATCACATTTTTGCAAATCAACCATTAGATGTTTAAATATTCATGTATAGATCATTTATGCAGCTTTTCAACCAAATTGAAAATTCTTAAGGTATTCATAATTGTGATTTATCAGTTATGAACATGAAAGGTTCATGTTTGACATATTTGGTTTATCTATTAATTTGATTTAGTTAGATACCTTAACCATTAGCAATTTGGAAGAAAATCTCCAGAAATGATCTACTTATGCATACATAAACATCTAACAGTTGATTTGCCATAAATAAAAAAAGGGTCTCCCAAACCATTGATTAAAAAGTACTCAACTAGTCCTCATTTTAGTGGTCAACATTAAAAGGGCTCCTATAAATTGTATATATTAGACATTAATTACAACTATTTAGATGACATCACAATTGTTTCTTATTCCTTGATTGTTTTTATTTCATACACAATTCAAGATATATAGTTAGTGACTAGAGTTTAGCTGTTTGTGAGGAAAGAAGGAGAGTGTAATTTGTGTTACCAGATTTTAGCCAATGCAAGTAATGAAATTATATCATGGGAATATCAAAATATGTGTGGAAAACAAAGTTGAGACTACCAATTATCACGTTCTTTATATGAATGAGAGCAATTTGTTATAGGCGTACATTTGAAGGTTTAGCTACTTTTTTTTTTCCTTATTCTCCTATAAATCTAAAAACCTCCTTTCTCTTGCTCTCTCTAGAGCTCAAAACCTCTAATTTTTCTTGCACTAAGTCTCTGTTTCTTCATCTTTCTTCTTTCTCTGCTTTCGTTGTGTTTCGACATTGAGCAAAAGAGTGTTTCTTTCAGTTTTTTTAAAGCTGGCGATTGAGAACCAAAACAGTGGTGCCAGAGAGATCAAGCCCAAGAGTAGGAGAATCATGGGTGTTGGAGGCCAAGTCCTGATGAGGAAGACAATAAGTGGCCGCCATGGCTGAAGCCTCTATTGAAAGAGAGCTTATTTGTTCATTGCAAGTTACATGCTGATTATCACTAGAGCCAATACAATATGTGCTTCTTTGATTGTATGAATGACTCTCTCTGCCTTGCCTACCATAAGGACCATTGTGCCATTCAGGTAAAGAGGCATTCATAACATGATGTACGTGATTAGGGTGAATAACATTCAGAAGCATCTCGACATCACCGGAGTCCAGACCTCGTTTTCCTTAATGAGAGGCGTTAGCCTAGGTCCGGAAAAGGAGTCACCAATACCTATCAATTCTGTGAGCGCAGTCTGCTTGATTCGTTCAGATTCTGCTTTCTTGGTTGCAGAATGAGAGCAGTTAGTTATAGGCATACATTTGAAGGTCTAGTACTCTCGACATGATGAAAGGTCTAGTACTTTCGATATGATAGTAAACTACACATGTGAAGGATAAATTAAAACTACAACGTAGTATTTATACATAATTGAGAACATATGTGCAATCAAATTTGAAAAAAAAATGATGGAGTAAACTAAAAACATTATATACAAGTATTGAATATTAACTCTTATAACTATAAATTATGCGACGTTGTTTGGATTAATGGCTAAAGGTATCTAGATGTTGTCTAAGCTCCTTAGCCAAAGTAATGAGAGTTGATGTTGGGATGAAGAACTTACTCAGACTCTTGACAAGAATGGAGAGACTTGTTACCATGTTAGAGGTGATTGACATATACAATGTTAGAGAGCAGTGAAATACCAAAGAAATCTGGAGGCTATACAATAAAATGATAAATAGGCAGCAAAACATATATTGTATAGAGTACAAGTCATCCAATATGAAATTTGATAATAAAATTTAATGTATGAGACAATGTAATAGTATTGTTGTACTCAAACATTACATATATGTGGAATCAAGTGCCAATTGTATGCTGGAGTAAATTAAAACTATTTGATACTTTGAATGTAAACCATATAATTGAAAGTACATCCTTAATACTATGATTTGATTGTAGGACACACATTATTGTCATATGTAATACTAACAAACCTTATCACCTTACATTATCAAAACTTGGAACACATTTTTGGATTTTCGATTTTGAGAAATAGGAAAAATATTCGATAAAGACTTTGATATTTCGTCAATTAAAGCACATTCTAAAGATCATGCTTTATTAATAGTGAGACTAAGAAGCATGACAATTAGAATAGAAATGAGAACGTTACATTGTTTGGTACATCTGGAGGTGATGGAGAACTTGTAAATGCAACGGCATGCCGAAACATGCTAACGCTATATTTTTATTTTTTTTAAAATTCGCTTGTACCATAAGCTCACCATTTGTAGGGTATAATTTTTACAACGCGTTCCCATTGAATGAACACTGAGACAACCAAGTTTTTAAATGTTTTTTTATTGTTTTCTTGAAAAATTATAAAAAATAAATAAGTTGCGTCATGATTTTTGAGTTCCATCAGTTATAGAAGTTTTTAAAATTCATTACTTGAGAGTGGAAAAGTTTTGATAAGAAAATAAAAACATGCCATAAACATAACTTTGAGTCTTCACCTCAAACACTCATGTAGTTCTAAGCTAGTTCTAAGACTTATGATAGGGAATGACAACACATACAATCTTATACTAACAGTTCATCCCACTCGCTCACTTGGTCAACCGGCTTTGTCTAAACTATATAAAAATATGGGTTTTTTACTTCAACAGTGTCTGAACTCTTCGAGGACTTTTAAAATGATACCTGAACTTTCAAAGTGATCAAAATGATACCTGGACTCTAATTTTCTTGTCAACGGAATACCTACGTCAGAATTCCGTTACGAATCCGTTATCCGGAGGCATGTGAGGCGCACGTGATCAAAAAAGTGAGGGCAAAACAGACTTTTTATCCCAATTTCCCCTAAAATCGATCAAAAACTCAATTCCCTCCAAAATTTGGAGGGCATGAGATTCGAACCCCCAACCTCACTCACAACAACTCAACTCCCCACCACTAGAGCACGAACTGTCTCTAATATAATGCCTCCAAACTTTATATTTATAGTCTTTTTAAGAGATACCGAATATACAAAATATATAAACCTTGGAAGACTCATTCGAACCCCCAACCTCTCTCACAACTCCTTAACACCCCACCACTCGAGCACGAACTAACCTCGATCTAACACCTCCAAACTTTATATTTATACTCTTTTTAGGTGATACCGAAGAATTAAACAAAATATATAAAACCTTCCACACACATGGGATTCGAACACCCAACCTTTTTCACAACAGCCCTACTCCCCACCACTGGAGCACGAGCTGCCATGATATAGCCTCTACAAACTTTATATTTATACTGTTCTTAGGTGATAGATTAAACACAAAACAGAATCTCTCTCCTGGTCTTCGACCTTTCTTCTTCTTCTTCTTCTGCTGCGTTTAATTCTGCAATTCAGGCCTCGGTGACCCAGACGGTGTTCGATCAAAAGCCGGTGGCCATTTTCGGAGTTTCCAAGGTTTTGTTGCCCAAAGAGATTTTTGGGAGCACCCTGGCATCCAGGCCCGGGACGCCAGTTTCCGGTTGGGCTGAGACGCCGGACAGTGCTCCGTCACCGGACAATTCGATGAGTGGGCAGGAACTCTCTTCGCCGCCCGGTTTTAAGGAGATAAAATCCGAGGGTGCTGCCATTACTAGGCTGTGGAGGTTGGGGGTTGCTTCATGTTGTATAGCATTGTATAAAACCCAAAATGCAGGAAATTGCGCAGATTTTCTGGGAATAGAGCGAGAGATGGAAATTGGGTTATAATTTGTTTGATTCTTGTTGCCATTTTTCGTTGCCTTCGTGTCATAATCATGAAGATATAAAACTTCATTCTTTGCTTCGCAACATATCCAGCTTGGAGAGAAAGAGAGAGGATTTGTGATCTGAAAATCTGAAATTGATCGAGAGTCAAGACTTCGATCTGGGTAGTGGATTTTGGCAACTCGATCTGGGTATAATTCGATGTTGTTCAACGATCTGGGTAGTGGATTTCTATGTCAAAGCATGCTCCATAGAAAGTCTTGGTCTGACCAAACAAAACAAATTGAGGGCAAATAAGTCATTTTGCTCTGTTTTACGGACACACGTGCGCTTCACATGATAAAATTAACGGACCCGTAACGGAATTCTGACATAGGTATTCCGTTGACAAGAAAATTAGAGTCCAGGTATCATTTTGATCACTTTGAAAGTTCAGGTATCATTTTAAAAGTCCTCGAAGAGTTCAGACATTGTTGAAGTAAAAAACCCTAAAAATATTGTTGCACTCATTGTCTCCATTTGAAACGAAATAGTCTCCTTTAAAATTAACAATAAGCATTTTCTCTTTGATTTATGGAATTTCTGTTGTTGATTTTGTAATGGTTTCTCGTTCATTTTGATTTCGCTCATTAGTTTCCTTACGCTACTGTTTATAATTAACCATTCTTTTAATTATAATCTTTGTTGACATTTTGTTAAAATATCGGCAGTCAATTTATTGATCAGTTTCATATGCACTATTTTTATTGAGAAATTATGTCCACCTACTTCATACCAAATCATTAGTTTCGATTAGATCCAACAGTGGTAAATACCAGTTAATTTAGCTGCGCCAGTCTTTGCTCTTTTTAAAATCCCAAAGCATACTCCACCAGGCCCACAGAAAAGGCGGGAAAATCAGAGCGGAGCCCTAAAACTCAAATCCCCAATTGAAAGACAACGTAATCTTCTTCTGCGATGCAAAGGTAGAGAATGGAGAGAATACACGTCACCGTGCGGGCTCGGCCGCTCTCAGCCGACGACGCCAAAACCAGCCCTTGGCGTATTTCCGGCAACTCCATCTTCATCCCCAACTCCTCCTCCAAGTTCGAATTCGGTATTCAACAACTCTCTTCCTACCAATTTTCACTTCCTTACCTTTAACTTTTCCCTATTCAATTTGCT
This sequence comes from Rosa lucieae, assembly GCA_024704745.1. Lineage (NCBI taxonomy): Eukaryota > Viridiplantae > Streptophyta > Magnoliopsida > Rosales > Rosaceae > Rosa > Rosa lucieae. The sequence goes on from CM045492.1 coordinate 9,407,382, forward strand.
CATGCTACTTTTCAATTTTCCAGATCGGGTTTTCGGTGAAGACTGTAAGACCAGCGAGGTCTATCAGTCTCGGACCAAAGATTTAGTCGAGGCTGCTGTTCGCGGTTTCAATGGTACCAATGCATCATTTCATTTCTACCGAATTTGGATATGGAGTTTGAATTTTTGTTTATTTTTTATTTTTATTTTTTTGGATTATCTATAGGAACAGTGTTTGCTTATGGCCAAACTAATAGTGGAAAGACTTACACAATTCGTGGTTCGGCTACCGAGCCTGGAGTGATTCGACTTGCTGTGCGTGATATGTTCGACCTTATTCAACAGGTACATGCTTATTGTGGATGCATTGTTGATTGTGAAGAGTGTAGTGGCAAAGATAGTGTATTGCTAATGTAACTGGTTTCGGAAATCTAGTTAACCAAAGTGGAAGCTAGGTCTGTTGCTTACAAGGTTTTATGAAGCTTTTTACGATTAGTGCAGTATGTCTTTATTTTGAGAGTTGAACTCTTGATTTTTTGTTTCTGAATTCATAAATTTGCTCAAGTGTTTTCTTCTTTGGACTTTCAAGAGAGTACTTGTGCTTCATATCTTTTTGATGTGATCTCAGTCGACATGATTAGGTTTCTTCTTTGTTTTAGGATGTGGATCGGGAGTTTCTTCTGCGGATGTCTTATATGGAGATCTACAATGAGGAAATAAATGATTTATTGGCTCCCGAGCATCGAAAATTGCAGATCCATGAAAGTATAGAGGTGTTTAATTTACTATATGTTTCTACTTATTGTGATTGTTTGCAAGTATTTAAATAACCGAAGGTTGTGTTTCCATTTATGGATGCAGCGGGGAATTTTTGTTGCTGGGTTGCGAGAAGAAATTGTTGCCTCTCCTGAGCAAGTCCTTCATCTCATGGAGTTTGGAGAGTGTAATTATCTTTTACACTTCTGATTTGTAATCTTTTGCTTATTTTTATTTTATTTTATTAAAGTGCCTTTCAAGAGATCTGTTACATAGTTCTCCCAGTTTGGCTTACCTCACCGTTTTCCACTTTCTAAGTGGTATGGAATTCATAATCAATATGTAAGAACTGCTAGTACCTAAATTTTCCAACCCATTCCATCTGGAAGCTTTATGATTTTAGTATATTGTCACTCTGATCTGCCATAAACTCTTTTGGTAAAATCCCAACATCTAATAACTCTCTCACGTGTCCCTTATTTTTTTTCAGCCCATCGGCATATCGGAGAGACAAACATGAATCTGTACAGTAGTAGGTCCCACACTATTTTCCGCATGGTATATTTTTCACCCTTACAACTTTTCTTTGTCATTTAGCAGCTATACATCTAATTTGGCTCACTCAACATGGTTTAAATAGATAATTGAAAGTCGAGATAAAACTGAAGATGAAGACGTTGGCAATTCGTGTGATGCTGTTCGTGTTTCAGTTTTGGTATGTTTTCATTAAAAGTATGATTCCTTGTATTATCCTTCCTATCTATTGCATCTAATTTTTGGATCACATGCTTTCTTTGTCTTCACACTTTTCTCTTGATTTAGAATTTGGTGGACCTTGCTGGTTCAGAACGTGCTGCAAAAACAGGTGCAGAAGGTGTCCGACTCAAAGAGGGCTCTCATATCAATAAAAGCCTTATGACATTGGGAACTGTCATTAAAAAATTAAGTGAAGGTGCTGAAAGTCAAGGGTAGGTTCTGAATTTTTTGTATGCTTAGCGTTGTTATTCTGTACATGAAATTGAAGTAATGAAAACAATATATAATGCAGGGGACATGTACCATACAGAGATAGCAAACTTACACGTATTTTGCAGCCTGCTTTGGGTGGGAATGCAAATACAGCTATAATATGCAATATCACCCTTGCCCAGGTAATTTTTCCTCTTGTCTGTGGAGAGGAAATCAATGTAGGAGAGTGATTTTCTCTAACAGGGTGTTCGGTTCTAGGTGTCAGCTTTTCAAATTTTACCACATGTAAATATATATATATGTGTGTGTTATATATGTGTGTGTGTGTGTGTGTGTGTGTGTGTGTGTGTGGTATGATTTTGGAAGTAGGTGTGGCTCTTGCCTTGTGCCTTGCAATGTCAACAAGTTCCTTGAATCTGGTTCGCACCATAAGTGAGATGGCATCTGAATGGGATGAATTTGATTTTCTTAAGTGTCATATTGCTGTGCAGCAAACAGTAAAAGTGTGATTCAAAACTGCCTTCAGTTCAGGTTTACATTTTCTTAAAAGGTTGCTAATCAACCACAAGACCACTCCAAATAGAAAAGTAGATGAAAATGTTATATTCGTCTACAATTTTTAAATGAACAATTTTGCTTCTTGTACAGTTGTATAACATGTGAAATTGAGTTTTTATTATATCTATGTGTGTGTGTGTGTGTGTATTAGATCTCTACTATGTATGTTCTGTTGATTTCTCAGCACATTTCATTGAATGGCAGATTCATGCAGACGAGACTAAAAGCAGTCTCCAATTTGCAAGTAGGGCATTACGTGTCACAAACTGTGCTCATGTCAATGAGGTTTTGCTCTAACTTGGCTTCATTTTCCATTTTTGCACTTTTTCTTGGGTTAACCTTTACATCTTCCTTAAAGATTCGTCATAATATATAATATATGCCATAATGAAGTTTCTTTTCTGCACACTCATATGTATTAAATTTGTTATTTACTTGAACTGCAACCTTTTTTCTTTCTTCATGCAAGATTTTGACTGATGCGGCTCTTCTAAAGCGTCAAAAGAAGGAAATTGAGGAGCTTCGAGCGAAATTGCAGGTTGCTTTTTTTGTTATTTCAGATGTTGTGGTTCATGTACAATGTTTATCAATTCTAGCTCATACAAAAACTTGGGCCTTTTACATTTTTGTCTGTTTTAGGATACTCATTCAGAACATTGGACAGAGGAAATCCTCAATTTGCGGAACACATTGTTGCAGGTTTGATAGTAGTCCCTTGTGGTTTATTTAATTAGGAGAATGCTAGTGTATTCTGGATCTTACATACTTGCTGTGCAGACTGAGTTAGAAAGGGAGCGTATAGCCTTGGAGTTGGAGGAGGAAAAGAAAGCCCAAGCTGAAAGAGAGAAGATGGTCCAACAACAAGCTAAGAAAATTGAAAATTTGAGTTCAATGGTTTTGTATTCAAATAGGGATGAGAATCGTGATCGCTTCAAGAAGGTTTGCGTAATGATAAACTAGTCTTTGTTGCTTACCTTCTGTATGATTAGTTTCTTTGTTTTCCCTTTCATAATTTTCTTTCAGTATTGTTCTTATGTTATGAGGGTACTGCTTCAAAGTTCAAACTTCCATCATTTATGGGCACAAAATGAAGCATGCTTATTGTTTCCTTTCCAATGAGATAAGATTCATTTGATCTTAATATACAAAGAGATGAAGAAGGAGAGTTTCAGTTGAAAATTTGTATATTTGTTGGAAAATAGTAGTATTACCCAATGATTGTTGGTTGTGTGATGCCTAGAGCTTAGTACAAAGGCCGACCATATAATTGACTAGGTGCAAACTCATGCATGCTTGGTAACTTCAACGTTTTGTTGGCAGTTAGTTCTCAAATATTAAAAGATGAAAAACCTAGGCAATAGAAACTCAAGTCATGTCTGTAGATAACCATACCATACTACCATATGTTGGGAAAAAAAGGAGATGCTCTCCAGAAGAAGTTTTTGTATTCTGGTAGTTGCCAATATTCAGTTTATACTACCTTGTCTTTTGGTGGAAACTTCAGCCATGTTTGCAGATAACCATAACTTGCATGACCCCATTTGCAGCATGCAAAAGCTAACCTAGGATTCCGTTCAATAGAATTTCTTATGTTATACTGTTATAGTGAAAATCATGAAAATCATGTTATGCAACTTTTTTTTGTAAATTGTTTTAGGCCTGCAACTCATGTTATACTGTGCTTTGTTCCTTATTGCCTATAGATACCTACTGGCTTTCCCTCCCTGTTTTACCTCCCACTCTTTTCTCTTCACCCCCCTCTACAGTACACTTGTAAACTTTTCCTGTTTGCTGCAGCAGAAGAGGCGGGATACTTGGTGTCCAGGTAATCTTGCCAAGGAGGCCCTTGGAGAGGTAAATCTTTTTTCTTCCTGAAATATTTATGATTAAATTATCACATTTCTCAATAAACTGCGAGTTCCCAAAAAAAAAAAATACTTTAATTTATACACACACACACACACACATTTCTATATTGCATGCATTGTGATTCTCATTTAGGCAATGTGAGAGGCAAGAATATTCCTTGGTGTTGCTTAGTACACTAACAATGTAATAGTTGCATGAAAAGTTATGAAGTTCTAATTGACAGGTGATTTGTAGCATCTTAGAGGCTATTGGATGCAGGGGTTGCTTTGATAACATGCAATAGGGCATGCCATACAAAAATAGAGCTTGTATAGGAAATAGGGTGATTAAATTTAGTAACTTATGCTATGCTGGAACATTTGTCTTATTCCATACAAAGTACAATACTTCTGTGTCATTATTCCTTAGTGAGAATAAGGTAATACTGTCATATGGCTCAACAAATTTTATCCAGATGAACTCAGTATCTTATTGTGCACTGTTGTTAAATTATAGATGCTATCTTTGGAGTGTGGTCTCTAATTTGTGAACATGTAGAATCTATTTCTTATTATTTATTTATTTGTGTGTATTTTAGCAATTTCGAGTTTGCTTCACTTTAGGTGCTATCCACCATTATATCAAAGGCATCTGCTGTAAAACCACTAAGACCCAAGCGTGACGTGCAACTACTTCCTTTTGAAGAACTGGTGGATGAGACTGATGTTGCTCAGAACGAATCTTGCGAAGATGAAGAACATAAAAATAGCACAGTGGAGGACTGTGCTCTTCCTGATCCATGTGCTTTATTACATGTTACTAGCAGAAGAAAAGTGCCACCCAGGACTAAAAGCTTATCGCAGGTTTATATTATTTACTTTACATTCTCATGTATGGAAGTTTTGGTTATCCACATTTTAATCTCTGTTGATCTTTCAGGACAATGAATTGTTACATTTACAAGGAGAATATGAAGATTTGCTTATAGAATTTGAAAGTCAGGTTGCTACTTTTCGTTGTTGCCGTTCCTGTATAGACAAAAAGATGTGTTTTTGCTCTATAATGCTCTTTATTTAATGCAGAGAACGTGTAGTGAGATACAAATTGATTGCTTGACAAGGAGGCTTGCTGAGGCTGATATGTTTTCTGTTGAAATGTGCAATTACTACTCCACATCTTGTGCCTATAAGGGTACAATTGATGGGGATAAGAATGTTAGCTTAAGAGAGTCAGAAGCTATTCTTGTGATTAAGCGACTTCAAGAACAGGTTGTCCTCTCATTCGTTTCTGTATTCTTTTTTCTTACACAAACGCACACGCACACTCACACTCTACTTTTTGGGCTAACTTCGTTTTACTACCGTGTAGTTGCTCTTAGTGACAATACACCCTTTTCTTTCCATTTTGACAATTTACTACCTTTTACTTTCCAAAAAGTTATCATGCAACCCCCCATTAACTTTTCCATCCAGTTCTGGTAGGAGCTAACTTGTTAAAGATAGGACCCATGCATTTGCTGACAAAGACTCCATAGTGGACAGATAATTGTAAAAAAGAATAATGTTTTTAAAAACTCTCATGACAAAGTCTGGTTGCTTTGGTTTTCGTTTAAACACTGTAAAGCAAAAGGAGGACGAGAAAGAAAACATTAGTCAGTATGACAAAACTTCTTAGCCTAACACATAATTCTGGGAATCTGGCATGTGCAATTAACTAAAGTCCCACCACAGGTTCCATCCCCACACAATTAAGGATTCATATAACCACCACAATTTTACACCAAAACTGAATGTACGGAATCTGGATTTGAAGGCTTGAATCTTTTATATATATCTGGGTTCAAAGGCTTTTTTTTGGACTGGATCTGGGTTTTAAGGTTGACAAGTTATCCTTTTTTTTTTTTTGTGGTCCAAAACTTTGTTTTTTGGTTTCAAAGAATTACAATCAGCCCAGTCAAAATTTGTTAGCAATCTTACCCTGCAGCCCACAGATCAGATTAACCTTCACAATACCTTTACACTGTTCCTCTCCCTTTGGGTGGCTTGCAAATTCAGACTATATCAGAGAGTAGACGAAATGCAAAGCCATCAACGTAATTCATCAGAATCGAAACCTTTAGGACCCATCTGCAATTTCTCTTTTTTCTTAGAGATTGTTTTATGACCCACTAACGTAACTCGGCTCAAGCTTGTTTCCTGGCTGGCAGGCTGTTATTTACTCCCTCTGAGCTCCCAATCTCAAGACTGTCATAGAGATTCAAAACTGAATCAAGCATGAAATTTGAATTTGTTTAATGAATATGTAGTTCCATTTTCTGAAAAAAATAAATAAATTGTTTTTATAAGATTTTTAATTTCAAGCCTATAAAAGATGAGATTGTTCCTTTCAGAATAAAAAGAAATCAGATTGTTTTAAATGCTTTTTTTTATTTATCTTTTCCGCCATGGCGTCCTCATCAGCAAATGCGTGGATCCTTCTATTGACATGTCAACACTTACTAGAAAGTTGGATAGTTAATGATGGATTGCATTGAACATTTTGAAAAGGAAGGTATTAATTTTCAAAATCTAAAGAAGATGGACTGAGCGGTTTGTCATTGAGGGAAAACTCTGCGGTAGTAAAACATAGTTGGCCTTTCTTTTGTAATTAAATTCTAGGTTAGTGTGACATATCTGTCACTTATTGCCGAGTTTTTATATGCAGATTAAGAGGTTAGAAATGGAGATGTCTTCAAGCCAGCAAAGTCTGGATTCTGTTGTTGAGCTGGCAAAAGAGCAAAACATATGTGCTATGGAGAAGTATGGTGAGGTAATTTCACTATGCTGCAAACTTTTGAACTTTAAGCTATTTATCAGTCTCCCCACCTACTTTGTTTTATTCATGTAGTTGCCTGGATCACTCATTGTGTCTCTGATCTCAAATAAGGATGGGATGGAGTAGTGAAGTTTCTTGAATCTGATTATCATTTTCCTCTCTTGGTAGGAATGTAAATCAAATTAGTGTTGCATTAACTGTGAAAGTCCCTCCAAGTTCTGTTGGAATTTTTTTATAATGTGGTAACGGACAGTCAATACCACAAACAGTTGGTTGTGTACTTTATTAATAATAGTTAGAACACTTGGCAGGACATGCATGTAGTTTGCATCTCTCAATAATAAAATATTTTGCTTTACTTTTTAACTTTTAACTGAAAATATTTAGGTCAAACAGGCTAGTCTACAATTTTCAACTTTTAAATAGTTCTTGTTTCGGATAATTAATCTATGAGTTAAGTGAATAGGTAATATTTACATAGTCTTTTTCCATCTATACATGTGCACTACCTGCTGGCTGCTCTTTATCTTCTTTTTCAGTAAGATCCATAAAACTATTATCGTCTCATTGCTTTATTTAATTATTTTAAGCTATTTTTAATTTGTTCATTCTGACTTGCTTTGTAATTCGTATGAATTGTTGAATTTTATTAGCTCCATGAGGAGCTTCTGATCGCACAAGAGGACTCCAGGGTTGCCCGTGGACAACATACTTGCAATGAGTCTGTAACGCAGGTACTGGCAATGATATTTGATTTCTGTTCTTATTTATCCAGTAAATGTGTGATGCAACATCCAGTTAGTTCTAATTATCAATAGGTCGGAGTGAGCTATCCAAAAAACAAATAACAATTGCCAATGCTGACGAGAGCACAAACTTAAATAGTTTAACAACTTGTTGATTATCAAATTCTTATTTACATGGGTTTACTGATTATGTTTATGGCCATTAGGTCATTCCACTCCGCTGAAGCTTTTCAGTATCTGTAAATGTATTCAGTAGAATCATTATTGTTTTAAAGTATTCTGTGATGATTATTTATCTCTTGTAGTTCTTGTCTTCTGTTTTCAGGAAGATTACAAAAAGATGGAAGTTTACGCTGTTGAAAAGGACGCACAGATTATTTCTCTAAAAAAAGAATTAGAAGCTTTATCCAGGGAAAAGGAAGGTGCTCTATCTAGTAATGAAGGTTTACATTCTGAAATAAAATCCCTGTCTGAAATGTTGAACACCTCACACTCTGAAGTCAACAAATTGCAACAAGAGCTTTTGGCCCTGGTAAACTGATCCTTTTTGTGTTCTTTTTTTTCTTTTTTCTTTTCTAGTTTCAAAGAATAAATAGATAGTGTGATTTCGTTTGTAAAATTTCTTATGTCATTGTAATTCTTCACTGTCCAGAGGAATAGGTTGGAAGAATCTAAACTTGAGCAGCGAAAGATGGAAAACTCCATTAAAATGTTGGCTGAAGAAAACGAAGAGTTGGCACTGGTAGTCTAATTTTGGGTTTCATTTAGGCCAGCATCAGTGTGCTCTGTATTTATTTCTATTTTTCTTGGTGAATAGTGGCTCACTCAATTATATCTTTGGTTTTGCAGAAACTGACAGATTCCCTTTTGGAAATGGAGGAGGAAAGGGTAATATGGTCTTCGAAGGAGAAGGCTTCAATTGAAGCCATAGAAGATAAAGCAAAGTTATACAAGAGGGAGATTACATCATTCTCAAAGGAAATGTTAGGGGTGAGATTCATCTTCACTTTTTTTTATCATCAAGAGTTTGCCTGCTATTCTTCAAATTGTTGGTATTTCATTATTTGTGATATAGAATAAAATGCACAACAGTTTTTACATGAATTTTCACATCATGGTACTTCTAAATATGATGATGATCATGTCAAAATGTTAGGTGAGGAATGAATTGGAGTCTTGTAGACAAGAATGCAAGGGACTTAGGGAAAGATTAACTTCTTATGAGGAAACGACAGGACAGAAGACATGCAGGTTTTTTAGATTCCTCTTCCTTCTTCTTTCCCCTCTATTCTTCTGTTTTGCAATATATAACTTGGCTTTGGATACCACTTGCCACACTTTCCAATCTATTCTGCATGCTGATTTTGTTGTCTTTCGATAATGCTGGCCATATATGGTAGTTCTTTGAAGTATACAATTATTAGTATCTATAATGTTATGTATGTGAATTTTACTAATTACATAAGGAATAAAAAGCAGGGAGGCATTATGCTCCTATCAGGGAGAGCATGTGGTCTTTTATCAGGGTCCTGTTACCCTGTAGGCTATAAGCATAGTAGGATGAAATTGATTTTTATGTGAAGGCTTGCGTAAAGACTCCTCCAGTAATGCGAAATATGTACATTAATGTTTTTGTTACTTTTAGTTCTTAATTGATATAGTTATTGCAGTTACAATAGGCTCAGCATTACATTGCCTCAAAACTTAAGTCCAGTTAGTCTCCGGCTCTCGGGTTACAAATATCTCATTGAATCTAGTAAGGCATGACAAAAGACTTTGGTGCATATATGCACCATATGGGCTGTTTCTCTAGTAAATCCTTTTCATTTTTTCCCTCATTCTGTTATAGATAATCTAATAACCTTGTGTTTGAGTCCTTTATGATGATTTGGAAAGCATGCCTGTTAAAGCACATTTTTTTACATGGTTGGTTGTCTGTGGGAGAGTTAATTTTTGTGACATGCTCAAAAGAAAATGACCTTGTACTACCCCACATTCTTGTCTTTTATGCAAAAGTGATGCCAAGGTTTTTTTGATAACCATTATACTTCCTTTCATTTTGCAAACTAGTGTTAGATTGTTGCGGTTGTTGGCCATGGTTTTCTTATTTTTTTTAGTTCTGCTATATGGTGATATTTTGGGTGTTGGAGCAAATAAGAAAGCATGTATTTAGATTTCCCGTTAGAGGTTTTTTTTTTTCCTTTTTCTTTTTCTTTCACCTGTTTGGTTTTACTGTTCCTTAACTTGTGTGTGGTATAATTTTATGGCTGGCAAGACATCACTGGTTAAGAAAAATAAAGAGAAATTGCACCCCTTTTTGTTTTTTTGTTTTGCGAACTGCATTTCTCCTTTTTACTTTTTGCTTGAGTATAATATCTCCAAGACCACAACATCATGCACTCTTGTTGCAGCCTGGAGAAGTCTTTGGATGTTGATCAACTGCATAATCACCAAGATATATCTGATTCTCCAAGAAAACAGTCTCAAGAAGTGAGTATTTATGAATTGCTTAAAGTTTCTGGTGGTTATTGCACAACATATATATTAGTAGGTCGGTTTGCACGGTATAACCTTTAACTTTAAACCATTCAGCTGTTGAACTCAAATTTGGAGATATGTAAAATTGATGATTTCAAGGAGGTGAATTTGCTTCAGAAGGAGCTGAGTTTTCTTAAAACAGAAAGAGAAGATCTGTTACTTCAAATGCGCGAGTTATCAAAACTTCCTAATGACTTAGAGGTATCATCTCCATTTCTATTATTTCCCGTGCAGCATGTAAAATTTTATATAATGGTTAGGTAAACAAGTTATCAATAGTATATAGGAACCAACTTTATTACTTGAAAATTTATTGCAAATTTTTCACTGATTGTATATTGTCTCCAGAATCTCAACAACCAGCTCCTTCTTGTGAAAAAAGAAAAGGATAGATTAGTTACTCAGATTCAAGAGCAGCAGAAACATGTAACAGAAGAACAAAATCGCCATAAATGTAACAGTGACTTGGTAGGTCATTTATAATTCTCTTTTTTTTTTTCCTCATAGGCACTAAATAGTTTCAGAATAATCTGATATAGTGATGACTTTATTATCAGTTATTGGAGGAGCTGACAAGAAGAATTTCAAGCATGGAAGTCAAGATGCACAATGTAAGTTTTTCTATGCTTGCATTTAATGGGTTGCAACATGTTTCATCTTTCTAGCTCTAAACAATAGTTGTATAGCTTCAGTTTCGTCAATTGGGTTTGAGAGTTTTGGTTAAATATGAGTTTGGATGTTAATGAAGTCGAAAATTTTCACAAGGGAAACTGTCATAGAATTCACAAAAATAGAACCGTAGTCCAAGTAATCTTTTCTTCTTTAGTTAAGTGCTTAGTTTGCATGTATACTTTAAGCAGGATCACGTCGAAAACAGCAAGGAAAAGGCAAAGCTTCGAATGAGGCTTCGAGGGACTCAAGCAAAATTAGATGCCTTTTGCTATAGATACAAGGAATCAGAAGGCGAGATCAATCTTATGGACAGAAAATACAAGGAGGCTACAGACGACCTAAAGGATCGCTTAGCGTTAAAAGGAGTTGAGGTCCTCAACCTCAAGAAGGAGCTTGCTGCAAAGGGTTAATGAACACAAATTTCTCGATAAATGTGTTACAGATTGCAAATTATTATAGTTGATTTTTGCATTAGGATTTGTAGTGATTTAGTAGTACGGATAATGATTATCAAAGTATCTTTTAAAACAACCAAGTCAGTGTGTCTTGCAGAGTTATCAACGACTGCTTTTGTTACCACCCCAGTGTCTCACTCGTCTATTTTTCCAGCCAGAAGATAACATTTGAAATGAAAAGTGATTACTTAACATATCCTTCTATGGGCTGTAACTCTTTTGGCCAGCAAACATTGCCATCGCTATTGTCAGGGTATGACTTACATGAAGTACTGAAGGTATCACATATATGAAGGAGATTTCTCGAGTGTTTTTTTTCCTTCATTTTTTTATATTATAATTTCAAAATTCCAACCACAAGGAAATAAACATGTAACTTAGTTATTTATAAAAAAATAAAAAAACCCTTTTCTCACTTGGTACTGTTGGAAAGAAGAGTAAAATTAGCATCTTGTATAACTGTTAACATTTAACACATTTACTCTATATCATCACATTGATTCTATATTATTAGACTTTAATAGGGCTAGAATAACTGTCTTGTTTTGTATCCTAGAATCAAGCTGTATTACTGTATATATGTGCTACAGATCAATAGAGCAATTATCTCTCCAGCAAATCTGTCTTTGTTGTTTTTCATGGTATTAGAGCAGGACTCACAATCCTGACTCTTCTCTAGCCTTCCTAGCAACAAATTCACAAAAGCCATAATCACCATGGCTGGTGATAACGTCCCATTACCACCACCCAATTCCAGCAAGTCAAATAATCCAATATCTGATATCTCAAATCCATTCTTCACTCACCATTCGGATCATCCTGGATTGGTCTTAGTCTCCAAACCATTAAATGGAGACAATTTCACAGGTTGGAAGAGGGCTATGACAATGGCTCTCAATTCTAAAAACAAGCTCGGTTTTGTGAATGGTTCAGTCAAAGTTCCATCACCCGAAGCCGACCCAGAAGGATATGCAACCTGGTCAAGATGCAATGACATGGTCCATTCATGGATCGTTAACACAGTCAGTTCTGAAATTGCTGACAGCATCATTTACTATCCTACAGCTCATGAGGTATGGGAAGATCTAAGTGAGCGTTTTTCACAAGGCAATGCACCTCGCATATTTGAAATTCAGCGAGACATCGCTTCACTCAGACAAGAACAACAATCAGTTTCTGCATACTACACGAAACTGAAAAGTTTGTGGGATGAATTGGCATCCTATTCAGAAGCATCACAAGGAGCACAGGCAGATCAACAAAAGCTCATGCAATTATTGATGGGATTAAATGAGACTTACAGTGCAACCCGCGGTCAAATCCTCTTGATGAATCCCCTTCCAAGTGTCAGACAAGCATATGCTGCAGTTGCACAAGAAGAAAAACAACGTTTCGTTGCAGCGGCGGAGTCCAGTTCAAGCACCGCCGCCATGGCTGTTCGGAGTAGTGGCCGGCCGAATCAGTTCGGCAGCAGAGGAGGTCGTGGTGATCGACCGAATCTTCAGACCAGTCGAGATGCCGAACGCGGCTTCACCGCGCGTTTTGGTTCAGGTCGAGGAAGGGGAAGGCCGCACTGTACCTATTGTGGTGATCCAGGACATTGGGTCCAAACATGTTTTCACCTAATTGGTTTTCCTCCAGGTCATCCCAAAGCAAAACAAGGATCGGGAAATTTCCCCAAGAAGCACACTGCCACACCAGTCGTGCCCTCTCCTTCTGCTAACCAGGTTCATGCGACAGGCATCGTAGAAGAGGAGAATGGATCAGCAGTTACTTTATCTGAGGCCCAATTCAAACAGCTTTTAGCTGCTCTCCAACAAGCCCAAAAGCCCAATCCATATACTGGCTCGAGTTCTAAGGCAAATGCAGTAACGCAGCCAGGTTTGTCTAGAGTAGCTTCCCGCAATTGGATAATTGATAGCGGGGCGACATATCATATTACTTCGTGCTCTAAATTATTGAATAAAAATAAAAATTGTGCATTACCACCTGTTTTGCTACCTAGTGGACAAAAAGTGCATATTGAAGCCACAGGTTCTTTGCCTCTGAGTACCGTATTTTATTTACATGATGTGCTGTTTGTACCGAAGTTCAAAGTTGATTTAATGTCGGTTAGCCGCTTGACAAGAGGTCTGAATTGTTCAGTAACATTCTATCCTTATTGGTGTGTTTTGCAGGATCTGGCTACGAAGAGGACGATTGGTTTGGGTAAAGAACGTAATAGGCTATACTATTTGGTGGCACTAGCGACGGAACGAACCAGGCCTTCCATTACCACTCCTTCCAGATCATCTTGCAACCTTGTCCTTTCCTCCACCAATCTTTGGCATAATCGCTTGGGTCATGTCTCCTCTCCATGTTTAAGTCACATAGCAAAAAATTTCTTGCATTTTTCCATTCAGCCAAATAATAATTGCCCTGTGTGTCCTTTGGCTAAGCAGAGTCGATTACCATTCAGTTCTAGTTCTATTTCTTCTACAAGACCATTTGAAATAATTCATTGTGATATTTGGGGTCGTTATCGACACCCTTCTCTTTCTGGTGCTTTTTATTTCCTTACCATTGTGGATGATTTCACCCGATTTACTTGGGTTTTCTTAATGCGGCACAAAGATGAAACACAACCACTTTTGAAGTTTTTTTGCTCACATTCTCACTCAATTCGACTCTCGCATTAAAACTTTCCGAAGTGACAATGGTAGTGAATTTATTTCACTTAGCTCTTTTTTTCAAGATAATGGCGTTATTTTCCAACATTCTCGTGTTTACACGCCTCAACAAAATGGGGTTGTGGAGCGCAAGCATCGCCATATTATCCAGGTGGCTCGTGCTTTGAAATTTCAGGCTCATCTTCCTCCACAATTTTGGGGGGAGTGTGTTCTCACAGCCGTCCACATAATCAATCGATTGCCTTCTCCCATCCTTTCTTACAAAACTCCTTTCGAGCTTCTTTACTCCAAACCACCTTCTTTTTCTCATCTTCGGGTTTTTGGATGCTTAGCTTACGCCACAAATGTCCACCCTACTCATAAATTTGATACCCGAGCAATTTCTTCCATTTTCATTGGTTACCCGGTGGGCCAAAAAGCCTTCAAACTGTTTAACTTAACGACTAAAAAAGTTTTTACCAGTCGAGATGTTAGATTTCATGAAGATGTGTTTCCTTATGCCTCCACTCAGCCCACTCTTCCTTCTGCTCCGTTGGCCCATGACCCAGACCCAATTCCACTTCTCCCTAATTCCATAGACACTGATCTTGACTCCCAGGTCCCTCCCACGCGTCCTTCTTCTTCTTGTCCTTCCCGTCCTACCATAGACGCCGATCTTGGCGCTTCCTCTTTACCGCCTCCGCCTCCCATCCGTCAGTATTCCCGGCGACCCAAGCCGCCTGCTCCACCGCCCCTTGTCCCACCTCCTTCGTCCTTCTTCACCCCTGTTCCTACCCCCCTATTGTCCCCGGTGCCAGGATGGTCCCCATCCCCACCATCTTCTCCGTCTCCACCTCCACCTCCACCTCCACCTCCACCTCCACCCGCAGCTATTTCCGGCCCACCACCGCTCCGTCGCTCCACCCGCTCCTCTACGCTGCCTGCTCGGTTCGCCGATATCGACTTCTCCAAGCCTCAATCCAATGCTTGCTCTTACCAATCGCTCTCCTTCCCGCCAGGTCCTTCCAAAGGTACGCGGTATCCATTGGCAAATTATGTCTCTTATCATCGTTACACTCCTGCCTACTCCTCTTTTGTGGCTCAGCTCAGTGCCGTCTGTGAACCGTCCTCTTATTCTGAGGCAGCTACTGTTCCGGAATGGAGGGATGCCATGCGTTCTGAATTGGAGGCCTTACAGGCCAACGGTACCTGGACCCTTACCCCGTTGCCCCCTGGGAAGATCCCTATTGGTTGTAGGTGGGTTTACAAGGTCAAGCTCAAGTCTGATGGTTCGATTGAACGATACAAGGCCAGGTTGGTGGCCAAGGGCTTCACGCAATTAGCAGGTATTGACTATCAGGACACTTTCTCTCCTACTGCTAAAATTGTTACGGTCCGTTGTCTCCTTGCTTTCGCTGTGTCTCGTGGTTGGTCCCTTTATCAACTCGATGTCAACAATGCCTTTCTCCATGGCAACCTGGATGAAGAAATTTATATGTCTCCACCGCCTGGGCTCCGGAGACAGGGGGAGGAGTATTTGGTTTGTCGGTTGCATAAATCCTTGTACGGTCTGAAACAGGCTTCAAGGCAGTGGTTTTCTAGATTTTCAGAAGTTATTCGGTCTGCTGGCTTTGTGCAATTTAGAGCAGACTACTCTCTTTTTACCAGGAGGCAAGGCAAGTCTTTTACAGTCTTATTGATATATGTTGATGATATATTAATTACTGGCAATGATCCTGTGAGTATAGATGATGTCAAGAAATTTTTGCATAAAACATTCCGTTTGAAAGATCTTGGCAATTTAAAGTATTTTCTTGGCATTGAAGTGTCAGCATCTAAGAAAGGGATATTTATTTGTCAGCGCAAGTATGCGTTGGAAATTATAAAAGATGCAGGGTTATTGGGTGCTGCTCCTGTTGACACACCCATGGAACGTGGATTAAAGTTGTCAGATAAGACTGAGTTACTCAAAGATCCAGAGAAGTATAGGCATTTGGTTGGAAGATTGATTTATCTCACAGTGTCAAGGCCGGATATTACATATTCTGTTCATATATTAAGCAGGTTTATGCATCAGCCTCGAAAAGCTCATTGGGAAACAGCTTTACGAGTGGTACGCTACCTCAAGTCAGCTCCTGGTCAAGGCTTGTTCTTTTCCTCAAATAGTGATCTTCGGCTACGAGCCCTTTGTGACTCAGATTGGGCAGGATGTCCACTTACAAGGTCTACTACAAGGTATTGTGTGTTCCTAGGGCCTTCTTTAATTTCATGGAAGTCAAAACGTCAGAAAACAGTCTCTCTTTCTTCAGCTGAAGCAGAGTATCGTGCTATGACAGGAGCTTGTTGTGAATTAACTTGGCTACGTTATTTGCTTCAAGACTTGGGGATTTTACACCAAGAAACGGCATTGCTCTATTGCGACAACAAGGCTGCTTTACATATAGCAGCAAATCCAGTGTTTCATGAACGTACAAGGCATATAGAAATGGATTGTCACTATATCAGGGATAAGATTCAAGATGGTTCAGTGGAGACACGATTTGTGAGTTCTGGAAATCAACTGGCTGATGTTCTAACTAAAGCTCTTGGCAAGGAGGATTTCGAACTTATGATTCGCAAGTTGGGTGTGCAAGATATCCACTCTCCAACTTGAGGGGGAGTGTTGGAAAGAAGAGCAAAATTAGCATCTTGTATAACTGTTAACATTTAACACATTTACTCTATATCATCACATTGATTCTATATTATTAGACTTTAATAGGGCTAGAATAACTGTCTTGTTTTGTATCCTAGAATCAAGCTGTATTACCGTATATATGTGCTACAGATCAATAGAGCAATTATCTCTCCAGCAAATCTGTCTTTGTTGTTTTTCAGGTACTGTTTGCAACAAAATTGTTTTGGCCTTGGTTGAGACGGCTGATCATTCTTCTGGAAGCAACAAAATTGTCTTGGCCTTGGTTGAGACGGCTGATCATTCTTCTGGAAGCAACAAAATTGTCTTGGCCATGGTTGAGACGGCTGATCATTCTTCTGGAATGCATAGGGGAGTGTCAATTCAAGGCCAAATGGCTGAGTGAAATTTTGTTATGATATTTTATATTCGCGCTATTTGTGATTTTTTTAAGTTATTGCGAGTCAATAAGGTAACTTTCCCGACTGTAAGATACAAATTTTTTAGTGTTTTCACGAAAGTCTTTACACCAAATCACTCTAAGGATTGATTCCTTTTTTATTTTTGTGGAACTTAAGCGCATAAAATAAAGAATAAGAATGTAAATATGGGACTATAAATTGCATGGAATTTAAAGGCAATAAGGGAAAAGGCTGAAAAACAAGAGGTGCAGCTATTAAAACACTACCAATATCTTTTTCACCCAACATTCAATATTTTTGGCCTAAACTATCGATTTGCCCCCTTAATTAAAAATTAAAAAAATAAATAAACAAAATAGTAGAAAAAGCACAAACATAACAGCACCAGTCCCTATGACAATTGTTAATGTCACAGCCCGATTTTAAACACTTATTTGATATGGAATCACAAGGGAGGATCAAGAGATGATCTCCTTAAACTTGAAATGTGAGAATCTTTTTATTTTAGCATGTGGCTTAATAATCTAAACAACTTATTCTCTAGTTACATAAACACATATAAATAAATTAGCCAAATTAAAAAATGTTTAACCATTTAATTGACACAATGTTCATTTTTATTTTATCTATCGGACTATTTTTGTTTACATAATTTTAAATGACCAAATGATTATGGAATTTGTTGTTTTTTTGTAGATATAATTCTTACATAGGAATCTAAATGATCAATGGTTGAAATCATTGAATTAGGTCATATGCTAGTGTAGAATAGTAAAAATTCTCAAATTCTTATAATAAGGAGGTTCTCTTTGAATTGGCCTATATATATATATATATATATATATATATATAAATTAGAGTCATTCAGGTACCTTAACCAAAATATAAGTCTCATACGTGTTTTCACAAAGATATATACAAACGCTCAACTCACCTGATTTTGGTATTATGCACATCAGGGGACTAAATGACACACCTAAAAGTATATATGAACACAAGATCGGATTGATCTCACCTAAAGCCTATTATATATATTAGGCTTCTTTCGATCAAGACTTGGTAGCACAAGCAAGAGTATTTGCGACTCGAGTAATTGTGGGCCTCACATTAGAGCATTGAGATGTAATAGAGCCTTGATTTCCACTGTACTTGAGATTAATGTCAGTCATTTCCACCTTGTCACATGGTAAGCCCTTGGCGCATGCAATCTTCACGGCCACCGGAGTGGAAGACGTCCCTCTAATGTTCTTGAAGCTCACATTGCTGATCTTGATTTTTGATGAAGCCTTTAAACAAGAAAAACTACTAATCAAAGTCGCATAGTATTAATAACGTAACGAATAAAGTTTAGTCATATTGTTATCCTGATTTTCTTTGGTGAAATCCAAAAACCTAAGCTATCATGACATAATTAGTAAAACATGATTTTTAGATTAGTTCAAACCCCCATCACACACATGGAAGGATTCATCAGGTTGATCAACCATAGGTAAATGATGATGTTCATACAAAAAAGACTTTAATTGTGAAGTTAACTAATCTATATTCCTTTTAATATTAAGTAGAAAAAATAATGATTAATTGATTATCTAGCTAGTATGAAGATGCATGTTATATGGACAATACCTGTTTATTACACTGATTCCATGGGCAGTATTCTTGATCAATGAGGATTGGGTTACCAACATTATTCATGATGATATCCTCAAAGTGAATATCCGAGGCAGTGCTAGCTGCTGGGGAATTAGGCCATGTCTTGATTCTAACACCGTTGGACGTATTACTGAGAGTACAGTTCCTAATATGGATTCCACTCACAGGTTCTTCTTTTGGGTACCTTCCAAGACTTCCTATGCTTATTCCATGGCCAGGTCCACAAGTTACCTTAGTTATAGTTAGTTGCTTGGTGCCATCACCAATCGAAATGCAATCGTCCCCTGTACCAATCTTTGAATCAGTAATATTGACCCCGGTTGAGCGCCCAATATGTATTCCATCTGTATTAACGCTATCTCCTGGTGCAGCGACGGTGAAATGTTGGAATGTAAGTTGCTCGCACGATAATACATTCACGTGGAAATTCTTGCTGTTAAGTGAAGTTACATCCCTGACTAATGAGTTCTTGACAGCGTGGAACCTCATATTCTGTACATATTGAGAAAGCAGTATGACATATAAAGAGGTCAATTAATATCGCATAGTGAAAACATTAGCTAGAAAACGATAAAAAAAAGTGCAGGATACATAATACTAGCTTACAACGGTAATAGATGAACACTTTGGGTTTTTGTGGCAATCATTTTCTTTCCAAGCTTTTTGTCCTTGGCCATCAAAGGTTCCACTACCCGATAATGTGAACCTGTCAAGGTATGAAAACTCGATCCACGTATCTGGTTTCGATAGTTGGGCGCCGTCTGGTGGCGCCTGCAAAGTACCTTGGACCTCAACCTCAATAGGAGCCTTGCAAGGACCTTTGAAACTTGCTTCTTTCAGTTTGTATGTCCCTTTTGGAACAATAACTTTACTTGCTGATGTTGATGCACATGCATCTTTCCATGCATTTGCTAAAGCCTAAATACAAAGAAAAATTAAATCCGACAATTCAATATCCTAGAAGTTAATTAAAAATTAAATCCGACAATTCAATATCAGAATTGGGTTTTGCACCATATTTTGCAGTGGTCACGTCAAAGCCAACAGCAGCTAAAAGGTCCCTAGATCTACCTGCAGATGTCGAGGATAAGACCATAAGTATTGACAACATGTTAATGACAAGTTTGAGACCCATGTTGATGTTTTTGCTAAGTTTTATTCTTCCCTATTGTTTTGAAACGATGATGAAACTCTACTCTAATTTTAAGGTCATTTTATAGTCAAGTTGGGAAGCTTAACACCATTAAATTATCCAACCACAAATCCTTCTTGATTTATTTATGTGAGGCCTTACGAAGAAGTTGCAATGTTGTTCAACTTCTATCCTATTGTTGGTAATCACACCAAAGAGACGTGACAATTAAACAATTCATTAAGTATGTTTTTTAATTTTTTTTAATTGAACATGACTATAATTACAAATTAGATCTTGTTTGGGATTCGGCTTTAGGGTTTTACTGGGTGCAAACTTCATGCATGCATGCTTACCTCCAAGTAAAAACCAAAACCCATGATCAAACTTGGGAGCGTAGCCGGCCACTAATTAACAGCCCCATCCGCCACCGCAGCGACACCTAGAACTCAGCTAACACTACTACAACCACACTTAAATGTTAGAGATCGATTCAGAAATATGAAATTAGTGGGAGTCCATGTGGCAAAATTCATAATTGTAAATTGCAATATAACATTTCGCTATTTTGTGTTCTCCAATTTTAAGCCTGACATAATTTTTTTGTTTGTTTTAGAGATAAACCTCGACAAAGCAAGGAAAATTTATCAAAATGATAGCATAAAAGAACAAACAGGGTGAAGACATGGGGTAAAGCTATGGTATGTTAACATTTCTTATATATCAACTATTTTTACCACTTTGAGGACTAATATTACTATTTTGAGGACTCATGTGGTAAACTAAGAAGATTTACCACTTTGAGGACTCATGTTATCACTTTGAAGACTAATATTACTATTTTGAGGACTCATGTGGTAACTAAGAAAATTTACCACTTGAAAGACTCATGTTATCACTTTGAGGACTAATATTACTATTTTGAGGACTCATTTTACCACTTTTAAGGCAATTGTATGCATGTCATACGTAACACATTGTAGAATTTTCCGGAGACATGAACCTAAAATCGCCCAATAAAAAAAAAAAAACCGAAAGCTAATGGGAAAAAAGCAACAAGGCAAATTTAAAGTAAATAACCATGATGCTTGAAAGATGTACTCAGAATCTTGCAGGTTATCTCTTAATTCTGATGGGATGATGATCTCGCATGCTAACATGTCGAACTTAGTTTTTGTTTCTCCATTTTTGCTTGAGTTCTTCTTCAGTGCTTTCATATTGAACTTATTGAACCTCTCGTCAGTGTGTCTTTCATGGGAGAGCCATCATATTACGTAGGAAAAGAAGGTCTTCCGATGTTCTTCTGAAAGGAGTTGCTTAGTTCCCAAGAAAACTTCTTCTTCTTATCATTCTCATTGCTGGAAATTTTCAAGCATGATCAAAATAGTCCTTCATAAGAATTAAACCAACAAGATGTCAGCTTTCATTTAGTAGCCTCTCTGATCCATTGAATTGACTTTTGATCGTGGAAAGCTTCCACGGATAATTCAGCCGAAACATCACCAAATATTTCAAGAGTTTCTGGAGGTTTCTAGCCACCCAATCCATTTTTTTACACCCTTGGTTCCAAGTCTAGGGCAAAGTCATATTGTCCATGTATCCCATAGATCAATCTGATATACCTCGCTCAGGACCCACACATTTAGCACCTGGTAGGTCAATTCAAATTTTTTTCCCAAAATATTTCAATAGCAGACAAGAAGAAAACTTTAACTAAAGCACCCAATAGTCACATGCAACATGTCCGGCCCATGCAACCCTGCAACACCTGAAATTGATCTGAAACCCAAATCTTCCTCTCTGCACCGAGAGCCCCCTCTTTCTTGGCGCATCCACCTCTGCTTGCGTCACTCAATCTTCTTTCACATTTGTCCCGGACCCACAATCAAGACAGCAACATTGCTGAGTTTCTTTGGTTTGTTGAGGTCAAAGAAACGCACAGATGAGAGAGTGATGTAGGAGACAAAAAGTAGATATGGAAACAAGATATAGTCACCGACTTCAAGGCCCTAGGTACCTCGCGGTGCGCCTCCACCGCCCTCTTCTCCGCTGGCATCCAACAAGTCAAGTGCGACGCCTAGAAGTGAACTCATGTGCTGAAGCCATCGACAACCGATTTTCCATTCTATGTTCATGATCTTTCGCACAACATGCACTTCGCTAAACGACTCCATGGTTGGGATTAGGGGACTCTGATCTTCCTTCCCCGGAAGTTTCATGCCCTCAAACAGGTGAAATTTCTAACCAACTTTGTGTACGCAGCTAGGGTAGAATTTGGTTTTCTCAATGCTCAGTCTACCGTTACACTCAAGTACGTCATGAAGTCTGCGGGTACCCGACGACATTCCCAGCAATACTATAAATCCCGTCAACCCAGACGAATAAAATAACATTCAGACCCTCTTGGTCAATTCGACAACAACCTGGATCCTTTGTCAACACCGAACACTCTTGAGTTTTCAGCAACCAACTGGCACGGGCCTCTTAACCCTGGTGCACTCCTTCGGTTCACTTTCTAACTCTGGCAGACTACCTAACTGTCCGGTCTGTCCCTACTATGATCCAGCCTCCTAACCCATCCTGATAAGAGTAAACTATGTCTGGTTATGATTGATAGCTCGTATGATCCACCTGGAACTCTAAAAATTCCTTGGTCGACCGTCCAGAATTTTGCACATGGTCCACCGAGCTAGAGCTCGTCCACTAATACAGCAATATCCTCGTCCCAGCAACGAGCTGAGCTGGCATCTACCGGGACCGACAGACGACCTCAAAGTCTTGAGAACCAGATCCGCTTGGCTTTCCCTGTCTATCCCTTCGGAACCAAAACTTGCAAATTGCTGGAATAATTTAAACTATTGCGGACAAATACTGTGAGATGCTAAAGAACGTTTAAACCTTCCTCCCTTTTTTTTTTTTGAAAGAAAAACCCTTTTATCTTAGTTGAAAATTTGAAATTACATGGAGGCAAAGGGTGTACTAATTTCATGCTCTTTACAGTACGGGGCCACAGGGGACTCTGTTATATCAAACCAATACCTTTTAATTAATCAAAACTACCTTGTCACCCAGAGGCCAGAGCCAATACAATCAAGTTTGGTGATGTTTCACTTTCAGCCAAAGTCTTGTCTTTCCGTCGTCTTCTTCTCTCCTTCTCTCTCCCCTCCATTATTTCCATTACTTGAAATCCCTTTCTCTTGATCGTGTACCATTTCTTTTCCAGTGATTGTGCGTTTGGAGCAGAACTGTGATCACCAATCAGTCACTTTCCAATGGCGTTGAGCACCCATGTTAGAGCCTCCACTACTTCAGCTTTCCAATAGACATACGACGTGTTTTTGAGCTTCAGAGGCAAAGACACCCGCAAGGGCTTCACAGACTACTTATACAACGAGTTGCAGCGGCAAGGAATCAGGACTTTCAGGGACAAGCCACAACTTAAAAGAGGCACAGCCATCTCTCCGGAACTCCTCACAGCAATCAAGCAATCGAGGTTTGCGATCGTTGTTCTTTCGCTGAACTATTCTACTTCTACGTGGTGCTTGTTTGAACTGTCTAAGATTTTTGAGTGCATGGAGGAGAGGGGGACAATTCTGCCAATCTTTTATGAGGTAGACCACTCTTATGCGAGACATCAAAGGGGCAGCTTTGCTAAAGCGTTTGAAGAACATGTTGAGAAGTTTGGGGAAGGTAATAAAGAGGTGGAAGGGTGGAGAGATGCTTTAACCAAAGTGGCCAATCTCGCTGGATGGACTTCGAAGGATTACGAGTGAGCTTAAATTAATGAGTACTTACACACACTATTGCCATGCACATAGAACTAATTGGATGGCTCAGATCAGTGAAGTTTTACTCTATAGGAGCATAGAATGCCACTATATTATTGCGGTTCATTTCTATCTTACAAAGTTAAAAGTGAACTTTATATTCAATATGTTCATAAATTCAGCATGTGAATTGTTATATTCTTCTTGTAGGTACGACACAGAGCTTATCAGAGAGATTGTGCAAGCACTGTGGAGCAAAGTGCATCCTAGTCTCAATGTATTTGGTTCATCAGAGAAGTTAGTCGAAATGGATACTAAGCTGGAGGAAATAGATGTTCTTTTAGATAAAAAAGCAAATGATATCGGGCTTTAGGCGGGCCGGCCCTCGGCCCACCAAGGCCGGCTTTTGCGGGTTTTTTGACGGGCCGGGCCGGGCTAAAAGCCCTCCGGGCCGGCGGGCCTCCATCGGCCCACTTGATCCGCGGGCTTTTTGATGAGGCCTATTTATAGGGATATGGGGGATGGGTGGTTTAGGTAAGACAACCCTTGCTAGACTAGTTTATGAGAAAATCTCTCATCAATTTGAAGTTTGCATCTTTCTAGCTAATGTCAGAGAGGTCTCCACAACCCATGGTGTAATACCCCGAAAATTCATATTATTTTACGATGACATTTTGGAAATGATTTCGTGGTCATGGGAGATTGTACGAAGCTTGGAGAAGTGTGAGATTAGTTCGAACGATTTTATTTCGAAAACGTACGTTAATTAAGGGCATGCGAAATCGACTTTTTATACGTACGGAATTTGGGAAAATTTCCTTCATGAAAGTTGTAGAGCTCGTCGATACGATCGCGTGCATATGCGGAACACAAAAATCGGACTTCGTATGAATTAATTATGATTTTTTGAACAAGTTTCCAGTTTAGTATAAAGCTTCCTTTTTTGAAAATTTTCCAAAATTAATTTCAGTTTCCATTTTCGGAAGCCGAGCTTCCTCTCTCCTCCCTCACGCGTCGAACTCGACCGAAACGCCTGCAATTTCTTCTCCGGCCAATTTCTTCCTCCTCCGGCCACCAATCTTCACCAAACTTCTTCCATTGGCTTCGTATGGTCCTTGCGCACCCGTCTGTGGTGGCCTTGCACGGCGGCACTGCATGTAACGGCGGCGGTGAGCTTGTTTTGATTTAAGCTCGATTTTAGTCAACGCCGGTTTTCTCCTATCTCCGGCCACCAAAACTTCCGATCCTTAGCTCCATGAACTCCCCTCAACCTAGGAGGATTGCACCTGGAGTGACCGGTTTCACGTTCGTCGGAGCTCGGTCGGTTTTCGATCCGAAACGAAAATCTTTCGATCTGGATATCTCTAGCTGTGGTGCATCGTTTTGATTGATTCGTGATCCAGTGGGTTCGCATTGATGTTCTTAACAACTCTATAGAAGGAATAGAGGCCTGAAATTGAAGTTTTTACGTCGAAAATTTAGCTCGCCGGTTTCTGCAAATTCTCGCCGGTTTCTGGAAATGTTCCGGCCATCTTCACACTGTTCAAGGTAATTGTCGACCCCTTCCGGTCATTTTCAGACTTCGTGCTAGTTATAAAAATTGTTGGGCTTGATGAGAGGAAGAGGAGCAGCCATGCCCCGACACCATTGGCGGTGGTCGACGGTTGCTCTGCCCTTTTTCCGGCGAGCCTTTTCCGGCCACCTCCGGTGGTCAAAAATGTGATTTCTTTACCGTTTTAGATTCTAAGTTTTGATACAATCGTTTGCATATATAATTCATAATTTTTGGATATCGTATGATTTAGTTATGAATTTTTACGTTTTCGATCGATTTCGATAATCCAATTAATGTTTTTTGAAGATCGGACCGTCCGATGGACTTGTAGTTTTGATATATTGATCGTATGACTGTCCCGGTGACTTTGTGAGGTCACGGTTGAAGATCCGACCGTTGGATCTTCGTATAATTGTGATTTAGTGATTTGGAAGGTGATTCGTGAGAATCCGACCGTCGGATTTTCATGAAATTTTGTAGAGATGTTTATAAGGACGATTCAGGAAGATCCGACCGTTGGATCTTCGTGATAACTTTGGGGGATGATCCTATGGGCGATCCGTGAGAATCCGACCGTTGGATCATCATATAATTTCGATCCGACCGTTGGATCGTCTTTATTTTAATTATGAGTTGTTGGCTAAGTTATGATCATATTGGATTTAGGTGATTGACGGTGTTCCTTGGTGAGCGGTTTTGGCGTGTTTTGTGAAATAGAAGACGCAGCGGGATTAGAGGTGAGTAAATCTCACGCGGTTCATATTACGAACCGAGTACTGTTAATTAATTTATTTTGTTGTAATTGTGTGAAAAATATTTATGGAATAAATATTTGTTTTTAATCATATGGACTTGATCAACTACGATCCATAGGTAAGTAAAATGTTTTAATTATACAAAATGAATTTCCTGATTTTCTTGTGTGTGTTTTATAGTTGGTATTAGTGATTATCCATGTGCGGATGATTACGTATATATATATTTACGTGGATATATATATGGAATGGTGTGACATTGAGGTGGGTGTGGAATTATGATAATTTGGTTGAGATATGATATTGTATTGGAAATTACCATGATTGTTTATGATGATGTTAACCGATAAATGTGTGTGATAATTATGTTGATCTTCTGAGTTGATTAGAGGGTAGAATTGTAGTGCTCTGAGGACTGGGAGTCCGAAGACCGCCGGTTAGATAATAACTGAGATGTAGTGCTCTGAGGACTGGGAGTCCGAAGACCGCCGGTTAGATAATAACTGAGATGTAGTGCTCTGAGGACTGGGAGTCCAAAGACCGCCGGTTAGATAATAACCGAGATGTAGATGTAGTGCTCTGAGGACTGGGAGTCCGAAGACCGCCGGTTAGATAATAACTGATAGGAGCATTTTAATGTGATATTTTAATAGTTAATTCCACACATTTTGCTTAGTTAATTCCTTAACTGAATCGATTTTTAATTCAATTTCTATTTTTAGGTACATTGGAGTAGATGAAGGTGAAATGAGCGTTAGATCCATAATTACCTGGAAATGATGGAGAAAAATGGAAATGTACTAAAAGATCAATTTTACACATATTCCTACTCCGGCTAGGAGAAACCAAGCCAAGCAAAGAAGAAGGAGCGGCCGCCTGACAAAATGAACTTCAAATGAGCTGAAACCTTCCAGATCCATTCTAGACACCCAAAGGATCATTTCTTATGAAGAGTGCCAGAGCAAAATATGAGTGGAAGGCCTTCAAACAATCAGCCCAATTTTCTACAGAAGCAAAACCGGAAAACTGGACCTGTAAGAGGTCCAGCAGCATTTCCGGCCCAACCACATGGATTGAATCTCTGAAAATTTGTCAGGATGATCTAAACTCATAAAGGAACATTTGATATGAAGAAATCGGAGGCCCAATATGAAGTTTTGATGGAGAAATAATTGAAGGAATAAAGGGACAGAAACTGACCTGAAAACAGCTCAACACCACATATTCATGTTTCCCACCCACATGAAGAAAGCATTTCTTTTTCCTTAGATACATTTTTCTACTCTAAAAGATCATCATCACTTCCACATTTCTTCACCTTTATGCTTTGCTTTCATCATTACCTCATCTTTTACATATTTTACAAACCACTCTCATACTCCACTTTCATTATTTTTCTTCATCTCATCATTTCACTCTTCTTTTTCTTCCCTATATAAACACCTTCTCCTCTCATTCCAACACACATTCCTTCATCCATTCCATCTTCTTTGTCTCTCCATTTCCTTTCCATTTTCCTAAACCAATTCCTTCATCCATTCCATCTTCTTTGTCTCTCCATTTCCTTTCAATTTTCTCTCCATCCTCTAGTGCATTCAACTTTTCAAGCAAGGGAGAAGAAGAAGAAGAAGGAGCCGTGAGCATCATCATCCATCCTCCACCTTGAAGCTTGCTTTCGAGATTCAAGAATCCATAACGTTTCATCCTTCATCCCCATCTCCATCTCACGGTGTAATGCAACCTCTTTCTTTGTAATCTTGCTTAGTTTCGTGAGAATTGTTTCTAGTTGACATTTATGTTTGAACAAGGTTTATATTCTGAAATTTTATGATTGAATAAAGAATTTCGATTCTTATGTTGTGATTCCAAAGTTGCTTATGTGAGTTTGTTTAATTAAATTTGCGTTATAGATAACTTTTGTATTTTAATCTTATGTGGTTGCAAACACGTAGGGTTTTGATATGATTGGTGCTAGGTTTAAGAACATGAAATCGACTTTTCGTTTTGTGTAAACTTGAATCAAAGTAGTAAAGGTTTTGTGTAAAGACCGAATTTAATTAAAGAGAATTGCAATTAGGTGGACTTTTCCATACTAAGTTGTACACTTGAGTTGATAGCCTTTCACTATGTGTAATGCGTTAAACATGACATGATTGACTAGCTTTCTAGGGTTTGATTGCATGTTTGATAGGATTAATCTAGGTGCTTTCGCTTAGGTTAATTAGCATTGAAAAGTAAAAAATGGGAATTCATTTGCTTTCGAATGTTTCACATGATCAACTCCTTTCTCATGACTTAGATGAACAATATTAGGGTTTGAATCAATTTTAATCATATGTTTCGGTTTTTGATCTTTGTTCTCTCACTCCATTCATATTTTTATGTTTTTGCATTTTAATTATTTTGTTAACTTAGTTTTATTTTCGAAAAAAACCAAAAACAAAATCCCCCCTTTTTCGTAAATAATGTTTATAGTTGTGAATATCTTTGTGAATATTATACTTTGTTTTAATTTTAATTGTTTAATAGTTTGACAATGACAGGTGTACCCTCAATCCCCGGAATAGAACGATCCCTATTTGCTTATACTACTAACGATATTTCAGGGTTAAATTGTGCGCTTGCCAAAAGTGACATCAATAACCGAGATGTAGATGTAGTGCTCTGAGAACTGGGAGTCCGAAGACCGCCGGTTAGATAATAACCGAGATGTAGTGCTCTGAGGACAGGGGAAAAGTCCGAAGACCGCCGGTTAAATAATAACCGAGATATAGTTGGATCCAAACAGTTGGGATGGACCAAAGTAGTGATATTGTGGTTTTGAGGATTGTGGAAATGTATTCGTTGTGGATTTTCCGTGTTTTGGTTTGATGTTTCCTTACAGATGTTGAGATTGTTGATTTTTACTTGAGTTAAAATAAATGTGTTATAAAATCAACATTCCCTTCTTATTTACTCACGAGCTGTCAAAAGCTTACCGGGTTTGGTGTTGTTGCAATCCCGGTACACTATTCAAATTGTGTAGCGGGAAATCTTGCAGGTTAGGAGATTCAGGGCGGTGATCGTACGGGTTAGAGTAATAGTTATAGTTTTACAGTGATTGTAATAGCGAGGTGAGTGATGCTCAATTTGAGCTTTACATATTTACTTTGTTTAAGTGAGTTGTAATAATTAATTTGAGATTCGAAATTTGAGTGATTTGTGTTTTTAGTTGATTTTTCATGTTTTCGGATTTTAAATTAGTTATTCAAAATTCGGGGCGTGACAGTTTGGTATCAGAGCGTAAGGTACATATTTGGTGACGTGTCAATACCTTCCGAGTGATGGCCCGTCTGCAGCGGATCCCCATCGTGTGCTCTTCGGTATTAGCTAAGTGATTGGGTATGTGTGAGTGTTGGGAGTTGTTTAGGCCGCTAAGTCGTTTTAGGAACGTGAATACCTTCCCTATAGTATTGACTTGGTTAATATGGATTTGTATTTGACTTCTACTGTGTTTTAAGTGTTATATGTGTATTAGCCAAGCATACTATACTTCTTAGGTGTTGGTTATTCGAAGGAGTAGTACTTAGAACCGTAGAGTTGTCTTGTAGGTTCGTATTAGAATAAGTTTAGTTTCCGCAAGTTGTAATTTTCGAGGAATAGAAACCTCTAGATTTTACTCTGATGAGTCAGTGAGAATTGTTTTATGGATGTGAGGTTCCTTTGGATGTTGATGTGTTTGGTTGAAGGCATGATGTTGGCCTAGGCATGTACCTTGTGTGGTTACGAGTATAAAGTGATAGAAATTTTACCTTATTAGGTTGGACATACAGATGTTTTTGAATAGATTCATGACTCATGTGGAGTTATGAGTAGTGTTGCGGTTAGGGAATGAATTATAGTGGTTAATTCTTCCATGTGTTTGTAAGTTGTTGAGCAGGGTTTAAGTTGTGAGAACGAAGTTGATCTCGTGTTTGAGTGATAGAGATGAGCGACTATAGATTTGAGTCGTCTCCGAGTACCTTAAATCATAAGGGTTAGTTGAAGTGGAAATTGAGGAGATTGAGGTTTTGTTTAAGTGTCGGAGACAATATTTTTGGATTGTCTCTGAGTGTTTTAATTGTTTTGAAATCAGGGTTGTTGGTAGGAACGGAACTAGTGGTAAGTTTTTGTTGAAACAATTGATTGATGAAATAGTGGAGATTTTATATGTGTTGTAAGTGTCACTCTAAGGATGTGGGTTTTCCTAGTTAACTCAGGAAGCGCGTAATTTTATTAATTCCTAATTCTAGCAATGGAATTGTTTGTGTTTGGTTTGACTCAAATTATGCTAGCTAGACCTTTGTGTGACTTAATTGATTGTTAGATATTGAATGATTGTTTGTGATACATTATTTGTGTCACACCCCGAATTTTGAAATAAGGATTCAAATCCGGAACATGACTAATAACAATACAAATAACGTTCTGAATTTTTTCTCTCTGAAACAACCACACCTTACACCTCTTAATATTACATAAACCAAATCCTCAAGCTACTTATTACAGCACACTCTCACCAAATCAGATTGTAAAGCTCAAATGAGTATAATTCTCCTCACAAAACAAATGCTGTAAATCTAATACTAATACTCTAAACCGCACGATTACTGCCCTGATTCTCCTGACCTGTGAGATTACCCGCTACACAATTTGAATAGTGTACCGGGATTGCAACAACACCAAACCCGGTAAGCTTTTTGCAAAGCTCGTGAGTAAACAAGAAAGAACTGTTGATTTATTTAATTACAAATCTTATAATTCAAATAAACGATCAACACATTCACAAGGTAATCCAAAAATCACATAAACATAAAAGTAAGTATTTTTTTTTTCGATACTCTCTTTTAAAACTCAACCAACAAATATTGCATCATTAATATGTGAAATAACATTAAAGCAATGCATGCTTGATTTTCTTTTTACCAACACCTTCACATATTCATAATATATCATGGATAGATATTTGATCAATTTCACATAACACCTTCACATATTCAAAATATATCATGGATAGATATTTGATCACTTTCACATAAGTACATTTCTCTTTTTAGTGAATTTTCAGATTAACTGGTAACAAATCATAAATCCACGTGTTAGGGTCCATAATACCAAAACACGGGAAAACCAGGTTGACTGGTATCAAATCATAAATCCACGTGCTAGGGTCCATAATACCAAAGCACGGGAAAACCAGGTTGACTGGTAACAAATCATAAATCCGCGTGCTAGGGTCCATAATACCAAAGCACGGGAATCCACATGCTAGGGTCTATAATACCAAAGCATGGGTAAGCCGCAGCATACCAAGGACACCCTCCAAAGTATGTATACTCAAAGTACCACCCTTCCTAAGAGTATAATAGTGCACTACTGAAGGGACTAGGGCCCACAGCTTAATCGTCATCATAACATCAAAACACATTTACCAGTAATTCACTTAAGCACGGGGTTGTTGAAATCACCCGGCTTCATAATTGTACTTTTCAGACATAATCAATTTCACAACATACAATCTTTATAAATTTTAGATTGTATAAATGTATATGTACACCCATATAAAGAGACATATTATTTCAAGACAAATCTTTAATTCTTAAAATAATTTCCACATATTCACAATTGGCCATATAAAATAGCTTTCACATCACATGATCAACATTTCATTATTCAACAATTAAATGGGAGATTAATAGCTTGAATAATATCCAATCAATTCTCAATCATTTCATCATACCAATCACACGCCAATTAACATATATTTCACGTAAATATATATATATATATATATATACACGTAATCATCCGCTCAGGAATGACCACTAATACCAACTATAGTTCAAGCATAAAAACCGTGAAATTCATTTGTATAATAAAATCATTTTACTTACCTATGGACCGTAGTTGATCAAGTCCATATGATTTAAAACAAATATTTATTCCACGAATATTTTCACACAATTACGACAAAAATAAAGTAATTAAATTTATTCGGTTCGTAATATGAACCACGTGAGGTTTACTCACCTCTAATCCCGCTGCGTCTTCTAAAAAGTCAAATATAACGATATTCCAAACGCTCGTCAACTCAAACCGTCAAGTACCTAATCAAGTATGGTCTTTGCTTAGTAAACGAAACACGAAATAAACTTAAACGACGATCCAATGGTCGGATTCTAAAATAAAGACGATCCAACGGTCGGATTCTAAAATAAAGGTGATCCAACAGTCGGATTGGAAAATAAAGGTGATCCAACGGTCGGATTCGAAAAAAAAGATGATCCAACGGTCGGATCCTAAAATAAAGGTGATCCAACGGTCGGATTCGAAAATAAAGATGATCCAACGGTCGGATATGAAAATAAAGTCGATCCAACGGTCGGATCCTCACGGATCGCCCTTAGGATCATCCTCCAAAATTATCACGAAGATCCAACGGTCAGATCTTCCTGAATCGTCCTTACAAACATCTCCACAAAATTTCATGAAAATCCGACGGTCGGATTCTCACGAATCGCCTTCCGAATCACTATTTCACAATTATACGAAGATCCAACGGTCGGATCTTTGCCCGTGACCTCAAAAAGTCATCGTGACAGTCATACGATCAACATATTAAAATCTGAAGTAAAACCGATGGTCTGATCTTCACAGATCTTAAACCGAAGATAAAGCGTAAAAATGTTAAAACGTAAATCCACTATTTATCAACTTTTTCTAAAATAACCTTGTAATATATCAAAACGCTCGTATGGATGCGTAGATCATCGTCCAGATAATATAAACTCAAAATATGGTCCGACGCGCCGCCACAAGAGGTGGTCAACGCGGCGGTTAACCACCTCCGATGCAAAAGTTGTCAACTACAAACTTCTTCAAAATGAAAGGGTGATCAACTTTCATACCTGGAGCTAAGCCTGGTTCTGCCTAGATCGTCCTAGATCAAGCTTTGAAGTTTGGATCAATCTGGTGCGTCTGATCAGATTCCAGATTGAATCAGGGACGTCGTAATCTTCAACTCGTGATCTTTCACTCCACACTCAAAATCGTCATGCAAGGAGGATATGAGGATGATCAGGGGGAGGAGGAGATCACGAAAATGGGAAGGATCGGCCCGTGAAACGCCGGCGTCGAGGTTTTCCGGCCGGGTCGGGTTTCGCACGGCTGAGGTGGCTTTGATCCAGCTCTGTGGGCTGCCGTGGGGCAAGGCGACGTCACAGGGTGACTGGGCGGCGCTGGGCGACCTTGGGGAGGGCCGGGTCCGCGACGGAGGAGGCCGGACGTGAGAGATGGAGTCGGGTCGGGTCAGGCGGGTCGGCCGCGTGGGAGAGGAGAGAGAACGGAGGTTTTCGGGGACTGTTTCGCAAAAAAAAGAAAAGTTTCGTCCTTGAATGAAAATTCCGGATTTTTTTCGATATTTATAGGAAATTCCCAAATTTCAAATATTCATAACTTATTCATACGAACTCCGAATATTGCGTTCCACATATGCACGCGATCATATCGACGAGCTCTACAACTTTCATGAAGGAAATTTTCTCAAATTCCAAACGTATAAAAAGTCACTTTTTGAGACCCCCTAAATAACGTTCGATTTCGAAAATAAAATCGTTCGAACTACTTCCACAACTTCTCCAAGCTTCGTACTCGCTCCTAATACCGCGAAATCAATTCTAAAAATCGACGGAATTTAATTTAGATTTTTCAGGGTATTACAATTTGAATGAGGCATGCAGCATAGTTGACGAAGGTTTTGAAAGAGTAAGGAGTGACCAAGGTTCGACCCTTGGTGTCGTTGTGGTTGTTTAAAGAAAAGACGACATGCATTCAATCTTATTGATTTAATTATATTACAAAATAAACAAACAGAGGACTACACTATTCTAAGCTAGGTCAGTAGCTCCAGATGGGTTGAGGCTGAGCTCAAGAGAAACAGGAGAGCCACTGTTGTAACCGCCTGAGCCACCGGAATAGTAACCGTATGCACTACCTTCCTCGGAAGTAGTTTTCGGGTTACCAAGGACGTCCTCACCGTGCACGGGGAACAGAGGAAGAGTCTCGACCTCCTGGTGATCTCCTCCTCGACGTTCCATGAAATATTGTCCTCCTGTTGTGCCAAAAGAGATAGTACTGGTATTAGCGTTGAAGGGTGAGAAGGAGTTTGGGTCAACGCCATAGCCGACACGTGACCCAAGGGTTAGATCGATTGATCCATCATCACCAGTTGAACCTGTGGAACCAAAGTGTAGATCAATGGACCTACCATCATCAGTAGAACTTGTGGATCCAAAATTTAGATCAAGAGATCCACCAACCCGAACTTTCCGAAATTCCTTCAACTTCTGCCTGTCACGAGCCTTGAGGTTCTGGAACCAAAAGAAGACGTTCTTGTCCTCGATCTGCCCATACGGTTTCAGATGAAGACAGATCTCGTGAATATGCTCTGGAGTTGGGCACTTGTAACCCTTGTCATAGTAGAGCCCCTGAAGGATTCTTAGTTGAGCAGGTGTAGGAGTCCACCGGATAGTGGTCGACCTGATAGGTGTGTTGGCACTACTCCTGGCTGCTTGAGTGCTGATAGGAGCATTTTAATGTGATATTTTAATAGTTAATTCCTCACATTTTGCTTAGTTAATTCCTTAACTGAATCGATTTTTAATTCAATTTCTATTTTTAGGTACATTGGAGTAGATGAAGGTGAAATGAGCGTTAGGTCCATAATTACCTGGAAATGATGGAGAAAAATGGAAATGTACTAAAAGATCAATTTTACACATATTCCTACTCCGGCTAGGAGAAACCAAGCCAAGCAAAGAAGAAGGAGCGGCCGCCTGACCAAATGAACTTCAAATGAGCTGAAACCTTCCAGATCCATTCTAGACACCCAAAGGATCATTTCTTATGAAGAGTGCCAGAGAAAAATATGAGTGGAAGGCCTTCAAACAATCAGCCCAATTTTCTACAGAAGAAAAACCGGAAAACTGGACCTGTAAGAGGTCCAGCAGCATTTCCGGCCCAACCACATGGATTGAAGCTCTGAAAATTTGTCAGGATGATCTACACTCATATAGGAACATTTGATATGAAGAAATCGGATGCCCAATATGAAGTTTTGGTGGAGAAATAATTGAAGGAATAAAGGGACAGAAACTGACCTGAAAACAGCTCAACACCACATATTCATGTTTCCCACCCACATGAAGAAAGCATTTCTTTTTCCTTGGATACATTTTTCTACTCTAAAAGATCATCATCACTTCCACATTTCTTCACCTTCATGCTTTGCTTTCATCATTACCTCATCTTTTACATATTTTACAAACCACTCTCATACTCCACTTTCATTATTTTTCTTCATCTCATCATTTCACTATTCTTTTTCTTCCCTATTTAAACACCTTCTCCTCTCACTCTCAATCACCAATTCCTGAATCCATAACACACATTCCTTCATCCATTCCATCTTCTTTGTCTCTCCATTTCCTTTCCATTTTCCCATCCATCCTCTAGTCATCTCCACGAGTTCAAGCAAGGCCAAAGGAAGAAGAAGAGAAGCCGTGAGCATCACCATCCATATCCATCCTTGAAGCTTGCTTTCGAGATTCAAGAGCCCACAACGTTTATCATCCATCTCATCTTCATCCACGGTGTAATCCGATTCTCCTTTGTAACATTTGCTTTGAATTTCGTTGGTTATAAACTAGTTGACACATGTGTTTGAACAAATATTAATTTCTGGAATTTTTATGATTAATTGAGAATTTTCAGATTCATATTATTGTTCTTCGAGAGTTGCTTATGTGGGTTTGTTTAATTAAATTTGCATTATAGATATCCTTTGTGTATTAATCTTATTTGGGTCGACACTTATAGGGTTTATGCATAATTGTTGCTAGGTTTAAGAACATGAAATCGACTTTTCGTTTTGTGTAAACTTGAACCAAAGTAGTAAAGGTTTTGGACAAAGATCGAATTTAATTAACGAGGATTGCAATTAGGTGGACTTTTCCATACTAAGTTGTACACTTGAGTTGATAGCCTTTCTCTATGTTTATTGCGTTGAACATGTTATGATTGACTAGCTTTCTAGGGCTTGAATGCATGTTTGATAGGATTAGTCTTTGTGCTTTCACTTAGATTAATTAGCATTGAAAAGTAAAATATGGGAAATTGTTTGCTTTTAACGTTTCACATGATCAACTCCATTCTCATGACTTAGATGAACAATATTAGGGTTTGAATCAATTTTAATCATATGTTTCGGTTTTTGATCTTTGTTCTCTCACTCCATTTGTATTTTTATGTTTTTGCATTTTAATTTGTTAACTTAGTTTTATTTTCAAAAAAACCAAAAACAAAATCCCCCCTTTTTCGTAAATAATGTTTATACTTGTGAATATCTTTGTGAATATTATACTTTGTTTTAATTTTAATTGTTTAATTGTTTGACAATGACAGGTGTACCCTCAATCCCCGGAATAGAACGATCCCTATTTGCTTATACTACTAACGATATTTCAGGGTTAAATTATGCGCTTGCTTTTAGCGCATCAGGTGCTTCCTCCCTCCTCGGTTGGTTGCTGGGCTTGTAGTTCCATTTGTTGCTGGGTTTGAAGCTCCATTAGTTGCAGAGTTCGTGGTTCCATGGTGATGAGTTGAGAGAAAGTGAAAATTGAAGAAACGAAGTTGACGAGTGTTTAAGGGAAATTGTTGTTAAAAGGATTGAAGTTGATGAAGTGTATTGGAGATCTGAAATTCTCAGATGAAGGAAAGGATTGAACCTTTCAGATGGAAGAAAAGATCTGAGAGAG
This sequence comes from Rosa lucieae, assembly GCA_024704745.1. NCBI lineage: Eukaryota > Viridiplantae > Streptophyta > Magnoliopsida > Rosales > Rosaceae > Rosa > Rosa lucieae. The sequence goes on from CM045492.1 coordinate 9,444,155, forward strand.
AAGGATTGAAGATTAGTGAGGAAAGACTGGGAATTTGAGAAGAGAAAGGCTGAAGAGTTTGAGAGAGAATGGCTAGAACTCGGAAGAAATTTTCTTTTCCTTTGGAGTGAACAGTCGCTTCCTCAGAATGTACCTATTTATAGAACGAGGTGAGCAGATCTCCACCGTTGGATGGACGATCTCTGTGATTCATTCTACTCGTTGGATTAAAGTTGCCCGAAAACACGGAAAAGCTGTTGGCGCTTGGAGAGCGTGTAAGGGGACCAAGGGAATCTCGAGGCGCTGTGGCAGACAGCTTTAGCCGAAAGTAAATTTGACTGCCGTAAATCACGGAAGGGATAAGCCGTGGAAAGTGGGCCGTACTTGGGCCTGTCTCGGATCAAGGCCATCACTGTAGCTGTGGGTGGAGGCCTGATGGGCTGAGTTTCAGAAACAGTTTTGGATATGATGGGCCGAGTTTCAGAAACAGTTTTGGATATGATGGGCCGAGTTTCTGAAACAGTTTTGGATATGATGGGCCGAGTTTCTGAAACAGTTGTGGATATGTTGGGCCGGGTTTCTGCAACAGTTTTGGGTGTTTTGGGCCGAATTGTTGAAACAGTTTGAAACAGTTGGTTTAAATAAAAGGATTGGTATGGATAGTAACATGAGCAGCTCGTGCTCGAGTGGTTGAGTGTGGAGTTTGTGTACAAGAGGTCTGAGGTTCGAACCTCGCCTCTCGTTTATTTTTATTATGTTCGTTTATGACATAATAAGTATAAAATTTGTACACATTATATTAAGCACAACTTGTGCTCCAGTGGTTAGGGGCAAGATTTTTGAGCAGCAGGTTAAGGGTTCGAAACCTTGCATCCCCTTGTATTTATTTTTATGTCGCTTTTGACATAATAAATATAACACATGTGCATATATTATTGAAAGCAGCTCTTGCTTCAGTGGTTGGGAGCAAAACCTTGGTGTAGGAGGTCTGGAGTTCGAACCTTATGATAGGAGCATTTTAATGTGATATTTTAATAGTTAATTCCTCACATTTTGCTTAGTTAATTCCTTAACGGAATCGATTTTTAATTCAATTTCTATTTTTAGGTACATTGGAGTAGATGAAGGTGAAATGAGCGTTAGGTCCATAATTACCTGGAAATGATGGAGAAAAATGGAAATGTACTAAAAGATCAATTTTACACATATTCCTACTCCGGCTAGGAGAAACCAAGCCAAGCAAAGAAGAAGGAGCGGCCGCCTGACCAAATGAACTTCAAATGATCTAAAACCTTCCAGATCCATTCTAGACACCCAAAGGATCATTTCTTATGAAGAGTGCCAGAGCAAAATATGAGTGGAAGGCCTTCAAACAATCAGCCCAATTTTCTACAGAAGCAAAACTGGAAAACTTGACCTGTAAGAGGTCCAACAGTATTTCCGGCCCAACCACATGGATTGAAGCTCTGAAAATTTTTCAGCATGATCTAAACTCATAGAGGAACATTTGATATGAAGAAATCGGAGGCCCAATATGAAGTTTTGATGGAGAAATAATTGAAGGAATAAAGGGGCAGAAACTGACCTGAAAACAGCTTAACACCACAAATTCATGTTTCCCACCCACATGAAGAAAGCATTTCTTTTTCCTTGGATACATTTTTCTACTCTAAAAGATCATCATCACTTCCACATTTCTTCACCTTCATGCTTTGCTTTCATCATTACCTCATCTTTTACATATTTTACAAACCACTCTCATACTCCACTTTCATTATTTTTCTTCATCTCATCATTTCACTCTTCTTTTTCTTCCCTATTTAAACACCTTCTCCTCTCACTCTCAAACACCAATTCCTTCATCCATTCCATCTTCTTTGTCTCACCATTTCCTTTCCATTTTCCCACACATTCCTTCATCCATCTCATCTTCTTTGTCTCTCCATTTCCTTTCCATTTTTCTCTCCATTCTCTTGTTTTAAGTTTCTGCATTTTTAAGCAAAGAGAAGAAGAGAAGAAGAAGCCATGAAGCCTCCTAGCCGTCATCATCCACCTTGTGCCGTGATAGTGAAGTCTTGCTTTAAAGATTCAAGATCAACGTCTCAAGCTCTTCATCATCCACTCCCTTCATGGTGTAATTCTATCTTTTTTCTTGTAATTTCTTTTGGTTTTCTTTGTTTAGATTTGTAGAACTATGAATTCTAGTTAACAAATAATGTTAAGGGCAAAGTTTAAAGCCCGTTTATATGTTTTGAGATAAAGTTGTGATTTCTATATGTTGATTTTTATGTTGCTTATGTGGGTTTGTTTAATTAAATTTGCATGATAGAAAACTTTTGTATTTTAATCTTATGTGGTTGCAAACACTTAGGGTTTTGATATAATTGGTGCTAGGTTTAAGAACATGAAATCGACTTTTCGTTTTGTGTAAACTTGAATCAAAGTAGTAAAGGTTTTGTGCAAAGACCGAATTTAATTAAAGAGGATTGCAATTAGGTGGACTTTTCCATACTAAGTTGTACACTTGAGTTGATAGCCTTTCTCTATGTCTAATGCGTTGAACATGTCATGATTGACTAGCTTTCTAGGGCTTGATTGCATGTTTGATAGGATTAATCTAGGTGCTTTCGCTTAGGTTAATTAGCATTGAAAAGTAAAATATGGGAAATCATTTGCTTTCGAATGTTTCACATGATCAACTCCTCTCTCATGACATTTAAAATCAACTATAGGAATTGTAATTGGATTTCTTGCATATGGATGTGGTTTTGATCTTTGTTCCTTGCGATCCACACTTGTATATATGTTTTTACATTTTCTTTATTTTATTTATCTTAATTTTCAATTCTATAATTCTTAAACCCCCTCCCTTTTTATTTTGTTACTTGTATATATTTCTATTCTTTATTTTATTTTTGTAAATAATACTTTATTATTTTAATTCTTTATTTGTTTATACAATTGTATATATTTATTTTCTTTATTTTATTTTTGTAAATAATACTTTTCTTTATTTGTTTCACAATTACAAGTGTACCCTCAATCCCCGGATAGAACGATCCCTATTTGCTTATACTACTAACGATATTTCAGGGTTAAATTATGCGCTTGCCAAAAGCGCATCACCTTACCTCTTACATTAATTTTTTTTTGAATAGTGTATACGCTAAGTATACGGACGTATTTTTATACATCGAGTCGTATCCTTGGTGTATACGCTCAATATGCGGACTTATTTTTATACGTCGAGCCGTACCCTTGTAGGTTTCTACAGTTTATTCTGTATAAACTACCGAAAACTTAAATCGGGAGGAATGGGCTCGCGATTAAATTTCGGGACGAAATTTCTTTAAGAATGGTAGATTGTAATACCCCGAAAATTCATATTATTTTACGATGACATTTTGGAAATGATTTCGTGGTCATGGGCGATTGTATGAAGCTTGGAGAACTGTGGGATTAGTTCGAACGATTTTATTTCGAAAACGTACGTTAATTAAGGGCACGCGAAATTGACTTTTTATACGTACGGAATTTGGGAAAATTTCCTTCATGAAAGTTGTAGAGCTCGTCGATACGATCACGTGTATATGCGGAACACAAAAATCGGAGTTCGTATGAATTAATTATGATTTTTTGAAAAAGTTTCCAGTTTAGTATAAAGCTTCCTTTTTTGGAAATTTTCCAAAATTAATTTCAGTTTCCATTTTCGGAAGCCGAGCTTCCTCTCTCCTCCCTCCCGCGTCGAACTCGACCGAAACGCCTGCAATTTCTTCTCCGGCCAATTTCTTCCTCCTCCGGCCACCAATCTTCACCAAACTTCTTCCATTGGATTCGTATGGTCCTTGCGAACCCGTCTGTGGTGACCTTCCACGGCGGCGAGGCCTGTAACGGCGGCGGTGAGCTTGTTTCGATTTAAGCTCGATTTTAGTCAACGCCGGTTTTCTCCTATCTCCGGCCACCAAAACTTCCGATCCTTAGCTCCATGAACTCCCCTCAACCTAGGAGGATTGCACCTAGAGTGACCGGTTTCACGTTCGTCGGAGCTCGGTCGGTTTTCGATTCGAAACGAAAATCTTTCGACCGGGATATCTCTAGCTGTGGTGCATTTTTTTGATTGATTCTTGATCCAGTGGGTTCGTCTTGATGTTCTTAACAACTCTATAGAAGGAATCGAGGCCTGAAATTGAAGTTTTTACGTCGAAAATAGAGCTCGCCGGTTTCTGCAAATTCTCGCCGGTTTCTGGAAATTTGCCGACCAGATTCATACTGTTCAAGGTAATTTGCGACCCCTTCCGGTCATTTTCAGACTTCGTGATAGTTATGAAAATTGTTGGGCTTGATGAGAGGAAGAAGATCAGCCAGGCCCCGACACCATTGGCGGTGGTCGGAGGAGGCTCTGGCCTTTTTCCGGCGACCCTTTTCCAGCCACCTCCGGGGGTCAAAAATGTGATTTCTTTACAGTTTTAGATTCTAAGTTTCGATACAATCGTTTGCATATATAATTCATAATTTTTGGATATCGTATGATTTAGTTATGAATTTTTACAGTTTCGATCGATTTCGATAATCCAATTAATGTTTTTTGAAGATCGGACCGTCCGATGGACTTGTAGTTTTGATATGTTGATCGTATGACTGTCCCGGTGACTTTGTGAGGTCACGGTCAAAGATCCGACCGTTGGATCTTCGTATAATTGTGATTTAGTGATTTGGAAGGCGATTCGTGAGAATCCGACCGTCGGATTTTCGTGAAATTTTGTAGAGATGTTTATAAGGACGATTCAGGAAGATCCGACCGTTGGATCTTCGTGATAACTTTGGGGGATGATCCTATGGGCGATCCGTGAGGATCCGACCGTTGGATCATCATATAATTTCGATCCGACCGTTGGATCGTCTTTATTTTAATTATGAGTTGTTGGCTAAGTTATGATCAAATTGGATTTAGGTGATTGACGGTGTTCCTTGGTGAGCGGTTTTGGCGTGTTTTGTGAAATTGAAGACGCAGCGGGATTAGAGGTGAGTAAATCTCACGCGGTTCATATTACGAACCGAGTACTGTTAATTAATTTATTTTGTTGTAATTGTGTGAAAAATATTTATGGAATAAATATTTGTTTTTAATCATATGGACTTGATCAACTACGGTCCATAGGTAAGTAAAATGTTTTAATTATACAAAATGAATTTCCTGATTTTCTTGTGTGTGTTTTATAGTTGGTATTAGTGATTATCCCTGTGCGGATGATTACGTATATATATATTTACGTGGATATATATATATGGAATGGTGTGACATTGAGGTGGGTGTGGAATTATGATAATTTGGTTGAGATATGATATTGTATTGGAAATTACCATGATTGTTTATGATGATGTTAACCGATAAATGTGTGTGATAATTATGTTGATCTTCTGAGTTGATTAGAGGGTAGAATTGTAGTGCTCTGAGGACTGGGAGTCCGAAGACCGCCGGTTAGATAATAACCGAGATGTAGATGTAGATGTAGTGCTCTGAGGACTGGGAGTCCGAAGACCGCCGGTTAGATAATAACCGAGATGTAGTGCTCTGAGGACAGGGGAAAAGTCCGAGGACCGCCGGTTAAATAATAACCGAGATATAGTTGGCTCCAAACAGTTGGGATGGACCAAAGTAGTGATATTGTGGTTTTGAGGATTGTGGAAATGTATTCGTTGTGGATTTTCCGTGTTTTGGTTTGATGTTTCCTTACAGATGTTGAGATTGTTGATTTTTACTTGAGTTAAAATAAATGTGTTATAAAATCAACATTCCCTTCTTATTTACTCACGAGCTGTCAAAAGCTTACCGGGTTTGGTGTTGTTGCAATCCCGGTACACTATTCAAATTGTGTAGCGGGAAATCTTGCAGGTTAGGAGATTCAGGGCGGTGATCGTGCGGGTTAGAGTAATAGTTATAGTTTTACAGTGATTGTAATAGCGAGGTGAGTGATGCTCAATTTGAGCTTTACATATTTACTTTGTTTAAGTGAGTTGTAATAATTAATTTGAGATTCGAAATTTGAGTGATTTGTGTTTTTAGTTGATTTTTCATGTTTTCGGATTTTGAATTAGTTATTCAAAATTCAGGGCGTGACACATGGTCTAGTTTATATGCAAAAACAAATTCTTTCCCAAATCTTGAAGAAAGAAAATGTTCAAGTATGGGATGTTTATAGTGGAATCATCATGATAAAGAGATGTTTTTGTGATAAAGTGGTTATTCTAGTTCTTGACGATGTGAATCAATCAGAGCAACTAGAAAACTTGGTGGGAGAAAAAGACTGCTTTGGTTTAAGAAGTAGAATCATCATTACAACTAGAGATCGGCATGTACTAGTCACACATGGTATATAAAAACCATATGAGTTGAAGCGATTAAACAAAGGTGAAGCTCTTCAGCTTTTTAGATGGAAAGCCTTTAGGAAATCTGAGCCTGAAGAAGATTATGTAGAACACTCTAAGAGTTTTGTTTTGTATGCTGGAGGTCTTCCCTTAGCTCTTAAAACTTTGGGATCTTTCTTGTACAAAAGAAGTCTAGATGCGTGGAATTCTGCATTGGCAAAACTACGGAATTCTCCAAACAAAATAGTTTTTGATTTGCTAAAAGTGAGTTACGATGGACTTGATGAGATGGAGAAGAAAATTTTTCTGCACATCACATGTTTTTCTTCGCAATGTCAAACCAAGTTTATTATTGAACTACTATAAAGTTCTGACGTTTGTGGAAGTGCTGTTGAGAAACTGCCTTCATCAATTGAGCACTTAAGTGAGAATTTGTTGGAGCTTGAATTGAATGAAATTGTTATAAGAGTGCAGCCATACTCCTTTTTTTCTCAAGCAGAATCTCATAGTATCATATTTTGGTTTATTTCCAAGAAAGAGTCCTCAACCTTTGATTCCTCTGTTAGCTTCCTCGAAGCTAAAACATTTCTCTTCTTTGACGGTCATTAAGACTGAATGACTGTAATCTCGGTGAAGGAGAAATTCCCAATGATATAGAGGTTGGAACTCAGGGGAAACAATTTTGTTCGCCTTCCTGCAAGCATTCATTTGCTTTCTAAGCTTAAGCGTATTGATGTGGAGAATTGCAAAAAGCTTCGACAATTGCCTGAACTTCCTGTAGGTGACGAATTAAGGGTGGTAACCAACAATTGTACTTCTTTACAAGTGTTTCCAGATCCACCAGATTTGAGCAGATTGCCAGCATTTTCGCTTTCTGGCATCAATTGCTTCAGTGCTGTTGGTAATCAAGGTTTCAGATATTTGTTGTTATATTCAAGGCTAAAGCGGTTGCTTGAGGTACTCTCTCTCTCCCTCCCTCCCTCCATCCCTCAATAGTTGTGTGAATATGATGGTTTTTAGAAGGCAAAGGAGGTTAGTGTTTAGGAATTTGAGATTCAGGACAAGGTGTAAGATTGTTAAGGAGTTTAGGTAAAAGCTAGGACTAGAAACAGAGGAGATGTTTTTCTTTAAAAATAGAGGAGCTTTTTTGATTGTTGGTTGGTTCATTACAAGAGCTCTTGCATAGTTACTGATAGGAGCATTTTAATGCGACGTTTTACTTGCTTTTCCCTACATTTCTTGCGTTATTTCCTTATTAAAACCCTGTTTAGGAAAGTTTTCATTCTTTGATTGGGAAAGTTCCTATTTGTAGAAAGTTTATATTTTTGTAGTTTCTATTTATCATTTTTAGTAAGTTTCCATTTTCAGTTTAGGAAAGTTGCCATTTTTCAGTTTAGGAAAGTTTCTATTTTTCTTATTAGTTTCTATTTTCAGGACCTCCGAGCTAAAAAGTGGAAATGAACTCATAAATGGAAAGAGGAGCTTGCGAACACCAAGGGGAGCAAAGATGAAGGTACATTGGAGTAGATGAAAATAGAAATGTACTAAAAGATCAATTTTACACATATTCCTACTCCGGCTAGGAGAAACCAAGCCAAGCAAAGAAGAAGGAGAGGCTGCCTGACCAAATGAACTTCAAATGAGCTGAAACCTTCCAGATCCATTCTAGACACCCAAAGGATCATTTCTTATGAAGAGTGCCAGAGCAAAATATGAGTGGAAGGCCTTCAAACAATCAGCCCAATTTTCTACAGAAGCAAAACCGGAAAACTGGACCTGTAAGAGGTCCAGCAGTATTTACGGCCCAACCACATGGATTGAAGCTCTGAAACTTTTTCAGGATGATCTACACTCATAGTGGAACATTTCATATGAAGAAGTCGAAGGCATATAATGAAGTCTTGTTGGAGAAATAATTGAAGGAATAAAGGGGCAGAAACTGACCTGAAAACAGCTCAACACCACATATTCATGTTTCCCACCCACATGAAGAAAGCTAGATGTTTTCTCTTTTTCCTTGGATATATTTTTTCTACAATCTCTTTAATAGATCATCATCACTTCCATGTTGCTGCACCTTCATGCTTTGCTTTCATTTCATCATTTCTCTTTCTTTTCCATATTCTACAAATCACTTTCATACTCCACTTTCATTATTTTTCTTCCACTCATCATTTCACTCTTCTTTTTCTTCCCTATATAAACACCTTCTCCTCTCATTCCAAAACATCTTCCTTCATCCATCTCATCTTCTTTGTCTCTCCATTTCCTTTCCATTTTCCCACAATTCCTTCATCCATTCCATCTTCTTTGTCTCTCCATTTCCTTTCCATTTTCTCTCCATCCTCTAGTGCATTCAACGTTTCAAGCAAGGGAGAAGAAGAAGAAGAAGGAGCCGTGAGCATCATCATCCATCCTCCACCTTGAAGCTTGCTTTCGAGATTCAAGAATCCATAACGTTTCATCCTTCATCCCCATCTCCATCTCACGGTGTAATTAACCTCTTTCTTTGTAATCTTGCTTAGTTTCGTGAGAATTGTTTTTAGTTGACATTTATGTTTGAACAAGGTTTATATTCTGAAATTTTATGATTGAATAAAGAATTTCGATTCTTATGTTGTGATTCCAAAGTTGCTTATGTGTGATTGTTCGATTGAATTTGCTTTATAGATATCTTTTGTATTTTAATCTTATGTGGTTCGAAACACTTAGGGTTTTGATATGAATGGTGCTAGGTTTAAGAACATGAAATCGACTTTTCGTTTTGTGTAAACTTGAATCAAAGTAGTAAAGGTTTTGGACAAAAATCGAATTCAATTGAAGAGGATTGCAATTAGGTGAACTTATTCATACTAAGTTGTACACTTGAGTTGATAGCCTTTCTATGTGTTTCATGCGTTGAACATGTCATGATTGACTAGCTTTCTAGGGCTTGATTACATGTTTGATAGGATTAGTCTATGTGCTTTCACTTAGATTAATTAGCATTGAAAAGTAAAATATGGGAAATCGTTTGCTTTCGAATGTTTCACATGATCAACTCCTTTCACATGACTTGGAAGAACAATGTAGGGTTAATTCGAATTCAATGATAAACTAGGGTTTAATCTTTGTTTCTTATGTTTCATTCTTGTACATGTGTTTTTATATTTTCTTTATTTTATTTATTTTAATTTTCAATTCTATAATTCTTAAAACCCTCCCCCCTTATTTTTGTTCACTTGTATATATTTATTCTTTATTTTATTTTTGTAAATAATACTTTTCTTTATTTGTTTCACAATGACAGGTGTACCCTCAATCCCCGGAATAGAACGATCCCTATTTGCTTATACTACTAACGATAATTTCAGGGTTAAATTGTGCGCTTGCCAAAAGCGACATCAGTTACATGTATATATAGAGATGTTCACCGACTAACTCCACCAACCTAGCATCTGTGGTTAATTACTAACCACACACCAATAGACAACTTTAGAACACACTACACATGATTAATTACATGATCATTCTAGACTCGGACATGTTCTAGACTAATCTAGATAGTTAGAGAATGATCTAGAAAACTCCAATGTGCATTACTGTTTTAACAGAATATGATGGTTGGTATGGTGCAGAAAACCCCTTGTTCTATGGACCATTTCCGTTTTGTAATTCCTGGAACTAGAATTCCTGAGTGGTTCAATATTCAAAGTGCAGGAGACTCGGTAATTGAGAATTTACCTTCGTATGCATGTAATAGCAAGTGGATTGAGGTTGCTTTATGTGCTCTAATTGTACCTCAAGACAATCCGTCTGCCATTCCTAAAGTCCGTCATTAATTTAGATCCCAATACCTCTGTCATTTGTCGTTGGAGCAGAAGTTGTAGTGGCCGGAAAGGTTTCAGATCCTAGGGTTTGGTCTCTGTAGAACAAATCAATCAAGAAAAGAACCCTTCATTTTTTTTTTCGATTATTTCAAATTCTTTTTCTTTTTTATTTATATAATACAATTATATATACAATATTTCTATACAATAAGGTCTGACTATGGATACAATTCCTCTAATTATTCTTTGTAATACTTCAGTAAATTTTGTTTTATTTATCATATTTTAGTTTAGTTTTAATTTTGGTTTATGAAATTTCATAAAAAAAAAAGGACTCGTTATGTCCCGTTACAGAGGACCTCGTTTCAAAAAAATCTGCCGTCTGGGGGCTTTACCGGGCTAACTATCAAGACAAATTCAATTCATCTGGCAGAGTTTTTTTTTTATATTTTAAGCATGTTTTTCTGTTAATTTTTTTTTCTTTACTGATTTGGGTTTTGCCTACCTTTTTGGTCTAGAGTGAGTAGAGTCCCCATACATATAAAAGTGTAGTACTCAACTTATATGGCATATATATGTCTCAAGTTTCCATTTTTTCATTTAGTTTTGAGGTTGTTGCATGCAAATCTAACCCTTTTTTCCTAAATAAGTTAACGCACGGACATTTATTACATGAAATGTAAATCAAATGACATGAAAATTTGGCAACAAATCTTATTTGCAATTGACCCATTCTTTTCATGACACCTATTTATTTTGATTCATAGAACTTAACTCCTTCAAGTCTTATGTTTTAATTTCAATTAATTATTCAAAGGTTAGCGACCCAGCTGATCGAAATCGTTCTCGGAGGTCTGCAAGCTATGGTATAAAGTGGAGAGTCTAAACCGATCATCACTTCGTCTTCTCGGTCTCGATTTTCCCGGTCAGGTACTCCAAAGATTCCCAAATTTAGTCAAATTCGAAACATCCCACTCCATCACGGACGATGATCTGGAATTTTTGGGCCAAACATGTCCCAAACTTGAGGTCCTCAGCCTTAATACAACCGGTCTATCAGTCTATGTTTCCGTCTCGTAGGCGTAGGTCTAATCACTTTAGCAAATGGGTGTCAAAAGTTGTCCAAGATTATGCTAAATTGGAGGAGGAGTATTAATGTTTCCGTACTGGTTTCCCTTATAAGCATAGCACACAACTTGGGAGGTTGAATATCATTTTTATCCTTCTTCCACTTCCGCTCCGTAGGGTTTCTCTCGTTGCCGATTCCGAGCAAAGTCGACCGACAGGACATCGAAGACGACATGCAATCCTGTGGTAATATCGTATGAAGTCAAACCACATAATGGGGTGGTAACTTTTACGTGTCACCATGAAACCCACCTTAATATCTCACCGTAGCCAATCTTTTTATTCTCTCACAGCATACTTCTATGACGTCTCTCATCTCTGGGGGTGGTAACTTTTACGTGTCACCATGAAACCCACCTTAATATCTCACCCTAGCCAATCTTCTTATTCTCTCACAGCATACTTCTATGACGTCTCTCATCTCTGTTTATACATCTAAATTTTGAAGTTCACTATGAAAATCTTTATATAATTGATTAACCAAATGTAGTTATTTCTCTAACCCATGCTTAAACTCACAATTGTCTTGACCACCTCAAACTATTTATCCTGATTTAGGTCAAATCTTCAATTGAACTCTTGGAGCCACTTCACCATTTAACAACTTCTCATTCCACTAAGGTAACCATCTGATTAGGAGGTTTTGTGGTTTGATTGCTGTTCTAGACAGGTAGCTAGTGGTTGTGGTTTGAATGCTGGTCTAATCTGGGTAGATTTTGGGCTCTTGATCGCTGGAATAGTTTTGACGGTGTTGGCGTTAAATAATGTAATGGTGGCGGGGTTAGTGATTGTTTAAGAGATATATATTTCTAAATTTACTCCTTAAACACTTTGGTTTTTAATTTCTAGGAGCAGCCGTTAACGGTGTTAATCATGCATTTGTTAAAGTAACAGGTGTCATAAAACGAATGGGTCACAGGGATGGGGACAGGAAAATTAAGGGACAGAGGATTTGCTGCCATGAATATTAGTTGTAAAAAACCTTGTTATGGAAAATTCGATGAAAAAAAATAATTGCAATATCTAATTAATTACTACCAACCCCATGAGTAATCTCTTTTTTTTATTGTCGTTCTTTTATTTAGAATTGATGACATCATATCCACAGCCCGACGTAAAGTGAGGTTGGTGGAGCGACTACTTTTAGACTTAGACAAATTTTAAATATGAAATTAATTTGAATTCAAATTATTGTTAAAATTTAGCTAAATGTGTCTTTAAAGCGAGGTTAAGTATAAAGAAAGTGTAATGTTCTTTGCCAACCTAATAGAAATTAACTCCGGGACTTTTGTAAACAAACAAAAAAATAGTTTTGTCCAAGTTCATTATTTTTCACTCAAATTGTACCAATTTTGAAGTTGGAGTGAAAAAGCATTTTCCGGGATTGATTTCAGTTAGGTTGAAAAATCATGGTCTTAGACAAAAAAAAAATATATACATATATATATATATATTTATATATTTTAGAAGGAAGTTTCAGTGATTGATTCTCATTGGGTTAGAAAAGCATCTACCATAGCATAGCTACGATTGGCTTCACTCCATATCCCAAAGCCTTCACCCCTTTCTATTTTGAGGCCGTTCTGTTATTTTTTAGCTTTATTTTGTTTTGGGCTATATCTCCCTTAATATGATCCAACCTGCAAAGCTTTCCCGACAATGGTCACATTGAAAGTCTTTTCCTCATTCAGTGAATTAAAGGAAAGAACTTCAGGCAGCACTTTGATGTCAACCTGAGAATTTAATTGGCAAGATTTTGGCCTTGTATGTAGAGTTTGAAAGGCCAACATTTTTAACCAGCTAATGTTAAACGGTATCGTTGGTGTAACAACAGATGCCAATGAAGGATAATTGTGATCCTTTGGCGATCCTTTGTCAAAGCTTGTGGGCAATTCCTGTTCAGTCCAGAAATAAGTCTAACATCAGCCTCATCGAACACCATGCAGAGAAAGTTTATATAATCTTCTTTAGAAGCTTCATAAACAAGCCCCGGATCTATAGCTTTCAGAGGGTTGATATGTCCATGATCCATAAGCATATTCACCGGGGAAGTTGCTAGTATCATTCATAGGCCAAGTTGTAGTCATAAGAGATGATTTAATGGCAGTTGGAGACCAATCAGGGTGCATCTCTTTAACATATGCAGCTGCACCTGCAGCATGAGGACAAGCCTTGGAGGTTCTAGATAGTAGTGTACATCTCACACGCCGCTTGTCTTCAGCACTCTTTGTGATAGGGGCAACAGGTGAATATGCTGCCAAAATATCAACCCCCGGGGCACTTATATCTGGCTTTATAATTTCAGGTAAAAATTTATTTGGCCCACGTGATGAGACGGAAGCAACCATAGGTGCAAAAATCTTTTATAATTTCACTTCTTAATATGTTGGCTCGAGGATCTTTAGTGGAGTTCATGTAGGACTTGACAACATTATACTCTTCATCCCTTAAAGCTACTGCTGGTAGTGGGAGAACTTCAGAAACTCCTTCAAAAGCTAGTAAATTATTCTTTAAAACTGTGCCAATTGCACCAGCTCTTCGGGCCTCAACATTTCCAGTTAATTCATCGCATAACACAATCTTTTCTTTTACCACATCATTATCTATGCACAAATTAATCTTCACAATGCCCAGCTTGGACTTTAGTGCAACGTTTATTACAGTGTTCTAAAACAGTGCCTCTCCGCCTCGAGGAAAGCATAATCGGAGCTTCTGGGAGTTTGTGATTTAGGCGGGCGTCCAGGCGGCCTGGGCTGCTGGGCGCTCGCTGGGCGTTTTTTTTTTTTTTCCGCGATTAAGACCTAAAGGCCAAAATGCCGCTACTCATCCTCTCTCTCTCACTAGACCCTCTTTTCCGTCGTTGCTGTCACTCTCTATTTCTCTCTGCGCGGCTAAACTCTAGAAGTCTGGAACCAGATGGGAACTCTGAAGCAGATCAGATCGGAAGCTTCTTTGTCGCTCTGGGTCTTTCTCTCTACGCGCGTGGCTAATTCGTCGCTCTGGGTCTTTCTCTCTAGTCTCTGCGCAGCTGAACTCTGGAACTCTAAAGCAGATCGAATCGAAAGCTTCTTCGTCCCTCTGGGTCTTTCTCTCTGTGCGCGCTGCTGAACTCTTAAGCAGATCGGAAGCTTCTTCGCCCCTCCGTACTAGAGTTGAGTCAGTTGACTCTTCCTCCACCATCTCAACTAGCAGCTTCTTCGCCCCTCCGCTCCACAGCTCCTCCCCTCAGCTTCTCCATGGTAAGTAATAATCTTTGCTTGAATTGATAATCATAATCTAGAAATTGATCATCTTTGTTCTTGTTGAGTTGATGACTTGTTGCTGGAAAATGGAAATTGATAATCTTATTGTTCTTGTTGCTGGAATTGATAATCTTGTTGTTGAGTTAAGTTGTTGCTGGAAAGTGGAAATTCTGAAATTGATAATCTTCTTCACTTCTTGTAATCTTGTTCTTGTTGGTGGAAATCTGAAATTGATAATCATAATCTTCTTCTTGTTGCTGGAAAAGTGGAAATTGATAATGCTATTGTTTTGGAAATTGATAATCTGGAGACTGGATGTTTCTGTTGTAGGCAGTTGTTGATTTGGTGCTAATCCGTGCTATAATCACATAATGTGAACTGTTAAATTATAATGAGTTAAATTAGACAATTAGTTAATGGCTTAATGCTCAACTTTGTTGTTAAGAAAGTTTATATATTAAAAAAAAAAAATTTAAAAATACAAAACCGCCTGGGCGCTCCTCCCCAGCTCACCGCCCGACTAGCGCCTAGCGTTTTTTAGAACCTTGGTTTATTACGAACAACTTTTCCCTCTACTATTGGAAAACCTGTTTCATTTCATTTTATGTGAAAGAGTTGACAGAATTTCCAACAAGTGTCCTTCCATTTCCAAGAACAACCTTGTCAATGATCCCATGATCTATGCTACTGGCCGCAACTATGAGCATCCATGGTGCAACACTTGAGACAGCACCACCAATAGAACAATGGGGCAGGGTTGGAAGATATGGTGGTGGAGGATTTAATCGATCTGGAACAAAGGGAGTGGGCTATTCCTTTCATGCAGGAGATCTTCACACAGGTGGAGGTAGACATTATGGCTAGTATACCTTTAAGTATTCGTAACCGGGATGACAAACTAGTCTGGCACTTTGACAAAAATGGTCTATATATATAGTGTTTAGAGTGGTTGTCACACTCTTCGATCTTTTTTGAATGCCACAAACAGAGCATCTACGTCTGAGGCCTCGGGGAGGGCCACAGATCTTCTCTGGAGACGTTTGTGGAATACCAAGGCTCCACCTAAAGTTCGTTCATTCATGTGGAGGCTATATAAAGATATCCTACCTACTACCCTATAGGGTGGCCTTGGCTCGGAAATCCGTACCCTTGGATACTAGATGTGTCTTCTGTAATTGTTCAAATGAGGACCCTCTACATGTGTTTAAAGGGTGCAAAAAGGTGGAAGATTTTTGGATATGGGGGCCTCTTGAGTTAAAGGTACGTGATCATCATTGCATTAATATTCAAGCATGGTTGGTGCATGTGTGTGAAGGGTTGTCCAATCAGAAAAGAGAATTGTTTTACATGTTGTTGTGGGCTCTTTGAGTTGAGCGGAATAATATTATATGGAAGGGTTCGGTCTTTTGTCCATTTAACACTGCAGCATGGGCCTCCAAGCTTCTTGAAGATTACCATGCTACTGACGCGCCTAAAAGCAAGCGCATAATTTAACCTTGAAATATCGTTAGTAGTATAAGCAAATAGGGATCGTTCTATCCGGGGATTGAGGGTACACCTGTAATTGTGTAACAAATAAAGAAAAGTATTATTTACAAAAATAAAATAAAGAATATAAATATATACAATTGTATAAACAAATAAAGAATTAAAATAATAAAGTATTATTTACAAAAATAAAATAAAGAATATAATATATACAAGTAACAAAATAAAAAGGGGGGGGGGGTTTAAGAATTATAGAATTGAAAATTAAGATAAATAAAATAAAGAAAATGTAAAAACATATATAAGGGTGGATCGCAAGGAACAAAGATCAAAACCACATCCATATGCAAGAAATCCAATTACAATTCCTATAGTTGATTTTAAATGTCATGAGAGAGGAGTTGATCATGTGAAACATTCGAAAGCAAATGATTTCCCATATTTTACTTTTCAATGCTAATTAACCTAAGCGAAAGCACCTAGATTAATCCTATCAAACATGCAATCAAGCCCTAGAAAGCTAGTCAATCATGACATGTTCAACGCATTAGACATAGAGAAAGGCTATCAACTCAAGTGTACAACTTAGTATGGAAAAGTCCACCTAATTGCAATCCTCTTTAATTAAATTCGGTCTTTGCACAAAACCTTTACTACTTTGATTCAAGTTTACACAAAACGAAAAGTCGATTTCATGTTCTTAAACCTAGCACCAATTATATCAAAACCCTAAGTGTTTGCAACCACATAAGATTAAAATACAAAAGTTTTCTATCATGCAAATTTAATTAAACAAACCCACATAAGCAACATAAAAATCAACATATAGAAATCACAACTTTATCTCAAAACATATAAACGGACTTTAAACTTTGCCCTTAACATTATTTGTTAACTAGAATTCATAGTTCTACAAAATCAAACAAAGAAAACAAGAGAAAGGATATAATACACCTTGAAAGATGAATGATAAAGCCTTGAGACGAAGAACTTGAAGATCCTTGAAAGCAAGCAATCTTCTAGGGACGACACAAGGGTGGATGGCGGTTAGGAAATTGATGTATTGCATGGCTTCTCTTTCTCTTGGCTTGAAAATGAAGAACAAGAAAACTAGAGAATGAAAAAGAAATATGGAGAGGAAATGGAGAGACAAAGAAGATGAGATGGATGAAGGAAGATCTCCTTGAGAGTGAGAGGAGAAGTGTATTTATAGCCCAAAAAATGATGAATGGAGGGTGGAGATGAACATAAATGAAGGGCTAGATATGTTAACAAATTTGTAAAAAAATCTTCCCACTTGTTTATCACTTGTTCAACTTGAATTGATTTTCCTCCTCAAGATTTTCCACTTGCTTACTTGAATTGATTCTCCTCCTCAAGATTTTCCACTTGCTTGCAACTTTGATTTTGCTCCTCAAGATTTTCCACTTGCTTACTTGAATTGATTCTCCTCCTCAAGATTTTCCACTTGCTTGCAACTTTGATTTTCCTCCTCAAGATTGACAATAGTTGTTAGCAGATTTGGAGGTGAATTTCTGCCCTTTTATTTCTTTAATTATTTCTCCATCAAAACTTCATATTGGGCCTCCGATTTCTTCATATCAAATGTTCCTCTATGAGTGTAGATCATCCTAACAAATTTTCAGAGCTTCAATCCATGTGGTTGGGCCGGAAATGCTGCTGGACCTCTTACAGGTCCAGTTTTCCGGTTTTGCTTCTGTAGAAAATTGGGCTGATTGTTTGAAGGCCTTCCACTCATATATATTTTGCTCTGGCACTCTTCATAAGAAATGATCCTTTAGGTGTCTAGAATGGATCTGCAGAGTTTCAGCTCATTTTGAGTTCATTTGGTCAGGTGGCCGCTCCTTCTTCCTTGCTTGGCTCTGATTCTCCTAGCCGGAGTAAGAAAATATTCAAGGTTGACTTTTTAGTGCATTTTCATTCTTCTCCATCATTTCTAGGTAATTATGGACGTAACACTCATTTCTTCTTCATCTACTCCAATGTACCTAAAAATAGAAATTAAGTTAAAAATCGATTCGTTAAGGAATAACTAAGCAAAATGTGAGGAATTAACATTTAAAATATCACATTAAAATGCGCCTATCAGCTACCCAACCTATACCAACTAGGAAGAGGACAAGGCAGAAGACCAAGTGGCAACTTCCCCCCCCCCCCCCCCCCCCCCCCAGAAGACTGAAACTGAACACAAATGGGGCTTTTCATAGTGCTACAAATCATGGTGGAATTGGGGCTATCATTAGAATTGAAGATGGTGTGTGTCTCGCTGCAACAACTCGCCCCTTTTTCCATGTCAGATCTACTTTCCAGATGGAGCTAGAAGCAATGCAGGCTGGTCTCCTTCTTATTATTCATCAAGGTATGGTTAGTGTTGACATTGAAATGGACTGTGCCATGGTGATTTATGCTCTTACAAGTGCTACTGAGGACCTCGGAGGTTGGCTGCATTGTTGAGGATTGCAAAGAGTATATGCGTGCAATTCCATCGCTTAATTTGTACTCCATCTATAGAGAAGCAAATGGTGTTGCTCATAGATTGGCACACCTTGCTAGAGAAAATTACTTAGATGATTATTGGCTAGATGAGGCTCCTGTGATTATCCAGGGTGCACTCTATGAGGATTCCTGTACAAGTACTCGAGGTATAGGTAATATGTCCCCCTCGCTGTACAATAATCTTTCAATTATAAATAATAATTTCAGGCGTGGGGCTGAGCCTCCCAGTTAGGCTGAGTTCCAAACCCCTTTAAAAAAAAGTAGAGATTATAGTGTGAAAGAGACTTCTTAAGCCAAATCGATTAAATTTGAGAGTGGCATTGATTCTAAGTTTCTAACTGTCGAACAATTGAACAAATTGGTTGAAATCTCTTCAACTGGATTCTTTAATTCATTATCCACTCGATTCTTCAAGTCGTCATCCATTGGATATTTTCATTGATGCATGATGGTTTAGAGAGAGAGAGAGAGAGAGAGAATTAGTTAAAGTTCAAATAATTTTATAGTATTTTTTAGAATATCGAGGACTATCATTATCGGAACTGTTGAGTTCTATGTTCTAGATTCAATTAGTTGTTCGGTTTCTAAACATGAGTGCATATGTAGGAGTATGAATTGTTGGCAATGCATGTCATTCAACATCTTGAAGTCTCGGTCAGTTCAAAAGTTAGAAGCTTGAAGGCGTGAAGTAAATTCCAAAAACTCATAGCTAGTTGATCAGGTACATGTGGAACATGAGTTTTAAGAATTTGCTTTACACCTTAGACAATAAGGAGTTTTAAGAATTTATTTCACACCTCAAACATGAATGACGAACAATGACATAATATCTTGGTGTTGTTGTTTGCATAATGCCCATAGGCATAATACCACACCTCTTTGTGGCATGATGTCACACCTCTATGTTGTTTGCATAATGTCTGGAACGTATATAATTATTTAAAAGATGGAGAAAAATAGCATGCATATATAATTGCCGATTTTTAAGATTTCTTCTCTTCAGCTTTATGTATGAGAATAGACTTCTGTTTGTTCACTGTTTTATTTTGTTCAACATAGTGCTCAACAACAACTAATGCTTGTTATTAAATTCTTCAACGAGTATATTAGAAGAGTAAGAGGAAGATGAATAAAAAGGAAAAAAAGAAGTCAAAAAAGGCATTCGAGTATTATAAGTCTATTAACGACTCATTATCTTGTGACATATGCAGATGGCTGATTAGAGAAAGTATTTTGTTGGATAAATTATATCTTGATGATCCAATACAAAAAAATGACAATCATGATCGAAGTTGTTGAGTTCTATGCCCCATATTTCTATATATTGTTTGGTTTCTGAATATGAGTGCATATGCAAGAGTCTGAATTGTTGACAATGCATGCCTTTAGACATTTTGAAGCCTCGTTCAGTTCAAAGTTAATAGACTTCAAGCCATGAAGTAAAATCTAAACTCCTAGATAAGGTACATGTGGAAAATGAGTTTTAAGAATTGACTTCATGCCTCATACATGAACGATGAAGAACGAGATAATGCCTGGTGCAATTGTTTGCATAATGCCTTTAGGATAATGCCACACCTCTATGTGGCATGATATCACACTTTTAAGTTGTTTGCATAATGCTTGATAAAAAATTGTTTAAAGGAGGGAGAAAAATATCATGCTTATATGGCTTGCTGATTTTTTAATATTTCTTCTCTTCAACTTTAAGTAAGAGAATAGACTTTTGTTTGTGTTCTATTTTATTATGTTCAACATAGTGCTCAACATCTACTAATGCTTGTTATGAATGTAATTTTTTAGGGAGTTTATATCAGAAGAGTAAGAAGAAGATGAATAAAAAGAAAACGTAGAAGTCAAAAAAAAACATTCGAGTAGTTTTAGTCTATTAAAGACTCATTGTCTTGTCACTGCCCTGAAGTCATACACAGGCATCACTTGGTGTCTGACAAATTTGGACCAAAAGTAGAGGACATCATCCAAAAAAAAATATATATATATGTATATATATATATGAGAAATGACAGGAACTGTGTACTAGGGTGATCTGTTTTTTCTTTTCTTGTTACTTGTAGGGAGAGTAGAGTCGGGAGATCATAACACACCAAAGCAGCTCCAAACATGTGAGGCAATAAGAAATTGAAATCATTGTGATGAGTACCATCAAGGTCATTATGTAAATCTAAGCGATTGGCATCAAGAAAAAATGATCCGATTTGAACTTGATTGCCATGCTTATACAACCTCTTAACAAATACCAAAATATTATCATCATAAAGCGTCCATAAGGAACATACCGTGAATGGAACTCCCCCAAACAAAAAACAATGTGGAGTCCAATCTGGAAAATATCCACCCCTTTTCTTGACAACATGCAGCACTCTCACAGTCAAGAAGCAAACCAGCAGCATATGTATCTAATTTCCTAATTTGATATTCTGATATAAATTTGTTTCCTGTATGGCAACACATGAACATATCAGCATATAAATTTTAAGCTATACATACCACTATTATGGCCCAAGTATACAAATATGTCTTCATCCCTCAACTCCTCAAGTAACTTTTCAACACCGGGATTCAACCCAGCATACCCCTATGGACATGAAATGGAACTATTATAACTAAAGAAAAATTTGTGTGTGAGGTAAGAGTTATAAGATAATAAAATTTACCTTTATATGAGACTGAAGAAAACTCTCAAAATTTTCTTGAAATATTATATAAACACCATCCTCATTATCAAGATTTGAGAGATGATGAGCTCGAATTGAGTTCTCAAAATTAACCATGTTGACTATTGTTAGTATATAAGCAAGTAGGGATCGTGCAGTCTGGGAATTGAGGGTGCTCTTGTCATTTTAACGTTAAAGGAAGAAATATTAATTACAATTATACAATATATACGAAAATTACAAGAAAAGGAGTTTTTGAAAAGTATTTATATTCTAGTCTAATTAAACTATATTACAATGATCGATTCAAACTATGAATTAAGATAGACAAGGGGGAACGAAATTTGCATGATGAAGTTAACAATCATTAACACGAAAACAAGTAATCTAAACATAAATCACGGATCAAAATATGTGGATGAAGAAATCAATCAAGAACAGAGATGAACGCATACAAAGTTCTTTTTACTTTCCATGATTACATTAACTAGATGAACGCACCATAGTTAACCCTATTAAACATGCAATGCTAGTGAGAGATCAAGTCATCAACAAAACACATTTAATGCATTAAACACTTAAAAAGTTTGATCGATTTAAGCCAAGAACACAAGTTGGAGCGCCATACAAGCATGCAAGACTCTTCATTAATTTACCTAAGGAAGTATAGGTTTTCCACTTAGCAATTAAGACCTAGAATGCTAGCATATCTTAATTTGGATTCAATTACATGCTCAATATTCTATGTTGGCCATCAAAGAACACAAAACACATAAAAGTGGGTTATTCGCACAAAATCAATGACTTAAATCATCACATATCAAAATCGCAATTTATGTAGTCTAGAAACCTAAAACGTTTTCATGCTTCATGATTATTGGAAACTAAACCTCAAAAAATAAACTCAATCATATCAAAGCATCAAAATTTCCATTTAAACAACAAGAATTCGAATTGATTTACACAAGATAGAAACCGAAAACAAAGAGTTTATGGTCATGATTACATTTTTAAAAAAGCTTCAAGAACGCAAGAAGATCTTCAAAGGTAGTGGATGATGATGAGGCTCACGGCAAGGATGGATGGAGGATGATGGAACTTGTTTCACGGCTTCAAGTCTTGCACAAAGGAAAATGGAGAAACTTTGAGAGAGAAAGGGGAGGGATTTAAGATTTGATTATAGGTTTTGAATGATTATTAAAACGTCTCAAATCCCCTCTATATATAGTACGTACATGGCATTGCTTGGTGTCAAAGTCTTTGTCTACTTGTTCTGCATCATCTGACCAATGGAAATATTCTAAAGGAAGTAGAGATCAACCTTGAATCAAGAAAGTAGGAGTCATTGCCAAAATTCCCAATGTATCTAGTCCATATTTCGGCCAAGTTGCATGTAGAATGTAATCAGGAAACCTTAATTGATAATTATTCTCTTTTATTTTCTTTTCCTCATTCCACATGAAGTATATTTTCCTAGAAACTCTTCCTTTGTTCTTTGCCGAAATCTTCTAGTATTCTTCTTTATTTTTCACGGTAAAACCAATAATTGTGCAATAAGGATTCCTCCAAGACGTCATGATCATTCTAGAAGGCCACATGGAAGTCACATGCATGCTTCAATATTTGGGTCAGGCTTCTTCAATTGGACAATTTAGAAGCTCATCTTTGTATATGACGCCATTCTTGATTCTTCTGGAACATTCTTGTACAATTCTGAGTCATCTTGAACCCACGATTCCTAGGTATCCTGGTATCATCAGGACTCCTAATGCCAACAGGTTTCCTAGTCCAATTAGAACTCTTAATTTCCAAGATATTCTGGAACCTTCCTGAGCTCTCCTAGTGCAACAGGGACTCCTAGTCATATTAGATTTCCTTTTTTTGGTAGGAATGGATTTCCTTGTCTAACTGGGATTCTGTCATTTCTCTTTTTTGATCATCATTTCCATGAGCCCATTCCTAGTTGACTCAGGATTCCTAGTTCATTTGGGATTCCTTCTCCTAGTAGGATATTGGAAAAACATCATTTCTCCATTTCTTGTTTATTTCTACGCCTCATTTCTTCCTTGCCTTCATTTCTTTCATTTCTAGCTCTTGATAGCTCATTTCCTGCGTTTGTATCTCAAATGTATCTAATTACAACAAAATAAGTTAGAAATGAAAATGTTAAGAGAATAACTAAGTAAAATGTAGAGAGAATGACATTAAAAACATCGCAAATATTGCTCCTATCAAGAGATAAAATCCCTTCTTAAGACTTATCGCCTGAGCTTTCCTCTTAGCTACAGTTTCAAATATTGTTCTCATGGAGGTCATCCTGTATGTCTTCGAACCTCTAAACAGAGGCATGCTCTCTAATGGTAGTGCCTGTTACACAATTATCAACCAAAGTTAAGCAATGATGGGTGAAGATTTATAAAAATGCCTACAAGGTCCCTTTTGACAATACACTACTATTTCCCACAAAACCATCATTGAAAGGCCTCTAGTGATCCTATAACTGTATTTAATTAGTACAGAATTCCCATGATACTTTTCAGAGTTCAGTCACAATGACAATAAACTCCAACTATGTTCAACATCATTAACTGTGCTTCACCTCATTTTCGAATGTGACTGACAAGACTAGGAACTCACTTTGAAAATGATCTTGAGATGTTGGCTACTTACAAAAAGTTGCAAGAAGAGAAAGAGAGAGAAAGAAGAGGAAGAGGAAGAGGAAGAGGAAGAGGAAGAGGAGAAGAAAGAAGAAGAGATAGAGGAAGAGGAACTTGAAGAGGGACCGGAAGAGAAACAGAAACGAATTGAGAAAGAGAAAGAGATAGAGCAACAGAAACAGAAACGGAAAGAGGAATTGGCTGCTTTTTTGGCAAGGGAAAAGGAAGAGGCCACCGAGAGTATCGTGCGTTTTTTTTTTCCGCTTATCCAAGAAAAGGAACTTGCTACTGAGAGTTTCTTCCATAGTTTGTTCTCTTATGCAGCAAAGGCAGGACTATGAAGGCCAAACCACGAGGGAAGCTAGTAGCCAACGGATGAAGGAATCTATAATGGTTATTTTCTATTGAACCAGAGTAATGATGGCAAAACCAAGTTACTACATATGCGACCAACTTTTAAATTTAAGTTATTTCATGTATGGATGTTATTGTAATATATATATTTTATTTTGCTATAGAGGCGGTGTTATTATATTTACTTTTGCTATAATACTGTTGGATTTATATTTTGTTGATAAAAAAAGAATTTTATTTATTAGATATGGGGCATCTAGAATGAGTTCTGGACCGTAGTTAAACCATTCAACTTGAACATTATTTTCAGAGCTATATATGGTTTAACTACGGTCTATTATTAGATATTGTGTAGAAGGCAATCATAGATATTGTGTAGAAGGCAATCATAGTATTGCTAATCTGTGTGCCTCTCAATTGGTTTGTCTAGGAGCATACTGCACTGAAACTGCAAACCACACCTGAGGAGAGCCTTGATCTTGATGTCCTCTGTCGTGTTGTTGCTCAGAGAAGGTAGTTGCAGAGATTGTTTTTAAGCTCAATAAGAGCACTAGAGATGCATAATGCTTGGAGGAACTCAATACCCTACTTCAAGGCTAGCAATTCTATATGTTGAAGGGAGGTGACAAACTCATTCCTTCGTGAAAAGGCAGCAATAGAACTACCTTCCCAATGCCGAATGACACCCCTTCAGTTCATATTAGGATGGAAAAATTGGTTGAAGTCGGACTCTAACGGTACTTCCGACTTACAATACACCATCGTTACTATGTTGGTTAGCTTGAATGAATTCTTGATATCACGCCCTGGATATAGCATCCAAAGATGAAAAGCAGTATTAATAGGTGTTAAGCTCGCGCTCTGCTGTGGGTAGTATAATTGCATTCAAGTTGTATAACAATTATCAATTGCTTTCTCTCTAACTGAACTAACAACTAACATAAATTTTTCAGTTTCATAACAATATCCAAATTGTCAGGTGACCAAAATTAGCAGTATCTTTTAGTTTGCTCAAACATTCAGGTGACCAAAATTAGCAGTATGGTTGCACAACCAATTCTCTTATTGCATCTATCCTATATTGATGAGAATACCAGAATTTGTATTGAAGAAATTAATTAATAGCATACTGACCTGAACTTCAGTTGCATTGAAGCAGTCCCCATATAACTCCATATGGAGGTAGAATCTTGAAGCTGAAAACCAAGATATTTTTATGCCTCACAATCAATCACAAACCAAATAAACAGAGAAAACCACCTCACAAAGAATCAAAAGGAGAAAGACCCATGCAATAATTTTGGTACCCTAAAGGTTAGTTTTTTCTTTCAAATCCGTACTCTGATCAAGTAGAGAATGGACTGATTGATCACTCAAATCACTTAAATTTAATAGTTTAAGCACCCCAAAATTCCAGCCACCATTGGACCTATTTTTCTAGAAAGAGAGGTTCCCGAATATTGATCCGACTTTCTTTCTCTCTTTTTTTCTTTTTCCCCCAACCAAATAATCCTGAAAAGATTGAAGCCCGAACAATCCTACTCTTTCTTTTCAGCAGATTAAGAACATCAGAGGGAATTACTTCCGACTGCAATCAAACCAATGAATCAACACAAACATTATTGATGATGAAAAATTACCAGCTAAAGAATCCTAGCGTTCCAACCAAATAGTAGCGAGCAGCCAACTGCAAGACAACCATAACAAACAGAAATTAGATAAATTGAAACTCTTCAGAGCTAATGAAGACAGAAGAAAATCTGAATCCACGCCCAAAACTAATTATCTTTGCTGCCTGATCAAAACCCAACCTCATCAGCAACCGACAACCAAAATGTCTGCGCCAGAAAAGCTCCAATCTCCAGCCATGCAAACTCCTCGCCCTCTCTCTCTCTCTCTCTGGATGAAAACGGTACTCTACCTCTCTCGCTCTCCCTCTCTGTTTTAGGCTACCGATCTCACCCTCTCTCTTCGTGGCAACAGAACAACAGGACAGATGGCCAGAAAGATACAGCACAACACTGGGGGGAAATCGAGAAAAACTCTGAACAGGCAGGGGCAAAGTCGTCACCAAACTGTTCGTAAGGAAATCACTGGGGAATTTTACATATTACAAAAATTGGGGCAAAAATATTTCTCCCGCGCGATGCTGCGGGTTTAATTTTCTTTTTTTCCCCCCTCAAGTCTTGATCTACATAATATAATAGAATTATAATATTACATATTACAGTTACCACTTACAGAAAACCATTCACAGTTACCACTTAAATTTGTCCCTTTCATTCTTGCCAAAAAAAAAAACTAACCAAATGTCAACAATATTTATCATCGAAACTTTGTTATCCAAAGTGTCACCAAGCAAATCTGACGCTAGCCTAATTTAAATACTATGAAACTTTGTGATTCATAGAATTGGCTCTGATACTCTTTGTTGCTGTTGTGTATTCTAACAGTTCAACTCCAATTCCATTGTAGATGTTTTGAAATAAGTTATGGGAGAGAGGAAAAAAAAACACAAAAACAAAGGAAAAACAGTACTGCAAAACCGTTTAACATGGTGATAAAAAAAGTTTATATACCAGATAACATGTGAAACAGTTTGAAACAAACTAATCTAATTGTCTAAAAATTTAATAGTAATCAAAAAAATTCGATAGCAGACAACATCACAACCACAATGACTTTCATTGTTTTCATCTTACAATCCAAGAATTTTATCTTGAGAAAAATGCACCCACAGTTCCTCAACTCTTGTGCACCGGCCAGTTTGATACCAAGACTCATAATGGTATCAATGTGATACCTAGACTCAAAATTTGTTATCAACGACGTACTTCTGTCAAATTTCCGTGACGTCTCCGTTAAAGAGGTGACGTGGCAAGCACGTGGAGGGAAAAAAAAGGGCAAACATGTCTTTTTATCCAAATAGTAGACCTAATTGGTTTTTTTCTTTCTTTTTAGTTTTTTTTTTTTTAATTTTTTATTGACAGAAATAACAATAAAAAATGAAGAGATAAATAGCTTGAAGGTGTCGTCAAGACCCTCGCCGGAGAGGGTGTCTTTTGCAAGTGAAGGCTTGTTGGGTCCGGGTAGAATGGTGGAGCTTCTTCCCAGAATCACTTCTCTTTATATTTTTGAGTGAGAGCGGCGACCGCTACACAATTATTTTGAACTTATGAAAAAATTTCAGCTCGAATTTGTATTCTCATTTCCGATCTGGATTTGAGTTTCTAGGAATCCAAATGGGGTTTATTTGATTGTGATTCTCGTTTTAACTTGGGGTGTGTATGTTTTAACAGTTGGGTTTTGTGGGTTCTTGGAGATTTGAGTATTGAGCTGAGTTATAATGTTTCTGGGTTTGAGTATTGACCCGAAATCGGCCCTCCATTTCAGCGGATTTCGCCAACGAGGAAGATCTGCGGGGATCGAGAATCTGGGTGAGAGGCTAGAGAGGCTTGACAATGTCGCCGAAGACTAACCGGAACAGACTTGAGAAGGGGGCGTGTGACTTGTCGGAGGCGGAGGCGGAGGCGGAGGGTGACGAATCATCGTCGGAGATGACGCCCAGGGACCACATTAGGATTCCAATTCGGACAGGGCGATCTTGTCGTCGTCACCGGTGTCAAAGAAGGTGAAGGCCTCCTTCATCGAGTTGACTTGATCGTCGCTCAAATCCTTGCCCATTTTTTTTCAGGTTTTTGGGTTCAGTTCGCAAAGAAACGTCTGGATGTGAGTCTTTTTTTTTTGGTCTGGTCCGGTTGTGAGTTTGGTGAGGTTGGGTTTTACATCAGAGGAAAGAGCGGTGCAGTCGACAATAAGATCTTTCCAAATCAGGTGAGAAATTGCAGCTCCGGTGGAGGAGAAGCTGAGAGCGAACTAGAGCAAATGAGCTCTCATCATTTTTGGTTTTTGGTTTTAATCGAGGGTATCAAGCGAGTTTCTGGTGGTCCGGTTGTGCGTTGTTGCAGAGGAAGAAAGGAAAAAAATTAAAATTGGAAGAACAAGAGGAAGAGGAGAGAAAAATAATAAAAAGAATTATTTAAATAAATAAATAAATAATTTCAAGGACAGATAAGTCATTGAAGCTATCGAACTTGGCTATTTTGGTCATTTTCCCTTTTTTTTCCCTTCACGTGCTTGCCACGTCACCTCTTTAACAGAACCGTCACGGAAATTTGACGGAAGTACGTCGTTGATAGCAAATTTTGAGTCTAGGTATCACATTGATACCATTGTGAGTCTGGGTATCAAATTGGCCGGTGCACAAGAGTTGAGGAACTGTTGGTGCATTTTTCTCTTTTATCTTTGTAAATCATAGCGCATAATTGATCTCTATCACTACAACCACCTTAGCTTTTTAGCAGAGTTACATATTATGAAAAAAAAAAGTTTGAAACAGAAATAAACCAGTACACAGTAATATACTACATAATTCTCAATCACAAATTAACCAAATCCAATAAGTATAGAATCACAAATCTGCACCATATACCATAAAAGCAAACAACAATGAAACCCTGAAATCAATCATAAAACTGCCAAACCTAACTTGAAAATCAGATTGAAGATGAATAATATAATAATGTGAAGTGCAACCAGAAAAAATTGAATCTGAAAGTGTTAAAA
The DNA here is from genome assembly GCA_024704745.1 of Rosa lucieae. Lineage (NCBI taxonomy): Eukaryota > Viridiplantae > Streptophyta > Magnoliopsida > Rosales > Rosaceae > Rosa > Rosa lucieae. Next base: position 9,472,996 of record CM045492.1, read on the forward strand.
TTTAATTTATAGCACCAATTGTCTACCTAGCTTGAAAGAAACAAAGAGGAAATGAATAATTAAGACACTAAATGAGTCGCAGAAACCCAAGAAGAAAACGCAGATCACCATGCATGCATTCTCTGTAAGCTTTTTTAACAGGCTTTTTCTTGCTTTTAGTACACCATGACATGAAAAAATTAAGGACAGAGATTTTGACCATCAGCGAATCTCACAGAGAAATTTGCAAAAAGTATGAGAATTTTTGGCAGGGGGGGAATGAAAGATAGTTTGGTGCGTGGGTATTAAATTGGTTCCATTCCATTATTGATTACTTGTACTGTGCTGACATGAGGGATAGGCCACAGCTTTATCAATTCATGATGACCAGTGTTCTAAAAATCAGTCTAGGCGGCGCCTAGGCGCTGGGCGCACCTTCGCCGCCCCGATTATGGACTAGGCGATTGAGATAATCGCTTGCAGCTTTGGCGAGCGCCTAGTCGGGCTTGGCGGACGCTAGGCGGTTGGGATCGGGCGATGGGCGCTGTTTTTTTCCCTCGTCAAAATTGAACACCCACACATCTCGAAAAGCATATTATATATGTTCCTCTCAAAACCCATAATTCCAGAAGACTCTGATCTGTCTTTTCTTTCTCTAAACCAAGAACCAAACTCGCTGACTCGTCATCTCTCTCCCTCAGTCTCTCCTCAATGAACGACAACAGAGACACAGAACACACACACACACACACACTCTCTCTCTCTCTCTCTCTCTCTCTCTCTCTCTCTCTCTCTCTCTCTCTCTCTCTAAACCGATCTAGCCCTCGCTCTAATCGACTCTGATTCACACATGTTGATGGATATTGACGATTAGCTTTGAATTTTCTATTTTTTTTAGAGAGAGGGTGGAGCGATAAGAGAAGCAGAAGATAAGGGTGAAGACTGAAGAGAGACGCGTGAGATGAGAGAGAAGAGAGATGCAAAACGTGAAGGCTTCTCTTGATTAATCCACGTGGATTATTACGTGGTGTGGTAGTTTTTTTTGAGATAGTAGTTTTGTGGTTGACCACTGACCATTGTGGGTCAAAATATCACTTCTTCTGGCTAAGCTATGCATGTTATTAGGTGATTGATAATTATCTAATACTATTTAGTAGTTGTTTTAATGTTTTGAATGTAATTAAGCAATCATATTATCATGAGCATGTGAAATATTTCATCAATTCGTTTTTTTATAAAGAAATTAAAATTAAAATTAAAAAAATAAAACCGCCTAGACTCCCGCCTAGGCCTCTAGGCGCTAGGCCCTTGGTCACCGCCCGACTAGCGCCTAGCGATTTTTAGAACCTTGATGGTGACAAACAACGATATTTGAAAATATCTCTCTCTCTCTCTCTCTCTCTCTCTCTCTCTCTCTCTCTCTCTCTCTCTCTCTCTCTCTCTCTCTCTCTCTCTCTCTCTCTCTCTCTCTCAAAGGGGCTCTCCTTCTCCCTCGCATAAACTACTTTCTGTGATGGATATAATAAAGGGGGTGGCAGTGAGATTAACACCAGTACAAAAACCTCATTATCAAATCAGTATATCTCTAATACTACCCAAACACACTTGCAGCTACCAAGTTCTATTACATACATAACCATCTCGGCAAGACCCAAAACCCACCAGAAAAACAAAGAAAGTTAGAAAAATACTTCATTCCAAACCGAATATATGAACATGAGTAAACAAAAACTAAACCCTGCAAGGGCTGAACACAACCATTGCTCCTACTTTCCTCAATTTAGAGGCATCGTTCATGACAAAATAAGCAAAGGCCAAAGAAAACTTTAGTTAAATTTCTATCTTATTAAAAACACATTACATTAAGCCTTAACTTCTAAATTAGGGAAAAATTCACCAACGGTGTCTGGACACTTAAGGGACTTTCAAAATGATACATGAACTTACAAAGTTATCAATATGATACCTGGACTCATTTTTTCGTATCAATGTCGTACCTATGACCAATTTCCGTAACGGCTCCGTGACGGAAATTGTCTGTAGGTATCACATTGATACGAAAAAATGTGTCCAGGTATCACATTAATAACTTTGTAAGTTCAGGTATCATTCTGAAAGTCCCTAAGTGTCCAGACACCGTTGGTGAATTTTTCCCAATTTTGCACGTGAGTCACTTAATGAAGACAAAATGACCGATTTACCCTCAAATTCTTTCTTTCTTTTCTTTTCTTTTTTTCTTTATTCTTCTTTCTTTCTTTATTCTTCTTTCTTTCTTCTTCTTCTTTTCTGGTTTCTTCTTCCCCTGATTTGAATCATCAAGATTCAAATCATCTTGCTCGTCCGATTCCCACCGCCGCTGCGTCTCAATCCACCTTCATGCACCACAGATGTTTCTGGTTCCCCCAACTTGAAATCCTATAGCAAATTGAAATTGTGCATTGAGGCTTCACCGCACACTCCGAGTTCATCCCCGCCGCCGTCGCAATTGACTTGACCACAATAACCTCCACCACCGCACAACAACGTCATCCTCCGTTGCTTCTCGATTGGGTTTGGGGATAAGGACTGCTTCTTCCTCCACCGCTAGAGAAATCGTGGAGGCTCAAGGCCACCGGCCCGAAGGACAGCCACAGCAAGGTTTGCACCACCAAAGGCCCCAGGGATAGCAGCATCAGGCTCGTCGCCCACACCGCCATTCAATTCTACGACATGCAGGACCGGCTTGGATACGACCAGCCTAGCAAGGTTGTCGATTGGCCACGCAGGACACGCAGAACGTGAGCCTCAATTTCTCGATGGTGGAGGCTCCGAGTCCTTTGTTTACTAATCGGCGAGGCACAATGGTGGGTAGCAGCGGAGTGGCGAATCTGGTGAATAAGAACAGCTCGAATTTTCTGCAGGTGAGGATGGTGTTGAGGCCGAAGTTGTTAATCTTTGTCTGCCTAAAATTTCCTCTGATCGAAGTTGGGCTAGAGGCCGAAGTTGTCGGCTGAACCGATGAAGTTGCAGGTGAGGATGGTGTGGAGGTGGTGTTGCATGTCGGGAAGAAGGAGAGGATGGAGGGGTGTGATTGGAGTTGTGATTTGAGAGTGCAGGGCTAGCGGGGTCTGAGTTTCTGATCAATGGTGTATAAAAGGGGGTCGGAGGAGAGAATGAGAGTGGTGGTGGTCAAGCCATTGGCGGCGGCGGCCGGGATGAACTCGGAGTGAACGGTGAAGCCTCAATCCACAATTTCAATTTGCTATAGGATTTGAAGTTGGGGGAACCAGAAACATCTGTGATGCATGAAGGTGGATTGAGACGCAGCGGCGGTGTTTGATCGGCGATCGGCGGTGGGAATCGAACTAGCAAGATGATTTGAATCTTGATGATTCAAATCAGGGGAAGAAGAAACCAGAAAAGAAGAAGAAAAAGAAAGAAAGAAAGAAAGAAAGAAGAATAAAGAAAAAAAAGAAAAAAAAAAGAAAGAAAGAATTTGAGGGTAAATCGGTCATTTTGTCTTCATTAAGTAACTCACGTGCAAAATTGGGAAAAATTCACCAATGGTGTCTGGACACTTAGGGACTTTCAGAATGATACCTGAACTTACAAAGTTATCAATGTGATACCTGGACTCATTTTTTTGTATCAATGTGATACCTACAGCCAATTTCCGTCACGGAGCCGTTACGGAAATTGGTCATAGGTACGATGTTGATACGAAAAAATGAGTCCAGGTATCACATTGATAACTTTGTAAGTTCAGGTATCATTCTGAAAATCTCTCTCTCTCTCTCTCTCTCAAACAACAATATATGTCAAGTGCTGAACACAACCATTGCTCCTACTTTCCTCAATTTAGAGGCATCGTTCATGACAAAATAAGCAAAGGCCAAAGAAAACTTTAGTTAAATTTCTATCTTATTAAAACCACATTACATTAAGCCTTAACTTCTAAATTATAGTGGTTATTTTTTCCTCACATATCAGTTTCTTGCCTACCACCCAGATGTCATATAATAAACACATCTAAACCATAATCTAAATGCAGGTGCAGACTTTCTCATGGCATCCAATCATTATCATCAGTACATCCCAAATGAGCAAGTGTAAAGTCCTTTTAGGACATTCAAACCAAAATCAATTAGTAATAAGTTCAAAATTTCTCAAGAGACTATATATTGCAACTCGAGCCTTAACATTTTGGATGTGAAGTATACCATTCCCCAGTATCTCTCGTGACATGAAAACTAACAATTACAACCATCAGGCAGTGTAATACACATAAGATGACTTCAAAGATCCCAGCTGGTCATTTGCCTCTGTTCAAGTCCATGATGAGATGCAAGTAGTAACAAAGAAACAAGATCATGAACAGAGCTATGGTATGAATGTGGTGCAGAGCTATATGAGCAGGCTCTACAACACGAGAAAGGTCCTTCATCACTTGCAGTGGCGCATTGGCAACTCTTTCTGGAGCCAAAATAGGTCAGTGTCCGAGGGACAAACGTGTTGTCAAGGATGAGTCCACTGAGCAAAAGCTTTGGTAGGGAAAGTAGGTGCCCATTTTCACTTTTTGACTGCTATGTTACTTCAATATATGATTTCATACTTGATCAATTTTGGTACTCACTTGTGGTGGTTCACCTAAATTGAAATGGATGAGCAAACTTTCATGGTCAACGGAGAGAGAGAGTTGTGGATTATTCGAATTCTTTGGACAAGGTTATATTGTTAATGTTATTGTCAAATTGTTCATGAATGTGTTCATGCCCTTGTAGGTTAAAAGAATGAGTGAAACTAATGGTATGAATCTTTAATTAATGCAGCTCTTCAATTTCTAAATTGGGATCCAGAAAACAGAAGCAAAGTGCGAATTGTCTCTACCAGGCCTTATCATTTATTGTACATGCACAACATGTAAGTAAAGCATAAGAGTAATGAACAATCCTTTTCGAGTATTATCATCCTGCCTGAAGAGGTTGAGAAACATGTCCAAAGATGTGTATCTGTTTAATGTAACAAAATTCAGCTATGTGTGTGGCAGGTGCATCCGACTTACTCCTGAAGAGCTGGAGAATTTCGGTACTCCAGACTTCACTATATACAATGCCGGTCAGTTCCCTTGTAATCGTTACACTCATTACATGACATCCTCTACTAGCGTAGACATCAACCTTGCTAGGAAGGAAATGGTCATCCTTGGCTCCATGTATGCCGGGAAAATGAAGAAAGGTCTTTTCAGTTTAATGCATTATCTCATGCCTAAATGACACATCCTCTCCCTACATTCTGGCTGTAATATGCGGAAAGATGGAGATGTTGCCCTCTTCTTCGGATTGTCAGGTATAGAATCGATGCACTCTTCTTTGGAGATTTGGCACTGGCAGCTGCAATGTGTTTGTGACAAAAATCAGATATGACGTTAGGTTTCAATTATTAGTAATGCACTGCTATTTGCTAATGATTAGGCACCGGAAAGACGACTCTATCTACGGATCACAATAGGAACTTAATTGGTGATGATGAACACTGTTGGAATGAGAATGGTGTATAAAATATCGAAGGTGGTTGATATGCCAAGTGCATTGATCTCTCCAGGGAGAAAGAGAGCGACATCTGGAATGCCATCAAGTTTGGCTCTGGTAAGAGTAAGACATTATTCTCACTTTTTGTATGATGTAAAAATGAAGATGAATATCATGATCTCTCTTTGTTTGATCTCGTGAGTTCTACTGATATATATTCGATACGATTGGGTTGATCTCATTTGCAGTGGTAGAAAATGTCACATTCGACGAGCATACCCGAGAGGTGGATTACAGTGACAAATCTATTACAGGTAAATATAAGTTGTTTGAGTTTCATTGCAAAAGTTACAGGTGGATTGATCCTCATCTGCAGCTTCTGATACACCAGACAAGTAAACTGAGCTATGTTTGTGCTGGTTGCAGAGAATTCTCGAGCAGCGTATCCCATTGAGTACATTCCCAATGCAAAGATACCATTTGTTGGCCCTCATCCAAAGAATGTGATACTTTTGGCATGTGATGCATTTGTTGTACTCCCACCTGTCAGCAAGTTAAACCTGGCGTTGAAGAAGGTGTGAAGGAGCCACGGGCAACATTCTCGGCTTGCTCTGGTGCAGCATTTTTAATGTTGCATCCTACCAAGTATGCAGCAATGCTGGCTGAGAAGATGCAGAAGCATGGTGCAACTGCATGGCTGGTCAACACTGGTTGGTCTGGTGGAAGGTATGCAAATTCAAATAACATCATAAAAAACGTCATAGGACTGATCAATTTCCAAAACGGCATTGTTTGGGTTCAGGGTATAGCAGATAGGTTATATATGATAGAGATAATGGTAAATGATGTAGATCGAGATATAACCAAAAGATCAACACCAAAAAGTGCAGCAGATGATATAAGCCTCTATCTTTGTTCCCGGTAGCTATGGATCAGGAAGCCGCATTAAGCTAGCCTACACTCGAAAAATTACCGATGCCATACACTATACAGCCTATTGAAAGCAGACTACAAGAAAACTGACGATTCAGACTTGAGATCCCCACCGAGGTTGAGGGAGTGCCTTCAGAATGGATCCAAGGAACTCTATCAGTCTGATTTCTCTATACCTATTTCCCTTATCTATTACAGATTAGTCTTGGTCCAACTTCTGATATGATCTCCAATTTTAATTTGGGGCTTACAGTGGTCAAACAAGAATGCATATGAGGACGGACTACTGAAGCTGGCTAGCCTATTTCACGACCAACTTTGAGACTTTCACAGACTGCAAGATTGGCAACGAAAATAACCTGACAGAAGACCTCCTTGCAGCTGGTCCTATTTTTCAGAACTTCAAAACTTGAAGCAAACCACCAAACTTTGGGATGGTTAATGTCTTGTAAATACAAATGGCCTAGATGTAAAGAATTATTTAATAATAATACAAAGAATCCCCGATAACTATTTGGTTAGTCTACAGAATCTGTTAGCTACAAATGATAACTGTCAGATCATGAGATTACAGTAAGAACTTCTAGTAAATTAACGTCGCCACTCAGATTCTGATAACATTTCAGTGTATAAGTTTCCAAGCAAGACCCATAATTTCTTCATCTATGTAAGGACGCAAAGACCACATAAGGGAGTAGCTCTCTAATTCTCCGGAAGATGACTTGAGACTTAACGCAGAAACAATTCTTTCCTGCAGCAAAGTTTGACATTTAGACATCTGTAAAGTCAAGAACATATTACACAAATGGTGGGGAAAGGTGCAGGGAGTTTATACCTGCATCATATATTCTTGCTTGACCATACGATAAATGACTGCCATCAGGACAGCATAATCAGTAACTTCATTTCTTCTGGGACAAGGCGAGGCAATTTCCTCCTACATAAGATGTCAAGTCAATATTTTGGCGTTTTACATATACATATCTGAACTACGACTGAAATAATTTAGACCAGTTAACATTAAGCAAGGGAAAAGGGATAGAACTTGAGAAAACTTAAAGTTCAGCTGAACTATCTTGAACTCAAAATATATGATAAAGCGTAGTAAATACTAGCAACAATACAGTCCCTCTGACCAAAGTACCAAACTATGGCCAAAACTTCATCCAATTAAACCTAACTAATTATTTCAAGAGAGGGAAAGGACTTTCTCGACAGGCAGACCTTTTGTGCAGCAGACTTTGCTTCTAGGCATGTATAGGGTATCTGAGCTTATGAATAGAAATATCAAGAGTTGCTATGCCAAATTTCTCATACTTTGCGCAGGGGATTCATGTTTCAACTAAAGTCTCAACAAAATTTCAAGCAAGCAATTATCTAATTACTTTAATGGTGCACTGAAATTAGTGCTATCAATACAAATACAAATGCAGGGAAAACTTTAGTGAATGGTAAACACTAACTGCCAAAGTCAAGGGGGAAAAAGGACAAAACAAAGTTTAGGAACATATCAGAACTGAAAGTATAAATAGCATGAACATACTCCTTCAAAAAGAAAAGAAGGAAGGATACCTTGTCATTGATACATGCTTGTTCATTCAACCTTTCACCCAAATTGTCATCCTGGAACAATGATTTATCTTGCATTGCACCACTTACATCTTCTAGTAGGCATTCCAGTTCGTTAAGTATACATTTTCCTGTTTCACAAGTAGGCCAAGTGTGACATTGGAACAAATAAGAGAAGGTGCCAACATCTAAGTAAAAACAAACAACCTAATTTTACAAACAGATATAACAAATATTGATGTAGAGGCACCAAAACCTCACTTGCCCTTTTGAACAAGAATACTTCTTATATAAAACTGAATTAACAGATAGTGGTAAATCTCGGAAAGAGATATATTACCTTTACATATATGGTCATGAAGTCCAAGTTGGCATGATTGCACTACTATATGCGCATTTCCCCATGTAAAAAAAATATTGCGTTCAGACCAAAACATATCAGAAATTTGCAACACTCAAAAGTAAAGGCACCAAATCATGAATCGTATTAATGCGTGAAAAAAGTAGGATAGTACGTGAACATTGGAAAGCTAGCCAAAACAGGGTAATAATTCAATATTCATATACTCAATGTAATAAATAATAAGGCGTATCAGTCAATTATAGACCAAGTGTCCAAAAAACAAGGTCATAATAAAATGAAGTACGGCTGGAGAAGGTAACAAAAGTAAAAACCGTCAAAGTTAATAGAGTCAAACAAAGATACAGAAAATCTTATAACCCGTTTCAATTGTAGAGTGAGTTATAATTATTTTTTAAATTGTACAGCCTAGTTGGGAATAAGAGGCTAATACAAGACTAGGAGGGCATCAAATTATATGCCAAAGACCAAAAACAACTACACTTACACTTGGTTATATTGTGCCTGCCATCATCAGTGTTGATACATCCAGCTTCAATGTATGATTTAACCCTCCTTGTTTCGTTTGATTGGATTATATTTTTAACTAACTCAGATGTTTTATCTATCGCCGGCCGTCGAAGAAACTCTGAAAAAAAGGTACAATTTCAATCAGAAAAATGGCAAGAAACTTCAGACTAGTGCAAATAAAACCATCACCAAACCAAAACACCTACCCAGTGCATGCTGAAAGCCATTGAGAAATGGGCTTCCCATGGGCACCAATTCCTCAAACTTGGCAATCCTACCACAATGAAGGTCAAACATTACCCAGATATAAACAAACAGACAAAGAAAACATACCAAAATGTTGATGAAAATCAATTTTTCATAGTAGAGCTCAAAACATACTAGCAAAGCTAAGCATATACCCGACCATAAAATCCTTGAACAAGTTGAAAATCTTGTCCTCTAATTCAGAATTCGACATCTGCAAAGAGAATCCGTATAAGTTTCTTCAATATAAGCATGGATGGTAACTTCTGAAAAGCCCCAACCCTAACAGCAAGAACTGCAAATCCGCAGGTGATAAACCTCAAAGCAAAATACACTCTCATTGACTAAATTTTGCCTGATACTCTCTGAAACTATGATGCACGGAAACTCAAAATGCCCGCGTATCCCGTATCGAAACGGGAAACGGGTCGGAAACGCATATCCGGATTTCGAAACGGTTTGGATACGTCCGTATCCAATGCGGAAACGCCAGAATGTAAATAAATAGGAAACATGGGGGTAATACTGACTTTTTACTCTGCAAAAATTGGAAAAAAAAAACAAAAAAAACAAACAAAAGACCTAGATCGAGAGAGAGACGCGACCTCAGACAATTGCAAACGAGATCCTCGTTTCTCTTCTGCAAAAACGAGACCCAGATCGAGATCGTTTCTCTTCTGCTCGGACGAGACCCAGTTCGGTCGTTCCTCTTATGCTCAGAATCTTTTCTGCTCAAGACTTCTCCTCTTCTAGCCACTTCGGGTACGTTTGTTCTGCTCTTCTTCTCATATTTGCTCTTCAATTTGGAGCTTGGAGCTTCTTCTGATATTGTTATGCGATGTGTGTATAGCAACAACTATGGGCTAGCTAGTTCTTAACTTCTTATCCTCTTTGTTTTCTCGATCGATCTGTTTAAAAGCAATATTGCTTTATTGTTTTGGCTGAGCTTATCTGGGTTTTCATTGAGGATGCTAATTGGGTCTACAAGTCTAAATATTGGGTTCTTTGCATATTGGTTTAACGTTGAGAATGGGGATTAGAATACAGTAGTTTCTGATAGCTGTGGACCGGTATCTCAGATGATCAGTATAATTGTTGGTTGACAACTTGACATTATTGACATGTGGATTGTGATAGCTGTGTATTGTGAATTCACTGAATTGTCATTTGTGAATTGTGAATTTGTCAATTGAATTGTGTATTTTTCAGGAACCATGAGCAGCGAAGGAACACCTCCTATTAGTTCTAGTGCCGGGTCTGTTAACGCCGGTGCTAGTAGTGGATCTGCTGATCCTGAAAATGAGACCATTGATGATAAAGCACCATTGTGGAAATTTGTGAAGAAGATTGAAAAAATGGCAGGTGGAGGAAGTTGGAGGTGGCAGTGCAGTTTTTGCAAATTGCACTACAACGGGTCTTATATTAGAGTTCGTGGTCATTTGTTGAAAGAAGGAACAGCGGGGGCGGCAGTTTGCAACAAGGTTACTCCTCATTGTCCAAGTTGGTGAGAGAATGCAAGGAGAGACTAATGAATACATCTCCTAAACAAGTTCCTCTACCATCATCAAGATCATCAAGACAGCAAGGGGGGAGTTCTGCCACAAGTAGCTATGGGATGAGTTATCATGCCTATACACAAGCACAAACAGCAAGTGATGGTGGAAAGAAGAGGAAAACAGTTGCTGGTTCAGTTGAAAAGGCCTTCCAAAACTCAGCTAGGGAGCAATGCGATAGTGAGGTTGCAATGATGTATCTTTCAACCTAGCTAGAAATCCACACTATCGGAACTCCTACATTCGTGCTTCTACCCTTCCAGGCTACATTCCACCAGGCTACAATGCTCTAAGGACCACACTTCTTGCAAAAGAAAGGAAAAATATTGAGCATCATCTAGAGCCAATCAAGATTACATGAAAAGACAAAGGTGTGAGTCTTTGTAGTGATGGTTGGTCTGATGCACAAAGAATACCATTGATTAATGTGATAGCCACTTGTGAGAGTGGTCCGATGATGTTGAGGGCTATAAACTGTGAGGGGGAATTCAAGGATCATGCATTGATTGCAGACTTGATTATAGATTCCATCAAGGAAGTGGGTTGGGAAAATGTTGTGCAAGTGATTACCGACAATGCTCCTGTTTGTTCCAAGGTCAGTGCCTTGATAGCAAGTATCCTACTATTTTTTAGACACCATGTGTAGTGCATACTTTGAATGTTGCTGTCAAGAATATTCGCACACCTTCATTAGTTGCAAGCAATGCGGATGTGTTTGATGCATGTTGGATACAGCCAGTTTCTGAGGATGTTATGTTTATCAAGAACTTCATTATGAATCATGGAATGAGATTAGTGATGTTTAATGACCATTGCAATTTGAAGTTGCTTTCGGTTGCTCCCACAAGGTTTGCATCTACGTTAATCATGCTAAAGAGGTTTAGGCAAATCAAAAATGGTTTGCAACAGATGGTCATCAGTCCAAAGTGGGATGATTACAAAGAAGATGATGTTAGGAAGGCAGCTTCTGTGAAATAGAAATTATTAGATGAGTTGTTGTGGGATGACATTGATTACATCATTTCTTTTATTGAGCCTATCTATGAGATGATCAGGAGAGTAGACACTGATAGGCCTTCTCTTCATTTGGTGTATGAATGGTGGGATAGTATGATTGAGCAAGTGAAGAAAGCTATCTATAGGAAAGAAAGGAAGCAACCTCATCAAGAGTCTCCATTTCGGGATGCGGTGTATAAGGTTCTAATGGCTCGTTGGTCCAAGAGCAATACTTCTCTCAATTGCTTGGCACATTCATTGAATCCGAAGTAGGTATAACATTTGTTTCTCTTTTGCTTGTTTGTTTAATCTTTCATAAATTATAATGTGAATTAAACTTATTCTTATTTTGTATCTAGGTATTATAGTTCGGAATAGCTTAGTGAAAATACTAATCGGGTTGCTCCCCACAAAGATTTAGAGATTACAAGGGAGAGGAAAAATTGTATCCTTAGATACTTTGTCAATGAAGATGATCGAAGGAAAGTTAACATAGAATTTGCCAATTTTTCTATGTGCATGCAAGAGTTTGGAAGTGGAGATGCTATGTAGGATAGGTTTATTATGCAGCCTATAACATGGTGGGCTGTCCATGGAGCTTCGGCACCATCTCTCCAAGCCATAGCCTTCAAGGTTCTAGGTCAACCTTGTTCTTCTTCATGTTGTGAAAGAAATTGGAGTACTTACAATTTCATTCTCTCTGTGAGGAGGAACAAGATAACACCACAAAGAGCGGAAGATTTGGTGTTTATGCATACAAATCTTCGTCTTTTAGCTAGAAGAAGCCCAAGTTACAATGAGAGTGCAACTCAAATGTGGGATGTTGGAGGTGATGAGTTTGATTCTTTGGAAGAGACTAATGTTGGAAGGATTGAGATTGCTAACCTTTCACTTGATGAACCACAATTAGAGGGGGTTTTGTTTAATGTTGATCATGAAGATGAGGACCTTGAGGATGTTGTCCAAGTTGAATGAAGTTGATAGTTGTTAACTTGTTGTGTTAACCTTTTATTTGAACCTTTGGATTGATAATGTTTGATTGTGATAAATTAGTACTTTGTTTATGTTTCATATATTTTTTTTAAATTATATATATATATTTAATTGGCGTTTCCTTCACGTACCCGTTTCCTATCACATTTAAGATTTGTCGTTTCCACGTTTCCGATCGTATCGTATCCGGGTACTCGTACCCGTATCGGTGCTTCTTAGCTCTGAAAATGATTCCGAAAAGCTTAGAAACACAGACACCCAGGACAAACAAGAGTTAATGTACACCCCATGTAGTTGAATATTTGATCTCAATTCAAGCATTAACAGCAATAAAAGAAGAACTGCCTATTGACTCGATCCTAGCTCTATCTGACCATCACACTGTGAAGATAGACAGCAATTAACACAATGCATCAAAAAAAAGAAACTTCAAATAACACCAATTGATTGCTAGAAACTAATTCTTCTCATCAAATTCAAAACTTTCAATCTTCAATTCTAAATCTTTAAACTAAACTGGGAAATCAAAGTCAAAACAAATAAGAACCAATAACTTAAACCATCCAAGCTGGGAAGTTAGCCCTACAAAATTTGACAACCAATTTAAACCCTTCAGTTTGGACTTCAGCTAACAACATTATGAAGAATCCGTGACATGTAACAATAGATACTTCAAATACAGTACACAAAGCAAAGCTGCAAAAGCGCTAACCTTAATTCTATAGTTTGCATACATATGTATTTCATGATCGAAATACACAATTAAAAGAACAGCAGCAGATTGAAAATAAACAGTTTCATTCAATTCAACATCAAGGTCAGAACTTTTCCATACCTAAAAGCCCAATTTAATTGAAATTCAAACAGAATATTGTTTTTTCTTAGAAATAATAATGATGTAATGCAAATTCAAATAACCAGTTCACAAACTTGATGTTGAAGCAATGATACTTTCAGAAGTTGACATTATTTAGCACATCCAGGTATGGCTGGGCAAGACCAGGTATGGCTCGGGCATGTTTGCATAACCAAGGTCTGATTGAGGCATGTTTGGATAAACAAGGTATTGGTTGGGCACATTTCCATAAACAAGATCGGGCCCAGTGATGTTTGAATTAACAAGTACTTGATCAGGTATGTTTGCTTGAACAAGGTCTGGCTCAGGCATGTTTGCATGAACAAGGTTTGGCTCAAACATGTATACATATGGAACTACATCAGTTTCAACCTCATCATCAGTCCAGTCTTCCTCTTTGAAGGGTGCACCATATTGTTTATTACTTCTTGGTCCTATCCCATCCTTTTGGAAAACCATACAGAGCACATAAGAATCCTGAGGCACACCCATATGAACCAGGTTCTTGTCTTCAAGCCTATACTCATGTAACCCAATTAGTCCGTTCTCCTCGTGGAACTCTTCAAGCCATTGGCGAGTTTGGTGATTGATTGAATTGTGTGCTATCGAATTTTGTGAGAGGTAGAGAGAGAAGATAGAGGGAGGTGATATTCAGCAAGGGTAGAGGCTGAAAGAAGTGAGAGAGGGATCTGGGTTTTGAGCAGTGTGGAAATTTCTATTTGGTAGGTTTCAATGTTTTCTATACTTTCTGTTTGGGTTTTGATGGAAATTTGTGATGACATATATCAGTATATGTGTTGGCTTGTCTGTTATTTGTGTTGAAATCTCTGTTATCTGTTATCGGTACGGGAATTTATAATCTCGGTTTTGATTGCGTTTGTGTACCGGAATTCATGATCTGGGTTTTGATTGCGTTTTTGGATGTTCATGGATGGTCTGTGTACCAATCAAAAATTCAATTGGTGGGTATTTGAAATTTGGATTGCGAATGCTCTGTTTTTTTGTTCAGATTCATGGCTGTTAATTATTAGCTTTTAGAGATGAATTTTAGCCCTGGATAAAGAATTGATAGAGGTTGGCTTTATGTTTGATGAGAGCTCATAAAACCTTTTTTCTTTCAGGATTTTGTTGAAACAGAAGGAAAAAAAAAAGAAGGAACAAGAGGAAGAAGAAGAGGGAAATCGAGTAAATTGATCATCGCAGGTACTTTTTCTGTGAATTGCTGCCCAGTATATGTCAGTTAGAACAAGTTGCCAGCTTTTACTTATTTGAAATATTATTTACGGGTGTTTATTTACTCATGTTTATGTACGGGTGTTTATTGGGTTGCTAAATTTAGAGTTTGATGTGATTCAGTTTATAAGAGATGTAAGATAAAAGCAAACTTTTTCTTATCAGCTATTGGAATTATTGGGTTTTGATATGGGGAGGAAGGGGGTGAATTTGGGTGGTAGGTAAGATGTGGAGCTTGGTAGCTGGGTGATGATTTTCTGGGTTCCTTTCTTTCTTTCTGCTGGGCTTTGAATCTTGGCTATTTGGCTATATATGTAATAGAGCTTGGTAGCTGAAAATATGTGCAGCTACTATTAGAAATATAATTAACTTCTGTTTACTTATTAGAAATATATATATATATATATATATATATGTAATAGTTTTTTCTTTTTTCTTTTCGCTTTCACTTTTGTAGTCTTATTTGTATTAAGTTTTAGTTAAGAGCAATATACTTTTATTCATTATATCGAAATTATATCAAAAAAAAAGCAAAGGAAATAAAATAGAATTAATTCGAGTGGATGAATCTTGAAACAAGACATGTACCATAACAAACAAACGAAACTGGGCGGTTCGATCAAAACCAATTGTTGTTTTGACTAAACAATTATGGCTGATTTGACAATTTATTCTATTTTGAATCGACTAATCCGGTATATTACGTCTATTCTTCTGCTTTACGAATATGATTTTTTCTGGGCATTTCTGACAGTTTCAAGTGTTATTCCTATTTTGGCATTTTTTATATCCGGAGTTTTAGCCCCGATTAGCAAAGGGACAGAAAAACTTTCGAGTTATGAATCGGGAATAGAACCAATGGGGGATGCTTGGTTACAATTTCGAATCCGTTATTATATGTTTGCTCTAGTTTTTGTTGTTTTTGATGTTGAAACGGTTTTTCTTTATCCATGGGCAATGAGTTTCGATGTATTGGGAGTATCCTTATTTATAGAAGCTTTAATTTTTGTGCTTATCCTAATTGTTGGTTCAATTTATGAATGGCGAAAAGGGCCATTGGAATGGTCTTAGCTCTTGAATAGTCATAAAAAAAAATAACAAAGATTGAGACAGTTGTGAATTCCATTATTGAATTTCACTAAAAAATAAGAACATAAAATCTTCTTTCGTTGCACACTGGATTGTTACTGCTATTCTTAAAAGCTACAATATGCCAATTATTTTTTAACTTAGTAATCAGTCAACAATATATTTGAAATATCAATTTGCATTACCTGTTACTTGCATTTCAAAACACAACCACATAACTACAACATTTACATACAATTA
The DNA here is from genome assembly GCA_024704745.1 of Rosa lucieae. NCBI lineage: Eukaryota > Viridiplantae > Streptophyta > Magnoliopsida > Rosales > Rosaceae > Rosa > Rosa lucieae. The sequence continues at coordinate 9,489,061 of CM045492.1, forward strand.
TATAATGTACATAAAACAGATTAAATCAAATACATACCTGAATCGCAGATAGTTAAACTATTGGAGAGCAAACTGTTCCCAAAATCTGTAAGATGAAATAACAACATCCAACATTTGATACTTGAATAGGAATAAAAGATGAAAAATACAACGTAAACAGACAACCAGTGACTAACCTAACAAAAATTCAAAATGCATACCTGAATGCAAATAAAAGACAAAAACAATGTTGAACAGCAGACCAAGGAACAGCAGCAAACTAATGAAGCACAGGCTTCTTTGCAAAAAGTTTTTAAAAGGTGAAGAAAACTGCAACAAAATCATCGAATTAGTTATATATGGATGAAAGCTAATCTTGACACAATATTCTTATAGGCCAAAGCAAATGAGACAACAAAAAGGGGAGAAAAAAAAAAGAAAAGAAAAAAAGAACTCCAGTCTGAAGCCGAATACACTATAAATAAGATCAAACAAATTCAATCATAATTATATACAAAAGATAATTAAGTGTATCATTAATCAAAACACAGACCACTTAATCAGTTTAATTTCAAAACAATAATTTAGAATCAAAAGTAAAAAAATAGCTACAAAATAGCTAGATCAAAGACCCTGAATAAGGAATAAAAGATTAAAACCAATTGAATGACACTGAAACTGAAACTATTTAGCCTAAGAAACCATCAACTAAATTAGCTAGGAAATACAGGTAAAAACAAAGCATGATACTATAGTGTGCATTTGATGAATAAAAAGAAATCAGCTATACTTTACCTAGAAACCAATTTGTAAAGTAAATCAAGAACATATACTAATATCAAAAATATATATCAGCATGACCATTGAAATTAACCAAAAAAGCACAACAATAGTACGAACACACAATAACTTTTTTCAACAAAATGTGTAACTTTCAACAACAGTACATAAATGAGGTCACTATAGATAATAAGAGTAAAATTTTGGAAGAAAAATATATCAAGACTAAAATTTAGTGACCAGAGGGAGAATGGAATTAATACCAAGCCTACAAAATTAGATTTCCAAAGTCTCTGGTTTTATATTTGGGCTCTTCAAGACCAAAGAGTTGTTGGTCTAGCGGTCAGGCCCTTGGTTTGCTCCCAAGTGGTCTGGGGTTCGACCCTCTCCCAAGGTACCCACCTAGCAATTGCTAGAGTTTCCAGTTCCCCAAATGTTGTGGGGTCAGGCGGGGGACCTAGGGAATAGTCGGGTCAAAGACTCGGATACCCTAGTCTCAAAAAATAAAAAATAAAAATTGGGCTCTTCAAGAGTAAGTCTCACCTGCAAAACAAATATAGAGAAAAGGAGGCTTGATATATCAGTGTGGATTGTACACACAGTGTAATAAAAAGAATACATATTGAAACTGGACGTCAATTTGCTATTTATTCACTTGTGTAAAATGCATCTACATCTCATCATTTTTTTGGTTATGATTAATCTGTTTTTGCTATGAGATGATATGCAGTTATCAAAGAATGAAACTTATGAATTAAGAAGGTCAATACAGTAGTTGGAAAGGAGGCTCAAGTAGGTTAATATATGCAGTGATATCTACAGCTAAGTGACTCTTTCTGTCCTTCAGATTAAAAATATTGAAATCAACTAAGAATACCAAACAAAAAAAATATATGTATATATATATATATAATTAAAAAATATCAAAATGTACTTTTATGCGCTAGTGTGCATCCAAAGAATAATTAACCAAAGGCCGAAAATAACTCCCAAAAAGCATGTCCAATTCAAAACTGAAAAACAGTAATCAACCATGACCACAATAGGAAAAAGAAGAAAAAAATAGACACTTTATTATCTTTTCCCAAACTTGAATATGTACAAAACTAAAATAATCAAAAGACTAAACAAGCCCAGTACGATTTGATCTAGTGGCATAAGCCTCTTCTTTATAAGTGGGAGGTTGTGAGTTCGACTCACGAAAAACTAGTTGTAACAGATCAAAAAAAAAAAAAAAAAGACTGAACAAAACTAACCAAATTAAATGATATTTATCTCCAGCAAAGATTCCAAAAGCTACAGAGATCAATGAACTGACAAAACATAATACCAACCAATCACATACACTAGCAAACTTGCCCACACTTTGCTGCGGGAATTACTGTTATATGTTATTGGGATAATTGAAGTTTATTTAGCTAAAGTTATTGGTGGAGGTTGTTCAAAAGAGGAATTGCTTTAATAGATGATAATACAATTTTTCTTATAACATTACATAGCAGAATGTATGTTAATCAACTAAGAAAGCAACTGATGTTGAAGACTCCGTCAGTAGAATTACTTATACGATGTAGCTGCACATAAATACATGAAAACAGGTCTTGGTAAAAGGAAGAGAAACCAGAAACCAAAAGTTATATGGCGGTTGTGAAAAAAAGTAATAAACCAGACATTTCTATCCTAATTATATCGAAAAAGAAAAAATTTTAGCTACTATGATTCATTCTCTATTGTTGTCCCCAGTTAACAAAGTAATTTGCTTTTTGGATTTTTGCAACCTTCACTTGCTTCAAATACAAAGACATTGAATAATCATTAAACTTACGTATTGCAGGTCTTTCTCTAGTTATAACTTCTCAAAGTTTAGGTACTTTTCAACATCCCTAAACAGCAACAACAGGTAATACATTAACAAAAAGTACAGTTGTTGTACATGCTTTTCTCAATTTACTCTATTCAACCCTAAACCCAAAAGTAAAGAATAAGCAGAATGTCTCTTTATTCACAATTGAGAGAAGTAGGATTTTCAAGGCGTAGAATTTACTGAGATCTTCTTATTCACATTTGAACTTTGATTTATTCATTCACAGCTCTACCTCAAACACAAAAACAAATATAGTATCATTATTCGAATTTTTATTCATCTTCTATAATACAATGACAAATGTAGACCAATAAACTCTTAATTAAAGACAGACAAACTCTATTAAATTGGAATGTCAGTATAGATAGGTTTTCATCAAGTCTGCTGTTCTTCAATCCTAATATAACTACGATCTTAAAGATATGAGGAAATGACCCTGAAGCTCTTTATGAGTTTCGCTTGTCGATGCGCAGCTCTGGCAACTCTGATATGTAATTCTGCTCTAAAGTTTTATACTTTGATTTTGGCATCTGAAACCCCATTTTGACCAGTGATAAAATAGACTCAGTTGCCAAGCGTGTCTGCAAGCTATAGTGGCACATGAAGTTTCAGTGATCCAGAATTCTTTATCCCAGAATTTAACACAACATGAAATCATTGAAATACTTATATGTCATATTTTTATCAATATCCACCTAACTGGAGGAATACAATTTACTTTCAATGAAAACTAACAAAGTTAGATACATGATCACATATTTTTAATGTGAAGAAAGTGGAGAAGTAATAGAGAATATATTTTTACTAATCAAAGGGGCAAAATAGTTTGGAGAGAAAACTCGCCAGTTGAAATTCACAGATTTAGTTTGAGGGCAAAGTCCAGAAAATGATCCTAAACTCAAAACTAAAACCAAAATTGCAGAAATAGCTTCCTTTCAAATTTTATCTTTTTCAATACTAATGTTTAAAGTTCAAACAATTTTGACATCTTCTTTCATGTTACCAAAGATATACCCAAATTAAACACACAACTCTTCGAAAACCCAGCAACCTCTTCGAAGACAAACCCAAACCTTCCTCCAAAAGTCGACCAAAATCTTCAATCTCTCCTCTTCTTTTTCTTACCCCAACGATCTACCATCAAAATCAAAAACCTTACATCAAATCCATAACTCAAAATCCCAAATTTCAACCAAATACTCTCAATCAATTGCATTTTCCTGCAGGACATGTTTACTCATTCTTCTATTTCTTATTTTAAGAGCAGACATCAAGCCCCTAACCACAACCCAACATAACTCAATTCCCAATTTCCGAAACCCACAATCAATAACCCGAATCAGAACAGAACAACAAAAAATCCAATCAAAACGAAAAAACATAAAATTTTGGGAAACAATACCTTCGATAGCGAAGCTTTCAAGATGCAGAATAACCTCTTCTCCCACTCTCCCGATTCCAACACTATATTATCGCCTTCCACTACTCCAGTCTCTTCTATTCTAAAACACCACCGTCAGACTAAAAAAAAAACGGTCGCGTAAGAAGCGTGTGGAAGAATGGCAAACTTGTAATTGAGCGAAACAGCAAGCGCAAAAGTGCCACTTCATTTTGCACCAGCGATGAACAGTTAACCGAGCTTTAGATATATGTATAATTGACAATCAACAACAACCAATCTGATAAAAAATAACAAACTAAATTCACGTAATCAAGCAAGCCACTATTTAATGTCTGTGAATTCAGAAAAAAAAAAATTAGAATCTAACACAACTTAAGAACATCCAAATCTTACCACAAAAACAAACTACCCCATACCCACTGCAATTGACTGGCTTTAGTTCAAAAAACTTCTATACCTCTCTAAGAATACCCATTATTTCTTTTCCCTAACCCATCCTTACCCATTACCCAACTTACCTCAACCTATATAGATATCGATTAACAATTTAAAGGTCCAAGCAAAACTTAATTCCACGAATAAGACACAGACTAATCCAATACAAAAATGCTCAAAAAGAGGAGAACAATCAAAACTACATGGTATGCCACTTCAAAACAGAAACAAACAAAGTAGCTCAGATAATTAAACTTAATAAACAAACAGGATTTTAATCCTAACAAAAATGTGATCCTGCAGGTTCAGTGCTGAAGTCCAGAGATAAAATTGTTTTTCCATTAATTCAGTCAATCATAGTTTAATTAAATAAACCCAATAAGTAGATATTAAAATTATTATACAGAACAAAAGAATGATAAAAAAACCAAATCAACCGCAACATCCTATAATTCAAAGTTTTAATTAGATGACGGATCATTTTTGATCTGGTTAACAACAATCTTCTCAAACAAAAGCACAAACAATTCTCAATCTCTATTAAAATCTTAAAACAAAAACCAACTTTAAAATCATAAACTCACAAATCAAGGAAATTCAATAAACTGCTAAACACCAAAAACATAAGACCCAATCAAAAACCAAAGAGCCGATCTGAAACCAAACCCGCAGACAGACAAAACCATATCAATTCAAAACCACGAACAACAAAAGACCAAATCAAAAACCATAGAGCCAATCTGAAACCAAATACCATTATCGGTGACAAGTAACAGAACCCAAACAAAATTCTAACCATTTAACGAAAGAAAGAATCCCAATCAAGCAAAAAATATGACAAACACAAAACACCAGGGCTCAATACCTCTCTCTTTTTGCCTGCAACAATGATGGATCAAATTTCTTTCTCAGTCAGAAGCTCTCTCTCTCTATCCCTAGATCGTTCTATCACTCTCGGTCTGAAGCTCTCTGTCTCGCTCTCAGAAAGGCTCGTGCTATTTTTCTCTCTGTCTGAAACTCTCTCTATCCCTAGATCGTTCTATCACTCTCAGCCTAAAAAGTAGGGGTGGGCACTTGAACCCGGAAAACCGAACCCGACCCGGAACCGTCCCGAAAATTGCCGGGACGGGACGGTTTCAAAACTTAATTTTTCACTGTTTGGGCCCGTCCCGTCCCGTCCCGTTTTAACGGGACGGGCTTCGGTTTGGGTCGCTGGAATCCCTGAACGTCCCGACCCGTCCCGATGTATTAAAACTCATTTTGTTTCTTTGTTTTTTAGTTTGACACTTTGACCTAGCAGATAACTCTCGAGTCTCGACCTCTCGTTCATTCCTCTCAACCTCTCGTTCTGTCGTTCACAAGCCAGTGAGAGACTGAGAGTGTGAGACACCGATCAACATTAACCGAGTGAGACACCGATCAATTCACCTCCATCAACGCACCGAGCCACCGATCGATTGCAATTTCCCAAAGTTCCTGGTCATCAATTTCAGTTCACCGATCGAATTTCTGGGTTCGATTGCTCTCCAGCCTCTCCTTTGCACCCCAGCCTCTCCTCCTTTGCTCTCTTCCATATTCTGGCCTTCTGGGTTCGATTCTTCAACCTTCAGTCGAAGTCTTGCTTGGACGCTTGGTAAGTTGCTGCTTTGCTGGGTATTCAATTAATCAATTATTCTGGGTATTCAATCAACCTTCAGTCGAAGTCTTGCTTAGATCGGATTCTAAGGTTGAGAAGTGTTCCTCATGTTTGCTCATTCCTAATTCAAGATTCGCTCTTTCTTGGGGTTTCATTGTGTAGTTTGATAGTTAATTGCATTGCCAATCTTTGATAAATTTATGTCACTTGTTTGGACCTCTGGTTTGGTATACAGGTCTCCGTCGTTTTTTTTGCTTTGTATTGTTTTGATTTGTTAGTGTAAATCTTAATTGCTTTTTCAGATGAGGATAGTACAAAAGAGTAAATAGGAAAACACAAATTTAGAACCTCTTAGAGGAAGGAAGATTGAAAAAAGATGAAGAAGAAGCCAAAGAGATGTGGAAAAGAAAACGAGATCATGAGGCAGAATGGGAAGGAACAAGAGAAAAAAGGGTATTTTTCTATCCTTTTCAATTTTCTGTGCGACACTATGGCATGGGCTTAAATTTTCATTGTTGTGAGGTTATTATAGTTGGTTCCTTAAAGCAGGATTTTGCAAATTCTTTTATATGCTTAGTAGGATTGTAGAGACTAGCCAAAGTGTAATCTGTTGGATGTCCTTGATTGTTATCATTGATTACACTATCTGCGATTTAAGCCTCTAAGGTCAATGTAAGATGTCACTGTCATCCCTAGGTTAATACTCTGCCAAATCAGAAAATTCTTCCTGTTCATGAGTTCTTTGAACTGAATTGTGTAGAAAGGCACGGGATCTTCCTGTTTAAGGTAACTCATTGGTTCAACTGCTTAATCATATACTCTGCTGAATCAGAACATTCTTCCTGTTCATAAGTTCTTTGAACTGAATTTTGTATATGGGATCTTCCTACTTAAGGTAGCTGGACAATTGAACTGCTTGTTTTGTACTTTTGAAAATCAACCAATAATATAAAAGAATGATGAGTTAATAAACTGATGAGAAACAGGAGATATGAGCAGTCATATACTCATATATACATAATTATATTAATCAAATGTTTATAGCTCCTAACTGGGCCACATACATTGTTTGTCTCGTTGTGCACTTGGGGAGTTTAAATCACCTCACATTCTACATACTGTTGTCTTTTTATTGATTTGATCTGCAAGAGTGTGGGTTTACAATTCTGATTTGATCTCTCACAGAATACAATTCAAGAAGCTGATGGCTAGGCAGAAGAAAACTGCTCGCTGCTAGCAAAACCAATGTATGTCCAGCTCCAAATCCAAGAGCAAAAGGCAAGGGAAAGCTTGGGGCAGCTAGTAATGTGATAGATGTTTGAACTTTGTTCAATTCATTTAGTTGTGTGCACATTTTCAATGAAGTGTCAAATTGTGGACTGTAATGGATTATTAAATTATGCAGATTTGGTCTTCTTTCAGTTCTTTGAGTTGCAGTTTGCTTATTATATCATGTTTTTCTTCTTGTTTAGGTTTAGTTGCAGCTTGCTTTAATGGAAATGTAGAAATGCATTAGCTTTAGTTGCAACTTGCTTTGATACTTTGGTCTTCTTTGAGTTGTAGCTTGCTTTAATGGAAATGTAGAAATGCAAAACAGGGAAATTGATGAAAGTGCAGGAGAGATTTTTTTTTTTTTTTCCTTTCGGGATGTCCCGGTCCCGTCCCGATCCCGTCCCGGTCCCGTTCGGGTTCGGGATGATCGGGATCAATTCTCAAAAAGTGCCGTCCCGTCCCGTCCCGTCCCGAGTTTTATTTCTGGGTCCGGGACCGGGATCACCAGAATTTCGTCCCGTCCCGTCCCATGCCCAGCCCTACTAAAAAGAGCTCTCTTTTTATCCCTAGCTATCTCTCGATCATTCTAAATTATCTACTATAAAAATAAAAAAAAACAACCAGGGGCCAAAGCGCCATTTCGTCTTCCCAGATCCACAACTGTAATTTGAATAAGAAGTCAAGGGCAAAACCGTCATTTTCCCTCCCGAGTGAACAATTAGGAATAATAGAATTATAATTTTACATATTACAAAAATATTTCTCCCGCGTGATGCTGTTGGTTTAATTTTTTTTTCCCCCCTCAAGTCTTGATCTACATAATATAATAGAATTATAATTTTACATATTACAAAAATTGGTATTTCAATCATAAAGAGAAAGATCCAACTAACACCTAGTATGTTAAGCAAGCTGGTATCAAGTTTCTATAATGGGGGTTTAGCACTTATCTAATTCATTGGCAGACTCAAATGCATCTTCAACTGAAGTGAACTCATCTGCAGATCCATGGGTTGCACCACAGAAAACCATTCACAGTTACCACTTAAATTTGTCCCTTTCCTTCTTGCCAAAAAAAAAAACTGACCAAATGTCAACAATATTTATCATCGAAACTTTGTTATCCAAAGTGTCACCAAGCAAATCTGACGCTAGCCTAATTTAAATACTATGAAACTTTGTGATTCATAGAATTGGCTCTGATACTCTTTGTTGTTGTTGTGTATTCTAACAGCTCAACTCCAATTCCATTGTAGATGTTTTGAAATAAGTTATGGGAGAGAGGAAAAAAAAACACAAAAATAAAACAAAACAAAGGAACAACAGTACTGCAAAACCGTTTAACATGGTGATAAAAAAGTTTATATACCAGATAACATGTGAAACAGTTTGAAACAAACTAATCTAATTGTCTAAAAATTTAATAGTAATCAAAAAAATTCGATAGCAGACAACATCACAACCACAATGACTTTCACTGTTTTCATCTTCCAATCCAAGAATTTTATCTTTGTAAATCATAGCGCATAATCGATCTATATCACTACAACCACCTTAGCTTTTTAGCAGAGTTACATATTATGGAAAAAAAAAGTTCGAAACATAAATAAACCAGTACACAGTAATATACTACATAATTCTCAATCACAAATTAACCAAATCCAATAAGTATAGAATCACAAATCTGCACCATATACCATAAAAGCAAACAACAATGAAACCCTGAAATCAATCATAAAACTGCCAAACCTAACTTGAAAATCAGATTGAAGATGAATAATATAATAATGTGAAGTGCAATCAGAAAAAATTGAATCTGAAAGTGTTAAAATTTAATTTATAGCACCAGTTGTCTACCTAGCTTGAAAGAAACAAAGAGGAAATGAATAATTAAGACACTAAATGAGTCGCAGAAACCCAAGAAGAAAATGCAAATCACCATGCATGCTTTCTCTGTAAGCTTTTTTAACAGGCTTTTTCTTGCTTTTAGTACACCATGACATGAAAAAATTAAGGACAGAGATTTTGATCATCAGCGAATCTCACAGAGAAATTTGCAAAAAGTATGAGAATTTTTGGCGGGGGGGGGGGGGGGGGGGGGGAATGAAAGATAGTGTGGTGCGTGGGTATTAAATTGGTTCAATTCCATTATTGATTACTTGTACTGTGCTGACATGAGGGATAGTGTGAGCCCCCGAAAATTTTGTTTAATTTTTGAAGGTAATTTTCGCCAATAAGATTTTTCTGCCAGGTGATTTATGTGAAGAAATTGACCTTGGAGATCAATCAGGGCTTCACGATCTATCAAAGCCCTAGACCCCCGACCTCTAGCTCCGACTAGAGCCACCGCACGCGCCTCACGAGCCACCACAGGCGCGTGGACCACCGTAACTCTGTCGCTCATGGTTGCCGGAATCGTCAGGACTTCTCGATTATGTAATTCTATGATTTCTCTTTTGCTGGAGCTTCTAGTCTGAGTAGAGTGGACTCTAATAACTTGTTATTTGATTTGGAGAGCTTTGAGGTCCATGGAGTCTGGGAACTCGAGGTTTTTGGAGGAGGAAAACTGCTAGCTTAGCTTCGAATTGAGTTGGGTAAGGTAAGAACCAGGAACTCTTTTTTGGTTATGAAAATTGGTTGAGGGTTGAGTTTAATTATGTACGTCATGCTGCTAGGGGTTTGAGAAGGGAGTGGTGATAGAGCAGCCGGTTCATAGCAGCAAAAATGGGTTATCCTTGTTGGAAAAGAAGAATGGTAAGGGCCCGGTTACTCTGATTTGTGAAATTGATGGTGTTCTATTTCTAATTGTCGTAAATGGGTGATTGGAGTTATTTTGGTGGTTGAAGTTGTTAAAATCACCAGAAAGTTGTTTGTAGTCTCCTGAATGGGAAAGTGTTAAAATGGTGATATTGATATGTTGTTGAATGGAATGGGTTAGATACGAAACTGTCCTTGGTTAATTTGAATAATGAAAGAGAGTAGTGTTGGATTGGTGATGAATAAGAGTAGTTTGCTCAAGACGGTAAACAATGAAAATGTCTATAACTATCATTCTGGATACCACAAAAGAAGTGAGTCGGTTATTGTCAACGAAAATGTAAATTGCTCAAGTTCATAAGGAATGGGTATCCGAAATGAAGTTATTTTGGCTAATGATCATTGGGCCGAACTTAATAAGAAGTTCGTTTAGTAAATACTTTGACAATTAAAAGGGAATTAAGGAAGCTAAAGTATACCAAGAAAATAGAAAGGTCTAACGAATTGACCTAAAATTCAGTTACAGATCATTGCTTTGCTAAATTATCCATGTCCCTAAAATTGAGATAAATTTATTTAATGGAATATTCGGGAATGGAAATTGTCAATTGTTTTCTTAAAGTAAAAAGGTTAAAGAAGTGAAGGTCAAAGTGTTAAGTATAATTGCCATATCTTAAATGGTTCAAATGCCATATCATTTGAATTATTTGGGAATGGATAATAGATTTTATCTATTAAAGGGGAATTCGTTAGACTTCAAAGAAATTAAATCAAAGTTGTGGTTGTTCGATTAGTACGCTATGATAATGTGAGGTTACTCATTAGTTTGAATTTATTTCAAAGGACTCGAGCGTGTGCACATGGAATTGGACGAAGTATCCAAAGTCGGGAACGAACCCGAATGTGGACGAACACTCCATATCCAGGTAGGGTGAGCTGTCCCTTCCTTGTTAGAGGCTTTTCTATATGTGGAATGCTCTAGTATATTAATATGTTGCTTGCAAGTACGTTTTTGGTTGTTCAGTGGTCGATGCCTCGTGATATCCGTGTTTCCATAACTGAAAATTGCTAATTGTGAAAACCGAGGCTAGACTTGCATGTTGAGATACTGTACCCTTGTATGTTTGTACTTGTGACCTGAAAGTGAATGGGACCTAGACGCGTAGATTCCTAGGGATCCCATGGTGTCGATAACCGTGAACCTTCGGAGGGGGCCGTGCTCCTATGTTTGTCGAGAAAGAGTGAGTACAGACAGTGAACCAGTCATAGGAGACTCAGGGCCAGGAAATGGACACTTTCGCTACTTGTAGTCGGAAGTACTACAGAGTAGTTGGCTGGTTCTCGAATTCAGGACGAACCAGGTCGGTCACCGATTTGATTTATATTGGCCGGCAAGTAAGTATCTCGGAGCTCCAAGTGTGTGAAGCATACTGCATATGTTTTATGAAAGAAAACAAATGTTTGCGGTTGCCACTTTTCTTAAAGCATTTTTCGAAAAACGTGCACAATATTATGTAGTAAATATTTTCAAGTATATTATTTTTCAAACCTAGCATGGTTGGGTCGGCCCCTATTGGGCATGCGAGGACGAAATCTCACCCCTACTATAGTGTGTAGGTTTCGAGCATGTGGTCGGGAAGCGTACAGGGGAGGCACATGGCCCGGCTTGGCGCATTTCTCTTTAGTTTTATCAAAAGGAAGGTTTTGGTCCCTTATCGGATTTTGAAGTAACTTAGTTATTTATTTTCTTACTAATTTATTTGTTTATTTGTTTTCTATTCGCTCATCTACAAAATTTCGAGAGACCCGTAACCCTGGGGCGCGTCTCTCATACTTGTTTTTACTTCGTGATTCGTTATTTTCCAAATTGGGCTCCTATTGTAAGCCCAAATCTTTTAGCTCACTTTAAATTCCGCTTGCGAAAATATGTTGTTCGGTTGCTAGAATGTTTTGTGACTTTTGTCCAAGAAAGTGTTTTGTAAACCAACAACCTAAACTCAAAAGGCCTTGCGGTTTCGGGTTGATGAGCTATCGAGATGCCATTCGTGACATGTCGATTTCTCATTGGCTCGGGGTCGCGGCGCTGTGGGACCCCCTCTCGGGTCACCACAGATAGGCCACAGCTTTATCAATTCATGGTGACAAACAACAATATATGAAAATCTCTCTCTCTCTCTCTCTCTCAAACAACAATATATGTCAAGTGCTGAACACAACCATTGCTCCTACTTTCCTCAATTTAGAGGCATCGTTCATGACAAAATAAGCAAAGGCCAAAGAAAACTTTAGTTAAATTTCTATCTTATTAAAAACACATTACATTAAGCCTTAACTTCTAAATTGTAGTGGTTATTTTTTCCTCACATATTTGTTTCTTGCCTACCACCCAGATGTCATATAATAAACACATCTAAACCATAATCTAAATGCAGGTGCAGACTTTCTCATGGCATCCAATCATTATCATCAGTACATCCCAAATGAGCAAGTGTAAAGTCCTTTTATGACATTCAAACCAAAATCAATTAGTAATAAGTTCAAAATTTCTCAAGTGACTATATATTGCAACTCGAGCCTTAACATTTTGGATGTGAAGTATACCATTCCCCAATATCTCTCGTGACATGAAAACTAACAATTACAACCATCAGGCAGTGTAATACACATAAGATGACTTCAAAGATCCCAGCCGGTCATTTGCCTCTGTTCAAGTCCATGATGAGATGCAAGCAGTAACAGAGAAACAAGATCATGAACAGAGCTATGGTATGAATGTGGTGCAGAGCTATATGAGCAGGCTCTACAGCACGAGAAAGGTCCTTCATCACTTGCAGTGGCGCATTGGCAACTCTTTCTGGAGCCAAAATAGGTCAGTGTCCAAGGGACAAACGTGTTGTCAAGGATGAGTCCACTGAGCAAAAGCTTTGGTAGGGAAAGTAGGTGCCCATTTTCACTTTTTGACTGCTATGTTACTTCAATATATGATTTCATACTTGATCAATTTTGGTACTCACTTCAAAATTGAAATGGATGAGCAAACTTTCATGGTCAACAGAGAAAGAGCTGTGGATTACTTGAATTCTTTGGACAAGGTTATATTGTTAATGTTATTGTCAAATTGTTCATGAATGTGTTCATGCCCTTGTAGGTTAAAAGAATGAGTGAAACTAATGGTATGAATCTTTAATTAATGCAGCTCTTCAATTTCTAAATTGGGATCCAGAAAACAGAAGCAAAGTGCGAATTGTCTCTACCAGGCCTTATCATTTATTGTTCATGCACAACATGTAAGTAAAGCATAAGAGTAATGAACAATCTTTTTCGAGTATTATCATCCTGCCTGAAGAGGTTGAGAAACATGTCCAAAGATGTGTATCCGTTTAATGTAACAAAATTCACCTATGTGTGTGGCAGGTGCATCCGACTTACTCCTGAAGAGCTGGAGAATTTCGGTACTCCAGACTTCACTATATACAATGCCGGTCAGTTCCCGTGTAATCGTTACACTCATTACATGACATCCTCTACTAGCGTAGACATCAACCTTGCTAGCAAGGAAATGGTCATCCTTGGCGCCATGTATGCCAGGAAAATGAAGAAAGGTCTTTTCAGTTTAATGCATTATCTCATGCCTAAATCACACATCCTCTCCCTACATTCTGGTTGCAATATGCGGAAAGATGGAGATGTTGCCCTCTTCTTCGGATTGTCAGGTATAGAATCGATGCACTCTTCTTTGGAGATTTGGCACTGGCAGCTGCAATGTGTTTGTGACAGAAATCAGATATGACGTTAGGTTTCAATTGTAAGTAATGCACTGCTATTTGCTAATGATTAGGCACCGAAAAAACGACTCTATCTACATATCACAATTGGAACTTAATTGGTGATGATGAACACTGTTGGAATGAGAATGGTGTATAAAATATCGAAGGTGGTTGATATGCCAAGTGCATTGATCTCTCCAGGGAGAAAGAGCGCGACATCTGGAATGCCATCAAGTTTGGCTCTGGTAAGAGTAAGACATTATTCTCACTTTTTGTATGATGTAAAAATGAAGATGAATACCATGATCTCTCTTTGTTTGATCTTGTGAGTTCTACTTATATATATTCGATACGATTGGGTTGATCTCATTTGCAGTGGTGGAAAATGTCACATTCGACGAGCATACCCGAGAGGTGGATTACAGTGACAAATCTATTACCGGTAAATATCATCTGTTTGAGTTTCATTGCAAAAGTTACAGGTGGATTGATCCTCATCTGCAGCTTCTGATACACCAGACAAGTAAACTGAGCTGTGTTTGTTCTGGTTGCAGAGAATTCTCGAGCAGCGTATCCCATTGAGTACATTCCCAATGCAAAGATACCATGTGTTGGCCATCATCCAAAGAATGTGATACTTTTGGCATGTGATGCATTTGGTGTACTCCCACCTGTCAGCAAGTTAAACCTGGCGCTGAAGAGGGTGTCAATGAGCCACGGGCAACATTCTCGGCTTGCTCTGGTGCAGCATTTTTAATGTTGCATCCTACCAAGTATGCAGCAATGCTGGCTGAGAAGATGCAGAAGCATGGTGCAACTGCATGGCTGGTCAACACTGGTTGGTCTGGTGGAAGGTATGCAAATTCAAATAACATCATAAAAACGTCATAGGACTGATCAATTTCCAAAACGGCATTGTTTGGGTTCAGGGTATAGCAGCTAGGTTATATATGATAGAGATAATGGTAAATGATGTAGTTCGAGATATAACCAGAAGATCAACACCAAAAAGTGCAGTAGATGATATAAGCCTCTATCTTTGTTCCCGGCAGCTATGGATCAGGAAGCCGCATTAAGCTTGCCTACACTCGGAAAATTACCGATGGCATACACTATACAGCCAATTGAAAGCAGACTACAAGAAAACTGAAGATTCAGACTTGAGATCCCCACCGAGGTTGAGGGAGTGCCTTCAGAATGGATCCAAGGAACTCTATCAGTCAGATTTCTCTATACCTATTTCCCTTATCTATTATAGATTAGTCTTGGTCCAAAATCTGTTATGATCTCCAATTTTAATTTGGGGCTTACAGTGGTCAAACAAGAATGCATATGAGGACTACTGAAGCTGGCTAGACTATTTCACGACCAACTTTGAGACTTTCACAGACTGCAAGATTGGCAACGACAATAACCTGACAGAAGACCTCCTTGCAGCTGCTTGATAGGAGCATTTTAATGCGGTATTTTAATAGTTAATTCCTCACATTTTGCTTAGTTAATTCCTTAACTGAATCGATTTTTAATTCAATTTCTACTTTTAGGTACATTGGAGTAGATGAAGGTGAAATGAGCGTTAGGTCCATAATTACCTGGAAATGATGGAGAAAAATGGAAATGTACTAAAAGATCAATTTTACACATATTCCTACTCCGGCTAGGAGAAACCAAGCCAAGCAAAGAAGAAGGAGCGGCCGCCTGACCAAATGAACTTCAAATGAGCTGAAACCTTCCAGATCCATTCTAGACACCCAAAGGATCATTTCTTATGAAGAGTGCCAGAGAAAAATATGAGTGGAAGGCCTTCAAACAATCAGCCCAATTTTCTACAGAAGCAAAACCGGAAAACTGGACCTGTAAGAGGTCCAGCAGCATTTCCGGCCCAACCACATGGATGAAAGCTCTGAAAATTTGTCAGGATGATCTACACTCATAGTGGAACATTTCATATGAAGAAGTCAAAGGCATATAATGAAGTCTTCTTGGAGAAATAATTGAAAGAATAAAGGGGCAGAAACTGACCTAAAAACCAGCTCAATATTCACATGTTCATGTTTCCCACCCACATGAAGAAAGCTAGATGCTTTTCTCTTTTTCCTTGGATATATTTTTTCTACAATCTCTTTAATAGATCATCATCACTTCCATGTTGCTGCACCTTCATGCTTTGCTTTCATTTCATCATTTCTCTTTCTTTTCCATATTCTACAAATCACTTTCATACTCCACTTTCATTATTTTTCTTCCACTCATCATTTCACTCTTCTTTTTCTTCCCTATATAAACACCTTCTCCTCTCATTCTAAAACCAATTCCTTCATCCATTCCATCTTCTTTGTCTCTCCATTTCCTTTCCATTTTCTCTCTACATTCCTTCATCCATCTCATCTTCTTTGTCTCTCCATTTCCTTTTCATTTTTCTCTCCATTCTCTAGTTTTAAGTTTCTGCATTTTCAAGCAAGGAGAGGAAGAAGAAGAAGGAGCCGTGAAGATCATATCCTCCATCATCCACCTTGAAGGCTTGCTTCCAAGATTCAAGATCCAACCATCTAGCTCTCCATCTCCATTTCCACTCACGGTGTAATTCGTTCCTTTTCCTTGTAACCTTTTTGGTTTCCTTGTTTGATTTCGTATGAACTTGTTTCTAGTTAACCTAACGTTTAGGGCAAAGTTTAAGCCCAATTTCTATGTTTAAATAAAGTTTTCGAATTCTATAATTGTGATTCTAAGTTGCTTATGTGAGTTTGTTCGATTAAATTTGCTTTACAGAAAACTTTTATATGTTTATCTTATTTGGGTCGACACTTATAGGATTTGCATGTAATTGGTGCTAGGTTTAAGAACATGAAATCGACTTTTCGTTTTGTGTAACTTGAATCAAAAGTAGTAAAGGTTCTGGACAAGAATCGAATTTAATTGAAGAGGATTGCAATTAGGTGGACTTTTCCATAACTAAGTTGTACACTTGAGTTGATAGCCTTTCTCTATGTCTAATGCGTTGAACATGTCATGATTGACTAGCTTTCTAGGGCTTGATTGCATGTTTGATAGGATTAATCTAGGTGCTTTCGCTTAGGTTAATTAGCATTGAAAAGTAAAATATGGGAAATCATTTGCTTTCGAATGTTTCACATGATCAACTCCTCTCTCATGACTTGGAAGAACAATTATAGGGTTTGAATCGAATTTGATTACATGGAATTGATTTTGATCTTTGTTCCTTGCGTTCCACCCTTGTATATATGTTTTTACATTTTCTTTATTTTATTTATTTTAATTTTAATTTTAAGAATCCTAATCCCCCCCTTATTTGTGTTTACTTGTATATATTTATTCTTTATTTTATTTTTGTAAATAATACTTTATTATTTTAATTCTTTATTTGTTTATACAATTGTATATATTTATATTCTTTATTTTATTTTTGTAAATAATACTTTATTATTTTAATTCTTTATTTGTTTATACAATTGTATATATTTATATTCTTTATTTTATTTTTGTAAATAATACTTTTCTTTATTTGTTTCACAATTACAAGTGTACCCTCAATCCCCGGATAGAACGATCCCTATTTGCTTATACTATTAACGATATTTCAGGGTTAAATTATGCGCTTGCTTCCCAAGAGCGACATCAATTTTTGGCGCCGTTGCCAGGGATTGAAAAATCACTTGCTAAATTGTATCATTTATTGTATATATTTGTTGTATATAAATTGTTTAAAACTTAGTTTAAATATTATTTATATTATTGAACACGAATTTTAATTGTAGGTTGTAAATTGAGAGGAATATGTGAAGTCTCTTTTGTTAATATTGGCCTAAACCCCTTATTGGTACCTAGCTCAGGTCCCTTAAGGTTGAGGGCGGCCTTTATTAACACTTGTTGAACTGTCTTCACACTTATGAACTTTTTCATCTTAGTAAGTATAGCCTATGTGGAATGGTGTCTAGGAAGGGGACAACGTTCATGACGGGTTTTTGAATCCAGAAGTGCTTGCAAATGGGCATAAACCACAATGTGGGAGTAGCTCATGCCAAAATGGATTTTTCCTCTCGTGTTCGCCCTCCCTTTTCTTTTGTTTTAAATCTATGAATTGAAAATGAACGTTTAAAATGTCCATAGATGAATTTTAGATTATTTTTTTTAAACAAGCTATCAATTCATTTATGAGTGCTTCTATTCATACATCTCAAATTGACATTTAGACCTCCTTCAATTTTTGAATTATTTTTGTTTCCATAATACCCTCTAAAAAAAATTTTAAAAAAAATTGGGAGAACCCTATTTCCATGTCTATTGCAGCAAGCAAGCCCAATTATAAGCAACAAAGTACACCATTGGATTTAGTATTTTATCAATCAAATGTCAGATTCTACCATGATAACAATCAATAAGGGTTTTGGGCCTAAGGTTCAAACCTTAGGGTTTTGGACCTTGGGCTGGGCTTTAGGGTGTTTAGGTCCATTTATGGACATGCATCCTGTTTTTTTCTTTTGATTTCTTTTAGGTGTTATTGGATATCTAAATGCTCGCTGTTTTCTTTCCTTTTGGGAAAGGAGTTGGCAAGTTCTTAGATTTGAGATATGTCGCCAAAGATGTTCACTTCACCTGTACCCTTTTGATTACTCATGGATGATGTCGAATAGTTTTTGGATGTGCTTCATTGTTCGGTACAAAGGTTGAATTATTTAGGTAATGACTTTTTTGTCAGCTCCACATGGGCAGGTCGTTATGTATGATTTTGCTGATCAATAACAGAGTTAACAATATTCTAAAAAAAAAATCAATAAATTCTACTATCACCATTTAAAAGTAAAGTTCAATTGATACCTTTTTAGGCTATTCTCCAACATCAAGCCAATCTTATCAATCTTTTCTACCCTCTTACTTCTTCCCCTCAATCATCCATCTGTAGATGGATTTTAACAAGGTTTTGAAGGTTTTTGGCAAATGGTGTTGCAATGCCCGAGGATACACTTCGAAGGAATGGATTGCTTGTACTGGATTTGCTACTGATAGTGGCTATGTCATTGTTGCAATCAGTAGAGAGGGACTTTTTTGTACAACTTTTTTCTTGGATGATTGTTTTCCCTGTGATCTATCTCAAGGGACTATGACGATGGCGGTGGTTGCCAGTAAGGGATTGGAAGGTGTCGCAAGTCTTGGTGTTGGCAGTAGCTTGGTTTACTAGGGTGCTAGGCTTTTTTAGTGGGCTAGAGCTTTCTGGATTTGCTGCATTGACTTGGGCTAGGGATTGGACCTTTGCCTAATTTAGGGTTTGGTTTTTGTAGTATGCAAGGTTGAATTTCAACTTTCCAATTATTAGGTTGTTTTCTTACTTGTAGGCTCATTTTGAATAAACAAGCTTAGTAGAAATGAATGAGCGGTGTTAGTCAGGTCTTTTGTTTTGCTTGGTCTAAAGACATGATGCAACCTGTGGAGCTGATGTAATATGTCGTTTCTCTCAGCTATTAATGATAGTTATCTCTTATCTCAAAAAAAAAAAATCCTCTTTTGGCATTACGTAATAATACACAATATTTGATCCTATATTACCATGACCAATCACATATGAACTTCAAACCTGTCATCTACACATGAGAAACCAGAACATCTGTGAAGAGCATATATGGTTGAAATATATAGGATATAAAATTTCTCCCCCTTTTTGCCTGGAAAGAACAAAGGGATAAGATATTTAAGATATCTAAAGCCCCCTAAACTGAATATCCATGCATTGGTAGTAGCATAAATAAAGACTAATCATAAATCCTGCTGCGTCTTTTCTTATAGCTGAGATAAAGCTCAAAACCATCAACTCTGTTCAAAACGACTTCGTCAAGCACCTAATCACATCAAGGCCACAACTCATCACAACACAAAGTATGAGAACATTCAAAGTCCGAAACATGAACTCCGACAACAACCGAGGATTTCGCCAATCAAGACGAAGACTCATCTAAGACCACCCAAGGTCTCTGGAATACTTCTAGGATCAATTTCACAAAATTATATGATGATTCAACGGTCAAATCCTCACAAATCGCTAACCAAGAAAACTGAAACTACGAAAATCCTAACATTTTTCAAATGATCACAACATGACCCTATAATATATCAACATGCTCATATCGATGAGTAGGAGACAACTATGAAAACAGAACCCCAAAAACTGGTCGGACGAGCCGCAACACGCCGCCGACACCCCCCAAATTGGGTCATGAAACCTATGCCAAAATGTTCCCAACAACATGCACCACAACTTTCATAACTACCATGAAATCCATAAATGAAAGGATTTGTTGGAATTAATTACCTTGAAAAATCAAGAACTCGGTGAAACCGTAAGCTCCCAATTTGTCTGATTCTCCTTCCTCGCTGCAAATTGGTTCAAGATACTTGGCATAAATGATCAATGACTCATGGGCTTCAAAACCCTCAAGAATTGACTCTGGAGATTACCAGAAACATGAGATATCAAGACTGCTCTGAAATCACGCCGCCACCACGTTTTCTACCTTGTTGTGTCATACCGGCGAATTGCCATGTACCACCACCATAGAATGAAGGAGAAGGAAGAGATGGTTCGAATGGAACAGGTGGCTCGGCTAAAGGTGACTGGACGGCTGAGATATGGCCGGAAAACCAAATCGGGTTCGGTTCGGCGGCAGGGGGAGAGAGAGCTCCGGGTTTCTGAAAATGGAAACCTACGGTTTTTCTGAAATTTCTGTTTGATCATAATTCATATACATATTTGTGCCCTAAAACATGGAAATTACTTGTTCTAAAGTCCAATTTAATGTTGACTAATCCAATTCCATTATTCCCCTAATCTTGTACTTTTGCTTAACCTTTGTGTTTATTTATATATATTTATTATGTTTTCCTTATCATGCTAGGAAATGATGGAGAAGCATGAAAATGCACTAAAAATTCAACCTTAGCACATTTTCCTACTCTGGCTAGGAGAAAGTGAGCTAGACAAGAAAGGAGGGGCGATAGCCTGATGAAAAGAACTCCAAATGAGTTAAAACTTTCCAGATCAAGGAGCGGCGGTAGCCTGATGAAATGAACTCCAAATGAGTTAAAACTTTTCATATCCATTCTAGACATCCTAAGGATCATTTTTTATGAAGAGTGCAAGAGCTAGTTTGGAGTGGAAGGCCTTCAAAAAATCAGTCCAAATTTCTGACTAAAAGACGAAAATGGCAAAACAAGACCTGTGCGAATTCCAGCAGCATTTCCGGCCAAACCAAGGTGAACTAAGCTCTGAAATTTTACCACGATGATCTACATTATTGAGGAACATTTGGTATAAAGAAGTCGAAGGCTAATTCTGAAGTCTCGGTGGAGATTCAATTGAAGGAAGCTTCAGAGACATCATAGTCAAAACATGGCAGTTTGGTCTAGAACCTTCTTTAGCTGGATTTCTTGTGCATCTTTGGAAGGTCTATGATGCTAAAATTATCAAGGAGAGCCCTAGAAGAATCCTACAAGACTATGGCAAGATTAATCCAACATATTATCCTTTGGATAATAGGCATCCCTACGCACCTTCTCTCCTTTGGTTGCCACATAAACTTTGGTGACCCAAAACCACCCAAACACTCATTTTCATGTTTTCCATGCACAATAAAGAGAGCAGCTGCTCCTCTCTTCTCCTAAGTCATCTTTTCTATTCTACACTCTCATAGCTCATCATTACTTCCTTCTTTTTACTACATCTCTTCCATACCCATTTCCCTTGTTTTTAGGATTTATTACCACTCTCATACTCCACCTCCATGCTTCTTATAATGCTTGAGCTGCTATCTTTGCTTCCATTAATCATTTTACTCCTCTCCTTTCTCTATACAAGCATCCCTTCATTACACTCTTAAACCATCACCCATTCCACCTCATTACATCTTTTTTCTCTGTATCTCCACAACTAAACCTCCATCTCCACCTCCCAAAATTCAAACTCATAATATCCATACTCCTTAACCAGCATCACCACCACCATAACTACCATCTTCCACCACCACAAACTCCATCACCACCACCACTTAAAGTTAGTCAAAGAAGCATCATATCTTCATCATCATTTCATTCATCATTAACAAGAAGTTCATCATCCATCCATTCCACCATCAAGGAGGATTCAAGGAGCATTGAAGGAGGAAAACAAGGGAGGAGCTAGCCATTGATTTGTCAAGCTTCAACTAGTTCATTCTTTCCTTTAACTCTTTAATTTTCCTTGATGTATATTATAGATTTTGATGCTAATTTGTAAAATTATGAGTGAGTAGTTACTTTGTTGGGGCTAGGGCTTTCATTATGAGTGAGTAGTTACTTTGTTGAGGCTAGGGTTGAAAGCCCTAGCCAATCTTGTATGAATTAATGTTATAATATGATGTGATGCAATTTTCTTTAATATGCCTACATGCTAGTTCAAGAGTTAAATGCATATGCTTAGACTTTACCACTTTGAGTATGTGTGTTTGCTATGTCATGATATAATGTTTAGAGATTGGTAACCTTTGAATGTTAAAGCATGAAAGCACACTAGGTGTGCATGTAGGGGTTGTGAATTACAATCACTTAGAGATAAGCTTGGTTGGTTTGCATGATTTGTTCATCTCCAAACTTTATGCACTAGATACCTAATCGGCTTGAAATGCTTGACTTAAGTAGTTAAGTACACTTGAGAAGGGTTGCTTGATATCACAAAAGGAGCATGTCTCTTGTCATACCCGAGAGGGATGCAAGGAGAGAAATTGGCTAATTAATTTAGCATCATTTATATTGAAATGCATCAATACTTGCAAGGGAGGTTAGTGGTAGACATTCTAAATCCTAACTTTCATCTATTTGATCACTAGTTTAGTTTAGATTAATTTAGTTTATATTTGAGCATCTAGTTGTTTTCAATTCAAAATTATCTTCAAAAACCAAAATCAAATCACTACTCCATCTTGCACATACTCACCATGAGCCTAGATTTCCTTGTAAACTTAGGTTTGTGATTGTACATTTGCATATTCTAGCTCTCCTTAGGTTCACACCATAACTAGTGAAAGGAATCCAATCCTCGTGAGTTCGACAACCTTTCTTAAATCCCTATACAATTACTTGTACCCCTTATACTTGAGGGTGGCTATTTGGCTAATAATTTCTGATTTTTTTCTTCTATTTATCCAAAATTGGAAACTTTTTCCGTTGGCCATAACTTCTTCATACAAATCCCAATTTTTACGTTCCGCATGTCCACGAACTCGTATCGACGCGTTCTACAACTTTTGTGAAGGAAGTTTTTAGAGAAACTCAATGAATAAAAAGTCAACTCTTTGACCCCTTGAAAATAAAACATTTCGAGTAATTATTTATCCGAAACACTTTCGCTCCACCCTCAAACCATGAAATCGTTACTAGCGACCAACTTAATAATTTCCAAATCATCATAAATTAATAACCAATTTTCAGGTATTACATTAAGACCATAAATACTTAAAGGTTGTCTAAGTTTTTCTGCCAACGTAATCAAACGATGTTGGGGTGCACAACGCAGCAAAATGTCGAAAATAGAGGAAGTTTGTTATTATATTAAAGGCTATTGCTTTTGCGTCTCCATGCTAGACACTAAATAGGAAGCTAGCAAAGCATATAAATTGTAGGGAGCCCTTCTAATGAGAACCACTAAAATGAGGACTAGTTGATGACTTGTTTGTGAGACTCACATTTTTATCACATTTTTGCAAATCAACCATTAGATGTTTAGATATTCATGTATAGATCATTTATGCAGTTTTTCAACCAAATTGAAAATTGTTAAGGTATTCATAATTGTGATTTATCAGTTATGAACATGAACGGTTCATGTTTGACAGATTTGGTTCATCTATTAATTTGATTTAGTTAGATACCTTAACCATTATCAATTTGGAAGAAAATCTCCAGAAATGATCTACTTATGTATACATAAACATCTAACGGTTGATTTGCCATAATATAATAAAAAAATGGGTCTCCCAAACCATTGATTAAAAAGTACTCAATTAGTCCAGATTTTAGTGGTCCTCATTAAAAGGGCTCCTATAAATTGTATATATTAGACATTAATTACAACTATTTAGATGACATCACAATTGTTTCTTATTCCTTGATTGTTTTTATTTCATACACAATTC